>CM035156.1:22299381-22424737 GCA_020205615.1 Panax quinquefolius
AAAATCTCCCCGACTCGCTTCTTCTATTTTCATGGCTATGATTACCACCAGAGTGGTTACCATTTCGTCTTCATTCTGCTTTTCTCCGCAGTTATCATTATTCTGCTGATCGCTATCTCTCGACACGATCCTCGTTGTGGTCCCTAAGTCGACCGCATCGTTATCTCGCTTCTAATAATTGAGCCTCATTTATAACATCTGAATAAAGAGAAAATTTATGAGAAATGAGATCTTGGCGATATCTTGGGTTTCAAACCTCTAAGAAACATCCGCGTCATAACGTTCCTCATTCTCCACCAAATGAGGTGCAAAACTCGGATAACTCGCAAACTTTGCCTCGCATCGAGACAATCGCCACGTTGTTTTGTTCAATCGATGAACTCCACTTCCTTCATATGATTTAACACTTTCGGGAAAGTATTTGTCATTAAATAGCTCTCCAAACGTCTCCCAAGACATACTTGAAAGGGCTGGATGGGTGCGCTTCATGAACTCCACCCGAAGAGTCCGCTCGCCACGGAACATAAAGGTGGCGAATGGAACCTTCTGTTCTTCCGCATCCCAAGACATCGAATATCTTGGTAATTTGTTTGACCCATGCTTCCGCATGATCGGATCTCGCTTTCCCTTAAATTCGGCGGTCCCAACTCTTTGAATCGCTTGTTTGTGACAACCCGTGAATTGCTATCATTTCTCCTCAGATTTTGAACACGAAGTTTCTCGTCGATTTTGCATGAATCGCAAAAAACTTCTAAACATCCCCTCGTTCATCATCTCGCTTCAATCGGTGTTTCTGGGGAGGTACATTGCCACTGCTGCACGTTCTCCTCGTTGGTAAAAGACAGCATCTCCACGGTCTCATTTACTCCATTGTTAATATTCTCACGACATTCTCAAATACCGCCATAAAACAAGGGTTAATTAAGGAAATCAATATATCACATAATATCCCTATATCTTGACTCAACTAACAAATAAGCTTAGGTAGGACACACTAGCGAAGGATTTACTCGTCTCTCCCTCCTAGTTCTATTCCCGATCTCCATGGAGATCATATCCCTAAGCTCGATACCAACCGTGACGCCCCAAAATAGGTATACATCACCTATTCGAAGTTGTCAATACACGGTATGTAAACAACTACAACTTTATTATTACAACAAGAAACTCGTGAGTTTGAATACAAATATTATCTTCTAGACAATATCTATACTCAAATAAATTGATACATTATTTTACAAAAATGGTGAGGACTACTAAACAATCCTTTCTAAAACCTTCATTCCATATTCTCGACTGCAGACTATATATATTCTCGCCTCCTCGAGAAAAATGGAACAAAAGGAAAAGGGTGAGCTCAACTAGCTCAAGAAAGAATATTATGACCAAGATAATATACAACAAATTATCGTTAGTCTTCAACAGGAAAAATCTAATGTAATACAATAGACAACAAACTTTAAATCAATATTCGCAATGAAATAATAATTCATTAGAAGAGTTAAGTAGAGAATGCAAACTACTATCTTCTATGTATGAATTTAAAAGTTCATCAATCATCTTTTATCCCCTGTAACATCAATCAATATACATCCGGAATCAAATATTCATCTTCACACTACAGCCAAAGATATTCATCACCGGGTCATGTTCATTTAAACACTGTTCATCTTTTGCACTACAGCCAAAGATATTCTTCAGAAATCATTCATCTTTGCACTACTGGGCCAAAGATATTCTTAAGAAATCATTCATCTTCGCACTCTGTGCCAAAGATATTCCATAATATCATCATTTAAGATCGAGGATGATGAAAATATTTTTTTTAAAGAAACGAATCCAATTGAAACAAAATGACAAGGATTAAGGATTAAGGATTCAGTACTTGGTTTTATCCACGTCAAAAAATACCTCAAAAATAATCATAGTGGTGTAAAATTCAAGAATGATCAAAACATGGATACAATCGAAGCTAGTATCCGTAATAGATATTTTGACAAAAAGAAGAAATTTTATTTTTTCATGAATAAGGTCAGATATCGTGAATAGTGCCGATACGTGAATAGTAACTCAGACACTAAAAGATAGAAATTCCACAAAAACATCTTCACGCTTTCATGAATAGTACTCGTGAATAGTAACTCGTGAATAAGAACTCATGAATAAGTAACTCGTGAATAAGAACTCATGAATAAGAACCGCTGAATAGTAACTCCCGGACATGAAAAAAGTTCCAAATTTGATAAAACTTCAGATCAACATTTCAATTATAATGATATTGAAGAAATAATATCATTACTGAAAAAAAATAATATCCCTTACCTCGAAAGATTAAGTATTTAAATTTGGAATCTAGGGTATATAGTCTTTGAAGGAACTTACACCGATCTAGCAATACTCAAAGTATACTCAAAATACTCACAAGAATACGCTCAAAATATCGAGAGAGAAATAGAGAGAAAACTTCAGTTTCGGTGTGATTTTCAATTCTAACCCTAAAGCACCCTATTTATAGGAAAATGCTTAGAACACAAAGTTAGTAAAATTTAATATAATATTAATATAATTATAAAAATTTTCCTTAGCCCACCTTTTGGTCAAAACACCAGCCACACATGTTAATGATGTCCACAAAAATACAAAAACGTTTTTCTTAACAAAAATAATTTAAACTCCCAAAAATCAATTATTTTGAGTTTGGAACTTCAATAATTCATAATAAATAGCCCTTTCATCAGAAAATTTGAATCTCATGAGTTTTTATAGGAAATTCAATTTCTACAACTTTGCAGAAGAAAGTTTTTCCAAATTCCAAATAGAAATTGACCAAATCCACAAACGGGTGATTTTTACAAGTTTATAATCAAATTTTTGATCAATAATCAGGTCCACCAACACACAAAACATGTGTTAAACATTTAATGCCACAAAATACTCTTCCTCCTCATATACTCATATATCCCACATTCATTGTAAAATATCACCAATTAATATATTATTAAAATAATATATTTAAATGAATTATTTTATCGAAAAAGATAAAATATTAATTTTCAACAATTGTCATTTTAAAAATTTTCTCCATCTATATCCACATAAAATCAATATTTTCCTCATCATATAAATCAATAATTAATTATTCACAAATAATATTATGTAATCACAATATTGACAACCAAGCAGGTTCAGAAAGAGGGGCTTTCAATAAGAATTTCTTCTTCTCATGCCGCAATTAGATGATCAAACCTCTCCTTGAGCGTAACTTTCTAGACATTGCCAATAATGTTATCTAATAATATTATTCAGGATAATATGAATTATTGCTTCGATAATGAAAATCTTGTGTAATGACAATTATTGAAACAACAAAGAATATAAAATATCAACGCAGCAATTATTAACTCAATAAAATATTGAATAAGAATTATCAGTAACCATTATTGAGTAGTGTCTTCTTACGTAAGAATCAATAATTGGTGCAATACTGCGGTGCTCTTCTTGTTCAACAACGCGCATATTAGTGTGTTTTTAACCACGGGTATTCCAACAAGATTACTTCAGAATAACTACGCCGTTATTTAAAAACAACTTATATTTTCGTTTTCTTCATCCAATCGCTTTCAGTTATGGGCCCACACATGGTCGCTACCGTCGTCATTTAATATTCCCCGAAAGCATTTAATATTCCACGACCAAACGAATATTCCCGACAACAATGAATATTTTATAACCACTTGCTTATTTTGAAATATTTGCATATTTAACCCTTAACTATCCACATTAATCAAATCAACCCTTACTATTTCAAAATAATAAATAAAGGAAATTCTTTTATTTAAAAAATTCGGGGTCTTATATACAACTTTATTATCACAACAATAAAATCAGAGTTTAAATACAAATATTATCTTCTGACAATATTTATACTCAAATAAATCCTCATCACATTTATTGATACATTATTTTACAATAATGGTGAGGACTACTAAACAACTCTCTCTAGAACTTCATTCCATACCCCTACTAGTACTCGCCACATTCTCGCCTCCCGAGAAGAAAAATGGAACAACAAGGAAAAGGTGAGCTCAACTAGCCCAAGAAAGAATGTTATGACTAAGATAATATACAACAAATTATCGTTAGTCTCCAACAGGAAAAATCGATAGAATACAATAGACAACAAGTTTTGGATCAATATTCGCAATGAAATAATAATTCATGTAAGAGTTACGTAGAGAATGAAATCTACTATAATCTATGAATTTAATAAATCCATCATCAATATTTTATCCTCAGAACATCAATCAATATTCATCTCAAATCAAATATTCATCTTTTCACTACAGCCAAAGATATTCATCAATCCACATGTTTCATCTCAACACTGCTCATCTTTGCACTAAAGGCCAAAGATATTTATCATCGATTATGTTCATTTAAACACTGCTCATCTTTGCACCATGTGCCAAAGATATTCATCACCATTATGTTCATTTAAACACTCGCCATCTTTGCTACTGAGCCAAAGATATTCATCGATCGGCCATGTTCATTTAAAACACCGCTTCATCTTGCACCTCTGTGCCAAAGATATTCTTTAAATCATTCATCTTTTTTGCACTAAAGCCAAAGATATTCAATAATATCATCATTTAAGACCGAGGATGATGAAAATATTTTTAAAGAACGAATCCAATTGAAACAAAATGACAAGGATTAAGGATTAAGGATTCGTATTTTATTTTATCCATGTCCAACAATACCTCAAAAATAATCATAAGTGGTGTAAAATTCAAGAATGATCAAAACATGGATACAATCAAAACTAGTATCCAAAATAGATATTTTGGACGAAAAGAAGAATTTTCATTTTTCTATTGAATAGTGCCAGATTCGTGAATAAAGGTCAGATATCGTGAATAAGGCCGTATACGTGAATAGTAATCTCACACCCAAAGATAGAAATTCCACAAAAACATCTTCACGCTTCATGAATAGTACTCGTGAATAGTAACTCGTGAATAGTAACTCATGAATAGTAACTCGTGAATAGTAACTCATGAATAGTAACCTCAGTACATGAAAAAGTTCCAAATTTGATCAAAAGTACCAACCAATATTTCAAAGATAATGATATTGAAGAATTAATATCATTCGAGAAGAAAATAACATCCCTTACCTCGAAAGACAAGATTTCTAGTTGAAACACTTGGATATAGTCTTTGAAAGGAACTTGCAATCTAACAATACTCAAAGTATACTCAAAATACTCACAAGAATAAACCGATAATATAGAGAGAGAAAAGAGAAAACTTGTTTCAAAGTGTGATTTTCAATTTAACTTAGCCCTCTATTTATAGGAAAATGTTAAAGACTTCAAGCAGCATTTAACTCGCAACTTTGATGGCTTTACCTGCTACTATTCCCACCCACCACATTTGAAATAAAATTCAGCACATTTCTTCACCAACCACAAGTGGGGTCCACTCAATTCTACAATTTTCCACCAAAATCAATTATAAACCTAATTTCCGAATCAGTCACCTCTTAAAATTCATAACAAATCATTCGTGCATTTTTAACGGTTCAAAATTTGTTGACATATACTCAACTTATGTATGTATAACATACCCAAAAATTACCACAATCCAACGGTCGGATTAAAAATTATAACCCCCGCAATATATCTCAAAACCCCTGATTTGATTTTTAATACCTCCAATCCGATAAAATACTGATAAAACACCTCAACATTAAATCATTCAATTATAACCACATAAATAAATCCATCATTTATATCCACATAAAATAAATATTTCTTTATCATATAAATCAATAATTAATTATTCACAAATAATATTACAGAATCACAATTATGACAACCAGGCCGTTCCCAGGAAAGAGGGGGCTTTCCGATAAGGATTTCTCTCATCTTGGCGCCGCAATTAGGTGACCAAACCTCTCCTTGATGTAACTTTCTATACATTGCCAATAATGCTATCTAATAATATTATTTAAATAATATGAATTATTGATCGATAATGGAGATAATGCACCGGTGACAATTATTGAACAACAATAATATAAAATATCAACGCAAAGAATTATTGAATCAATAAAATAAAATATTGAACAAGAATTCTCTGTGTGAAAATTATTGAGTAGTGCTTCTTCACGTAAGGATCAATAATTCAACCATATCGTAATCCGGTGCTCTTCGCTGCAACCACGCCAGACATCGTATTTTAAACCAAAGGTATTCCAACGATCTTAATTCAGAATAACCACGCCTCGTTATTTTTAACCAACTTATATTTTCGCGTTTCTTCATCCAATCGCTTTCTCAGTTATATGGGGCCCACATATGGTCGCTACCGGCCGCATTTAATAATTCTCCTACAAAGATTTAATATTCCACGACCAAACGAATATTCCCCGACAACAATGAATATTTTATAACCACTTGCTTATTTTGAAGTATTTGCGTATTTTACCCTTAACTATCCACATTAATCAAATCAACCCTTACTATTTCAAAATAATAAATAAAGGAAATTCCTTTTTATTTAAAAAATTTCGGGGTCTTACAACCTCCCCTCCTTATGAAATTTCGTCCTCGAAATTGACGTGACGCATTCGGTGTTTTGAAAAGGTGAGAATACCTCGCTTTCATTTCCGTTTCCAATTCCTGTGTCATTTCCTCTATAGCATGATTCCTCCACAAAATTTTAACTTGTGGTATGACCTTTCTTGGCGTAGAGACATGCTCCTTCCTATCCAAGATCTTGACAGTACCTCCTCACACGTTAAGTCTTCGCATTATCTCGTCCCGGTTCTAACTCAATAACGTGTTTCGGTCGTCCACATATTTACGTAACATCGACACGTGAAAACGCGTTATGAACACGCGTCATACTTGGTGGTAAAACGAGTCTATAGGCCACGGTTTCCTATTCGATCGAGAATTTCAAATGGATTAATAAATCAAGGTTTGAGCTTTCCTCACCTCATCGATTCTCGCTTTTGAAATAACAACTTCAGACCTCCTTCTTCAAATCATCATCACTCGGTGTGTAGCTTGAAATGACTTTAACTTTATCGATTAAAGTCGATTATACTCAGATATCATCACGCATCAGATATCATCACGTGGGTACCTAGAGTTTTCATCTCCATCTCTATTATTTGTATATTATACGAAATTAGTCTTTGACAACATCGTACTCAGACTTGTATACGATCTTCTACTCAACACGCCACCACCACGTTCGCTTTTCCAGGATGGCATGGTCGTAACATGTCTTTGAAATGAGTCTCCTCTCGAGTTCTTCAAGCTCTTCCCACATTCCTTGCTCCATTCGAATTTTGTATCTCTACGAGTCACCACGTTAATGGAATAGCGATTCGAGAATATCCTTCAACGAATCTCCGATAATAACCAACTAAGCTCAGAAAGCTACGTATTTCGACATCGACTTAGGTTGTTTCTCAATCGCGACTCATATCCCAATCTTGGATAAGACGTCACAATGACACCTATCGCTTTACTATCGCATCTAATATGACGCCCCTACAGAGAGTTCAGCTTAGGTGAATTCCACAAAGGAAGTCACCAGATAAAGGCTCAGGTACCAAATTCTATAGTTGAATTTTTAACTCCTGAAGTTCAATAGGAGCCATTCGATATGAGATTTTAGGAATGAGTTTTGTACCGGGTTCAAAGTCGATACAAAATTTAATATCAGTCTTTGGGAGTAAGCCAAGAAATTCTTCAGAAAATACGTCAGGAAAAATCAATAACAACAAGAATATTATTCAAATCTGACGTGTCTTTATTCAAATCCATAACATGGACTAAGAAAACTTGACATCCGTAATAAACGAATGACTTCATGGCTTGATATGAAAATGTTTGACTTCAATGGTTTGATTGCCTGAATTCGAATAATAGGTTGCTTAGGAATATGAAAACTAACAACCTTACGAAAGCAATCAATTTTGGCATGATGAGTAGTTAACCTTAAAATCACATCAAAAGCAAATATCTCTATAGAAATAAGGTTAACAGGTAATGTGATAGTGCCAACCTGAATCAAACAAGATTTCTAAACAACAGATGTAATGAAAGTTTCTCCTAACGGATTCTCCATAAATAGGTCAAAGTCTAATTTCTCCGTAGTCAAGTTCAAACGTTGAGCGCAAGCAAGAGAGATAAAAGAATGGGTAGAACTGGAATTATCTAGTAAGGTATAAACTTCGCAAGAATTTATAATTAACTAACCTGCGCTAACCGTTCGAGTTCCTCGCATTTTGACCCAGCCACGACAAATGCTCTTCCAGAATCGTTGACTTTGACTTTTCTTGGACATCCTCGAGTCACCATTCCATTGGATCGGGTTTCGATATCGCATAATCTCGAAAGCGATATGTCCTTCTTTTCCACAATTATAGCATACCTTAAACTGTTGTGGGACGGTTTGACCGATATGTCCTCTTTCCCACATTTATAATATATGACCGGTGGTCGTTCTCCTCCTTAGAACTAGTTGCTCACATGCGCCGACGTCTTCACATGGTCGTTGTTGAATCTCCTCTTTAAAATCTCCTCCCGACTCGCTTCTTCTATTTTCATGGCCATGATTACCACCCGAGTGGTTACCGCTTTTGTTCAAGTATTCTTTTCTCCACCGTGGTTATCGTTATTCGATGATCGCTATCTTGAGTATGATCCTGGTTATGGTCCTCGGTTGAACGTATCGTTATATCTCGCTTCTAACAATCGAGCCCATTATACAACATCCGAATAGAGAAAATTTATGAGAAATGAGATACCGACGTATGCCGGGTTTCAAACCTCTCGTAAACATCCGCCACATCGTTCCTCATTCTCCACCAAATGAGGTGCAGAACCTGGATAACTCCGCAAACTTCGCCTCATCTTTGGGACACCGCCATGTTATTCTCGCTCCAATCTAATAAACTCCACTTCCTTCATACGACGAATACTTTCGGAAGTACTTGTCATTGAACTGTTTCAAACGTCTCCATGACATACGCCGAAGGTATTGAATGGTACGCTTCATGATTCCCACCAAGAATCGCTTCGCCACGAACATAAAAGTAGCGAATGGAACTTTTCGTTCTTCGTTCATCCCAAGACATCGAATATCTTGGTAATTTGCTTGACCCATGTTTCGCCACGATCGGATCCGCTTTCCCTGCACTCGTGGTCCCAACTCTTTGAGGCGCTTGGGTGACCACCCGTGAATTGCTATCATCTCCTCCTCAGTATTTTGAACACGAGTCTCCTCGTCGATTTTGCATGAACTCGAAAAACTTCTAAACATCCCTCGCTCATCATCCTCAATTGGTGTTATTCACAGGAGGTACATTGCCAAACTGTTGCACGTTCTCCTCGTTGTTAAGACATGTGCATCTCCACGGTCTCATTTACACCACTATTAATATTCTCATCGACATTCTCATTCATTGTCATAAAACAAGGGTTAATTAAGGAAATCAATCACATAATATCCTATATATCTTGACCAACTAACAAATAAGCTTAGGTAGACACACCAAAGCAAAGGATTTACTCGTCTCTCCCCTCCTAGTTCTATTTCCCGATCTCCGCCGGAGATCATATCCCTAAGCTCGATATTCAACCTGTGACGACCCCAAAATAGGTCCACTCCATCCAACCCATTCTCGAGTCGCCAAATACATGGTGTACGTAAACAACTACAACTTTATTATCACAACAATAAAGCTGTGAGTTTAAATACAAATATTATCTTCTAGACAATATTTATACTCAAATAAATCCTCATCACATTTATTGATACATTATTTTACAATAATGGTGAGGACTACTAAACAACTCTCTCTAGAACCTTCATTCCATTACACTAAGTACTCTCGCATTTACATTCTCGCCTCCCCGAGAAGAAAAAATGGAACAACAAGGAAAAGGGTGAGCTCAACTAGCCCAAGAAAAGAATGTTATGACTAAGATAATATACAACAAATTATCGTTAGTCTCCAACAGGAAAAAATCGATAGAATACAATAGACAACAAGTTTGGATCAATATTCATAGCTTGAAATAATAATTCATAGAAGAGTTACGTAGAGAATGAAATCTACTATAATCTATGAATTTAACGATCCATCATCAATATTTTATCCTCGTAACATCAATCAATATTCATCTCAAATCAAATATTCATCTTTGCACTACAAAAGCCAAAGATATTCATCAATCCATCATGTTCATCTCTTTTCATTCATCTTTGCACTAAAGGCCAAAGATATTTATCATCGGTCATGTTCATTTAAACACTGCTCATCTTTTGCACTACAGCCAAAGATATTCATCGATCGGTCATGTTCATTTAAACACCTGCTCATCTTTGCACTACAAAGCCAAAGATATTCATCATCGGTCGTATTACATGTTCATTTAAACACCGCCATCTTTGCACTACGTGCCAAAGATATTCTTCAGAAATCATTCATCTTTGCACTACATGTGCCAAAGATATTCAATAATATCATCATTTAAGACCGAGGAGGATGATGAAAAATATTTTAAAGAACGAATCCAATTGAAACAAAATGACAAGGATTAAGGATTAAGGATTCGTACTTTATTTTATCCATGTCCAACAATACCTCAAAAATAATCATAGTGGTGTAAAATTCAAGAATGATCAAAACATGGATACAATCAAAGCTAGTATCCAAAATAGATATTTTGAATAAAAGAAGAATTTTCATTTTAATTGAATAGTGCAGTATTCGTGAATAAGGTCGTGATATCGTGAATAGTGCCGTGATATCGTGAATAAGAACTCGACACCCAAAGATAGAAATTCCACAAAAACATCTTCACGCTTCATTAATAGTACTCGTGAATAAGTAATCGTGAATAGTAACTCATGAATAAGTAACTCGTGAATAGTAACTCATGAATAAGTAAACCCGACATGAAAAAGTTCCAAATTTGATAAAAAGTACCAACCAATATTTCAAAGATAATGATATTGAAGAATTAATATCATTTGAGAAGAAAATAACATCCCTTACCTCGAAAGACAGTACTTCTAGTTGAAACACCGGATATAGTGCTGAAGGGAACTTGCACCGTCTAACAATACTCAAAGTATACTCAAAATACTCACAAGAATACGCTCGATAATATAGAGAGAGAAGAGAGAAAACTTGTTTCTGGTGTGATTTTCAATTCTAACTTAGCCCTCTATTTATAGGAAAATGTTAGCACGCCGAAGCAGACTTAACCTGCAACCTGATGGCTTTACCTGCTACTATTCCCACCCACCACATTTGAAATAAAATTCAGCACATTTCTTCACCAACCACAAGTGGGGTCCACTCAATTCTACAATTTTCCACCAAAATCAATTATAAACCTAATTTTAGAATCGGTCACCTCTTAAAATTCATAACAAATCATTCGTGCATTTTAATTCGGTTCAAAATTTGTTGACATATACTCAACTTATGTATGTATAACATACCCAAAAATTACCACAATCCAACGGTCGGATTAAAATTATAACCCCATTAATATATCTCAAAACCCACGATTTGATTTTTAATACCTCCAATCCGATAAAATCGATAAAACACCTCAACATTAAATCATTCAATTATAACCACATAAATAAATCCATCATTTATATCCACATAAAATAAATATTTCTTTATCATATAAATCAATAATTAATTATTCACAAATAATATTACGTAATCACAATTATGACAACCAGTAGTTCCAGGAAAGAGGGGCTTTCCGATAAGGATTTCTCCATCTTGGCCGCAATTAGGTGACCAAACCTCTCCTCGATGTAACTTTCTATACATTGCCAATAATGCTATCTAATAATATTATTTAAATAATATGAATTATTGATCCGATAATGGAGATAATGCAAGTGACAATTATTGAACAACAATAATATAAAATATCAACGCAAAGAATTATTGAATCAATAAAATAAAATATTGAACAAGAATTCTGTGTGAAAATTATTGAGTAAAGGCTTTCACGTAAGGATCAATAATTCAACCATCACGTGTAATACCTGGTATCTTCTTGCAACCACGCCAGACATCAGTATTTTAACCACCGGTATTCCAACGATCTTAACTTCAGAATAACTACGCCTGTTATTTTTAACCAACTTATATTTGTCGTTTTCTTCATCCAATCGCTCCGTTATGGGGCCCACATACGGTCGCGCTTGTCGCAGACGAATATTCTCCGACAGAGACGAATATTCCACGACCAAACGAATATTCCAAACAACAATGAATATTTTATAACCACTGCTTATTTTGAAGTATTTGCGTATTTTACCCTTAACTATCCACATTAATCAAATCAACCCTTACTATTTCAAAATAATAAATAAAGGAAATTCCTTTTTATTTAAAAAATTTGGGTCTTACAACCTCCCTCCTTATGAAATTTCGTCCTCGAAATTGACGTGACGTACGTACTGGTGTTTTGAAAAGGTGAGAATACCTCGCTTTCATTTCCGCTTTCCAATTCCCCAGTCATTTCCTCTATAAGATGATTCCTCCACAAAATTTTAACTTGTGGTATGACCTTTCTTGGCGTAGGACATGCTCCTTCCTATCCAAGATCTTGACAGTACCTCCTCATACGTTAAGTCTTCATTATCTCGTCCGGTTCTAACTCAATAACGTGTTTTGGGTCGTCCACATATTTACGTAACATCGATACGTGAAAAGCGTTATGATGAACACGTCATACTTGGTGGTAAAACGAGTCTATAGGCCACAGTTCCTATTCGATCGAGAATTTTAAATGGATTAATAAATCGAAGGTTTGAGCTTTCTCACCTCATCGATTCTCGCTTTTGAAATAACAACTTCGCACCTCCTTCTTCAAATTCATCATTTCGTTGTGTAGCTTGAACAAACTTTAACTTTATCGATTAAAGTCGATTATACTCGTATATCATCACGCATCAGTATATCATCACGTGGGTACCTAGAGTTTTCATCTCCATCTCTATTATTTGTATATTATACTTAAATTAGTCTTTGACAACATCGTATTTCGCACTTCAGATATACGATCTTCTACTCAACACGCCGCCTACCACGTTAAACTTTTCCAGGATGGCATGGTCGAACATGTCTTTGAAATGAGTCTCCTCTTGAGTTCTTCAAGCTCTTCCCACATTCCTTGCTCCATTCGAATTTTGTATCTCTATGAGAAGTCACCACGTTAATGGAATAGCGATTCGAGAATATCCTTCAACGAATCTCCGATAATAACCAACTAAGCCTAGAAAGCTACGTATTTGACATCGACTTAGAGTTGCTCTCAACCGTGACTCATATCCCAATCTTGGATAAGACGTCACAATGACACCTATCGCCTTTACTTATCGCATCGAATATGACGTCCCCTACAGAGAGTGCGGCAGGTGAATTCCACAAAGGAAGTCACCAGATAAAGGCTCAGTACCAAATTCTATAGTTGAATTTTTAACTCTCGAAGTTCAATAGAGCCATTCGATATGAGATTTTAGGAATGAGTTTTGTCACGGGTTCAAAGTCGATACAAAATTTAATATCGTCTTTGGGAGTAAGCCAAGAAATTCTTGAAAAATACGTCGAGAGAGAAATCAATAACAACAAGAATATTATTCAAATCGGCGTGTCTTTATTCAAATCCATAACATGGACTAAGAAAACTTGACATCCGTAATAAACGAATGACTTCATGGCTTGATATGAAAATGTTTGACTTCAATGGTTTGATTGCTCGAATTGAATAATAGGTTGCTTAGGAATATGAAAACTAACAACCTTATTTAAAGCAATCAATTTTGGCGTGATGAGTAGTTAACCTTAAAATCACATCAAAAGCAAATATCTCTATAGAAATAAGGTTAACGGGTAATGTGATAGTGCCAAACTGAATCAAACAAGATTTCTAAACAACGGATGTAATGAAAGTTTCTCTAACCTGATTCTCCATAAATATAGTCAAAGTCTAATTTCTCCGTAGTCAAGTTCAAACGTTGAGCGCATGCAAGAGAGATAAAAGAATGGGTAGAACCGGTATCTAGTAAGGTATAAACTTCGCAAGAATTTATAATTAACTAACCGTGCTAACCTTCGTTCGAGTTCTCGCATTTTGACGGTCGCGACAAATGCTCTTCCAGAATCGTTGACTTTGACTTTTCTTGGACATCCTTTTGAGTCACCATTCCTCATTGGGTTTCGATATCATCGCATAATCTCGGCGATATGTCCTTCTTTTCCACAATTATAGCATACCTTAAACTGTTGTGGGCGGTTTGACCGATGATGTCCCTCTTCCCACATTTATAATATATGACCGGTGGTCGCTTCTCCTCCCTTAGAACTAGTTCATCGGGCGCCGACGTCTTCACATGGTCGTTGTTGAATCTCTCTTTTTAAAATCTCCTCCCGACTCGCTTCTTCTATTTTCATGGCCATGATTACCACCGGAGTGGTTACCGCCTTTGTCCGTATTCTTCTTTCTCCATTGGTTATCGTTATTACGATGATCGCTATCTTTGGTATGATCCTCGGTTATGGTCCCTCGGTTGAACGTACTTTCGTTATCTCGCTTCTAACAATTGAGCCCTGATTTACAACATATCGAATAGAGAAAATTTATGAGAAATGAGATCTCGGCGTATCTGGGTTTCAAACCTCTCGAAACATCCGCGTCATCGTTCCTCATTCTCCACCAAATGAGGTGCTGAACTGGATAACTCCATGAAACTTCGCCTCGTCTTTGGGACACCGCCAT
The DNA here is from genome assembly GCA_020205615.1 of Panax quinquefolius. Classification (NCBI taxonomy): domain Eukaryota; kingdom Viridiplantae; phylum Streptophyta; class Magnoliopsida; order Apiales; family Araliaceae; genus Panax; species Panax quinquefolius. The sequence goes on from CM035156.1 coordinate 22,314,227, forward strand.
GTTATTCTCGCCCAATCTAATAAACTCCACTTCCTTCATATGACGAATACTTTCGTGGAAGTACTTGTCATTGAACTATTTTCAAACGTCTCCCATGACATACGCGAGTGGCAAATGAATGGGTACGCCTTCTGATTCCCACCAAGAATGCCGCCACGGAACATAAAAGTAGCGAATGGAACTTTTCGTTCTTCGTTCATCCCAAGACATCGAATATCTTGGTAATTTGCTTGACCCATGTTTCCGCCGTGATCGGATCTGGCTTTCCTGAATTACGGTGGTCCCAACTCTTTGAAGCTGGCATTGTGACCACCCGTGAATTGCTATCATCTCCTCCTGTATTTTGAACACGAGTCTCCTAAATTCGATTTTGCATGAGCTGCAAAAAACTTCTAAACATCCCCTCGTTCATCATCTCGCTTTCAATTGGTGTTATTCACAGGAGGTACATTGCCAACTGTTGCACGTTCTCCTCGTTGTTAAATACAGCATCTCCACGGTCTCATTTACACCACTATTAATATTCTCAATCGACATTCTCAATTCTTGTCATAAAACAAGGGTTAATTAAGGAAATCAATCACATAATATCCCTATATCTTCGACCAACTAACAAATAAGCTTAGGTAGGACACACTAGCAAAGGATTTACTAAATCTCTCCCTCCTAGTTCTATTCCCGATCTCCGCCAGAGATCATATCCCTAAGCTCGATATACAAATTTGTGGCGACCCCAAAATAGGTCCACTCCATCCAACCCATTCTCGAGTCGCCAAATACATGGTACGTAAACAACTACAACTTTATTATCACAACAATAAAAGCGTGAGTTTAAATACAAATATTATCTTCAGACAATATTTATACTCAAATAAATCCTCATCACATTTATTGATACATTATTTTACAATAATGGTGAGGACTACTAAACAACTCTCTCTAGAACCTTCATTCCATACCCCCACTAGTACTCGCTACATTCTCGCCTCCCGAGAAGAAAAATGGAACAACAAGGAAAAGGGTGAGCTCAACTAGCCCAAGAAGAAGAATGTTATGACTAAGATAATATACAACAAATTATCGTTAGTCTCCAACAGGAAAAATCTCGATAGAATACAATAGACAACAAGTTTCAGATCAATATTCGCAATGAAATAATAATTCATAGAAGAGTTACGTAGAGAATGAAATCTACTATAATCTATGAATTTAATAAATCCATCATCAATATTTTATCCTGTAACATCAATCAATATTCATCTCAAATCAAATATTCATCTTTGCACACAGCCAAAGATATTCATCAATCGGTCATGTTCATCTCAACACTGCTCATCTTTTGCACTAAAGGCCAAAGATATTTATCGATCGGTCATGTTCATTTAAACACTGTTCATCTTTGCACTACGAGCCAAAGATATTCATCGATCGGTCATGTTCATTTAAACACCGCTCATCTTTGCACTCTGTGCCAAAGATATTCATCACGATCATTAGTGTTCATTTAAACACCGCTTCATCTTCTTTGCACTACGGTGCCAAAGATATTCTTCAAATCATTCATCTGCAGACTACGGGCCAAAGATATTCAATAATATCATCATTTAAGACCGAGGATGATGAAAATATTTTAAAGAACGAATCCAATTGAAACAAAATGACAAGGATTAAGGATTAAGGATTCGTACTTTATTTTATCCATGTCCAACAATACCTCAAAAAATAATCATAGTGGTGTAAAATTCAAGAATGATCAAAACATGGATACAATCAAAGCTAGTATCCAAAATAGATATTTTGGACGAAAAGAAGAATTTTCATTTTTAGAATGAATAGTGCCGTATTCGTGAATAGTGTCAGATATCGTGAATAAAGTCTTAGATATCGTGAATAAGTAACTCTACACCCAAAGATAGAAATTCCACAAAAACATCTTCACGCTTCATTAATAGTACTCGTGAATAGTAACTTCGTGAATAGTAACTCATGAATAGTAACTCGTGAATAGTAACTCATGAATAGTAACCCTGACATGAAAAGTTCCAAATTTGATAAAAAGTACCAACTAATATTTCAAAGATAATGATATTGAAGAATTAATATCATTTGAGAAGAAAATAACATCCCTTACCTCGAAAAGACAAGACTTAGTTGAAACAGGATATAAGTCTTTGAAGGAACTTTGCACCGTCTAACAATACTCAAAGTATACTCAAAATACTCACAAGAATACGCTCGATAATATAGAGAGAAAGAGAAAACTTGTTTACGGTGTGATTTTCAATTCTAACTTAAAGCCCTCTATTTATAGGAAAATGTTAAGACGCCAAGGCAGACTTAACTCGCAACCCCGATGGCTTTACTCGCTACTATTCCCACCCACCACATTTGAAATAAAATTCAGCACATTTCTTCACCAACCACAAGTGGGGTCCACTCAATTCTACAATTTTCCACCAAAATCAATTATAAACCTAATTTCCGAATCAGCCACCTCTTAAAATTCATAACAAATCATTCGTGCATTTTTAACGGTTCAAAATTTGTTGACATATACTCAACTTATGTATGTATAACATACCCAAAAATTACCACAATCCAACGGTCGGATTAAAATTATAACCCCGCAATATATCTCAAAACCCCCGATTTGATTTTTAATACCTCCAATCCGATAAAATACTGATAAAACACCTCAACATTAAATCATTCAATTATAACCACATAAATAAATCCATCATTTATATCCACATAAAATAAATATTTCTTTATCATATAAATCAATAATTAATTATTCACAAATAATATTACGAGTAATCACAATTATGACAACCAGTAGTTCCAGGAAAGAGGGGCTTCCAGATAAGGATTTCTCCTTCATGGCGCATAAATTAGGTGACCAAACCTCTCCTCGATGTAACTTTCTAGACATTGCCAATAATGCTATCTAATAATATTATTTAAATAATATGAATTATTGATCCGATAATGGAGATAATGCAAAGTGACAATTATTGAACAACAATAATATAAAATATCAACGCAAAGAATTATTGAATCAATAAAATAAAATATTGAAGAATAACTCGTGTGAAAATTATTGAGTAGTGCCTTCTTACGTAAGGATCAATAATTCAACCATCTTGTGTAATACCGTGTGCGCATCGTGCAACCACGCCAGACATCAGTATTTTAACCAACAGGGTATTCCAATGTCTTTACTTCAGAATAACTACGCTAATTATTTTTAACCAACTTATATTTGTCGCTTTCTTCATCCAATCGCTTTCCGTTATGGGGCCATACACGGTCATTATTTGGCCGTCATTTAATATTCTCCGACAGCGAGACGAATATTCCACGACCAAACGAATATTCCCAAACAACAATGAATATTTTATAACCACTTGCTTATTTTGAAGTATTTGCGTATTTTACCCTTAACTATCCACATTAATCAAATCAACCCTTACTATTTCAAAATAATAAATAAAGGAAATTCCTTTTTATTTAAAAAATTTAGGGTCTTTACAACCTCCCTCCTTATGAAATTTCGTCCTCGAAAAATTGACGTACGTACGGTGTTTTGAAAAGGTGAGAATACCTCGCTTTCATTTCCGCTTTCCAATTCCCGTGTCATTCCTCTATAGCATGATTCCTCCACAAAATTTTAACTTGTGGTATGACCTTTCTTGGCGTAGGACATGCTCCTTCCTATCCAAGATCTTGACAGTACCTCCTCATACGTTAAGTCTTGGCTATCTCGTCGTCGGTTCTAACTCAATAACGTGTTTGGTCGTCCACATATTTACGTAACATCGATACGTGAAAAAGCGTTATGAACACGCGTCATACTTGGTGGTAAACGAGTCTATAGGCCACAGTTCCTATTCGATCGAGAATTTTAAATGGATTAATAAATCGAAGGTTTGAGCTTTCCTCACCTCATCGATTCTCGCTTTTGAAATAACAACTTCTTGCACCTCCTTCTTCAAATTCATCACTCGGTGTGTAGCTTGAGCGACTTTAACTTTATCGATTAAAGTCGATTATACTCAGATATCATCACGCATCACTCGTATATCATCACGTGGGTACCTAGAGTTTTCATCTCCATCTCTATTATTTGTATATTATACGAAATTAGTCTTTGACAACATCGTACTCGCACTTGATACGATCTTCTACTCAACACGTCACCTACCACGCGTTCGCTTTTCCGGGATGGCATGGGTCGAACATGTCTTTGAAATGAGTCTCCTCTTGAGTTCTTCAAGCTCTTCCCACATTCCTTGCTCCATTCGAATTTTGTATCTCTACGAGTCACGTTAATGGAATAGCGATTCGAGAATATCCTTCAACGAATCTCCGATAATAACCAACTAAGCTTCTGAAAGCTACGTATTTCGATTCATCGACTTAGGTTGCTCTCAATCGTGACTCATATCCCAATCTTGGATAAGACGTCACAATGACACCTATCGATTTACTATCGCACGAATATGGCGCCCCCTACAGAGAAGTTCGGCTTAGGTGAATTCCACAAAAGAAGTCACCAGATAAAGGCTCGTGTACCAAATTCTATAGTTGAATTTTTAACTCTCGAAGTTCAATAGGAGCCATTCGATATGAGATTTTAGGAATGAGTTTTGTCTTAGGGTTCAAAGTCGATACAAAATTTAATATCGATCTTTGGGAGTAAGTTTCAAGAAATTCTTCGTAAAATACGTCAAGAGAAATCAATAACAACAAGAATATTATTCAAATCGACGTGTCTTTATTCAAATCCATAACATGGACTAAGAAAACTTGACATCCGTAATAAACGAATGACTTCATGGCTTGATATGAAAATGTTTGACTTCAATGGTTTGATTGCTCGAATTGAATAATAGGTTGCTTAGGAATATGAAAACTAACAACCTTACGAAAGCAATCAATTTTGTAATGATGAGTAGTTAACCTTAAAATCACATCAAAAGCAAATATCTCTATAGAAATAAGGTTAACGAGGTAATGTGATAGTGCCAACTGAATCAAACAAGATTTCTAAACAACAGATGTAATGAAAGTTTCTCCTAACGGATTCTCCATAAATAGGTCAAAGTCTAATTTCTCCGTAGTCAAGTTCAAACGTTGGTAGCGTATGCTAAAGAGAGATAAAAGAATGGGTAGAATCCCAGGTATCTAGTAAGGTATAAACTTCGCAAGAATTTATAATTAACTAACCTGCTTAACTTCGTTCGAGTTCCTCGATTTGACGGACCGGCCACGACAAATGCTCTTCCAGAATCGTTGACTTTGACTTTTCTTGGACATCCTTTTGAGTCACCATTCTCACTGGATTTGGGTTTCGATATCGCATAATCTCGAGCGATATGTCCTTCTTTTCCACAATTATAGCATACCTTAAAGCTGTTGTGGGACAGTTTGGTGATATGTCCTCTTCCCACATTTATAATATACGCCGGTGGTCGATTCTCCTCCCTTAGAACTAGTTGCTATCGGCTACGCGTCTTCACACGGTCGTTGTTGAATCTCCTCTTTTAAAATCTCTCCCGACTCGCTTCTTCTATTTTCATGGCCATGATTACCACCGAGAGTGGTTACCGCCTTTGTCCGTATTCTTCTTTCTCCGCCGTTATCGTTATTACGATCGCTATCTATCTTGAGTATGATCCTCGGTTATGGTCCCTCGGTTGAACGTATTCTCGTTATCTCATTTCTAACAATCGAGCCCCATTTACAACATCTCGAAGAGAGAAAATTTATGAGAAATGAGATCGACGTATGGGTTTCAAACCTCTCGTAAACATCCGCGTCATACGTTCCTCATTCTCCACCAAATGAGGTGCAAACTCGGATAACTCCGCAAACTTCGCCTCGTCTTTGGGACCGCCATGTTATTCGCGCTCAATCTAATAAACTCCACTTCCTTCATACGACGAATACTTTTCAGGAAGTACTTGTCATTGAATCTGCTTCAAACGTCTCCCACGACATCTTTGAGTGCAAATTGAATGGTACGCTTCATGATTCCCACCGAGAATCCGCCTCGCCACGGAACATAAAAGTAGCGAATGGAACTTTACGTTCTTCGTTCATCCCAAGACATCGAATATCTTGGTAATTTGCTTGACCCATGTTTCCGCCGCATGATCGGATCCGCTTTCCCTGCACTCGGTGGTCCCAACTCTTTGAACCGCTTGCATTTGTGACCACCCGTGAATTGCTATCATCTCCTCCCCGTATTTTGAACACGAAGTCTCCTCGTCTCGATTTTGCATGAATCGCAAAAACTTCTAAACATCCCTCGTTCATCATCCGCTTCGTTGGTGTTATTCACGGAGGTACATTGCCAACCTGTTGTAACGCGTTCTCCTCGTTGTTAAGTGATGCATCTCCACGGTCTCATTTACACCACTATTAATATTCTCAACGACATTCTCAACCATCGTCATAAAACAAGGGTTAATTAAGGAAATCAATCACATAATATCCCTATATCTTCGACCAACTAACAAATAAGCTTAGGTAGGACACACTAGCAAAGCGATTTACTCGCTCTCCCTCCTAGTTCTATTCCCCGATCTCCGCCAGAGATCATATCCCTAAGCTCGATACCAACCGTGATGGCGACCCCAAAATAGGTCCACTCCATCCAACCCATTCGAGTCGCCAAATACATGGTACGTAAACAACTACAACTTTATTATCACAACAATAAAGCGTGAGTTTAAATACAAATATTATCTTCTGATAATATTTATACTCAAATAAATCCTCATCACATTTATTGATACATTATTTTACAATAATGGTGAGGACTACTAAACAACTCTCTCTAGAACCTTCATTCCATACCCGACTAGTACTCGCTACATTCTCGCCTCGAGAAGAAAAATGGAACAACAAGGAAAAGGGTGAGCTCAACTAGCCCAATAAAGAATGTTATGACTAAGATAATATACAACAAATTATCGTTAGTCTCCAACAGGAAAAATCGATAGAATACAATAGACAACAAGTTTCGTGATCAATATTCGCAATGAAATAATAATTCATGTAAGAGTTACGTAGAGAATGAAATCTACTATAATCTATGAATTTAATAAATCCATCATCAATATTTTATCCTCAGTAACATCAATCAATATTCATCTCAAATCAAATATTCATCTTTGCACTACAGCCAAAGATATTCATCAATCGGCCATGTTCATCTCAACACTGCTCATCTTTTGCACTAAAGGCCAAAGATATTTATCACGGTCATGTTCATTTAAACACTGCTCATCTTTGCACTCTGTGCCAAAGATATTCATCGGTCAGTCATGTTCATTTAAACACTGCTCATCTTTGCACTATTTCTGTGCCAAAGATATTCATCGATCAATCGTGTTCATTTAAACACCCGCCATCTTTGCACTACTGTGCCAAAGATATTCTTGAAATCATTCATCTTTGCACTACACTGCCAAAGATATTCAATAATATCATCATTTAAGACCTGAGGATGATGAAAATATTTTTAAAGAACGAATCCGGTGAAACAAAATGACAAGGATTAAGGATTAAGGATTCGTATTTTATTTTATCCATGTCCAACAATACCTCAAAAATAATCATAGTGGTGTAAAATTCAAGAATGATCAAAACATGGATACAATCAAAGCTAGTATCCAAAATAGATATTTTGGACGAAAAGAAGAATTTTCATTTTTCTATGAATAGCCAAGTATTCGTGAATAGTGTCAGATATCGTGAATAAAGGCCGTACACGTGAATAAGTAAATCTCGACACCCAAAGATAGAAATTCCAAAAAACATCTTCACGCTTACTTAATAGTACTTCGTGAATAAGAACTCGTGAATAGTAACTCATGAATAGTAACTCGTGAATAGTAACTCATGAATAAGTAACCCCAGATACATGAAAAAGTTCCAAATTTGATAAAAGTACCAACTAATATTTCAAAGATAATGATATGAAGAATTAATATCATTGAGAGAAAAATAACATCCCTTACCTCGAAAGACAGAAGATTTAGTTAAAACAGGATATAAGTCTTTGAAGGAACTTGCAGACCGCCTAACAATACTCAAAGTATACTCAAAATACTCACAAGAATACGCTCGATAATATAGAGAGAGAAGAGAGAAAACTTGTTTCGGTGTGATTTTCAATTCTAACTTAGCTCTATTTATTTATAGGAAAATGTTAAAGACGTCAAGCGGATTTCTTAACTCGCAACCTGACGATGGCTTTACTCGCTACTATTCCCACCCACCACATTTGAAATAAAATTCAGCACATTTCTTCACCAACCACAAGTGGGGTCCACTCAATTCTACAATTTTCCACCAAAATCAATTATAAACCTAATTTTTCGAATCACCACCTCTTAAAATTCATAACAAATCATTCGTGCATTTTAACGGTTCAAAATTTGTTGACATATACTCAACTTATGTATGTATAACATACCCAAAATTACCACAATCCAACGGTCGGATTAAAAATTATAACCCCATGATATATCTCAAACCCCCGATTTGATTTTTAATACCTCCAATCCGATAAAATCTTGATAAAACACCTCAACATTAAATCATTCAATTATAACCACATAAATAAATCCATCATTTATATCCACATAAAATAAATATTTCTTTATCATATAAATCAATAATTAATTATTCACAAATAATATTACGTAATCACAATTATGACAACCAGTTGCCCCGTGAAAGAGGGGCTTTCCGATAAGGATTTCTCCTTCTTGGCGCACAATTAGGTGACCAAACTCTCCTCGATGTAACTTTCTAGACATTGCCAATAATGCTATCTAATAATATTATTTAAATAATATGAATTATTGATCCGATAATGGAGATAATGTGCAAATGACAATTATTGAACAACAATAATATAAAATATCAACGCAAAGAATTATTGAATCAATAAAATAAAATATTGAACAAGAACTACTGTGAAAATTATCGAGTAAGGCCTTCTACGTAAGGATCAATAATTCAACCATACCGTATGTAATACCGTGTCTTCTTTATGCAACCAGCGCCAGACATCGTATTTTAACCACGGGTATTCCAATGTCTTAATGATAATAACTACGCATAGTTATTTTTAACCAACTTATATTTGTCGTTTTCTTCATCCAATCGCTCAAGTTATGGGCCCACACACGGTCATTGCATTGTTAGTAAATAATAATATTTCGACGATTTAATATTCCACCACCAAACGAATATTCCCAAACAACAATGAATATTTTATAACCACTTGCTTATTTTGAAGTATTTGCAGATTTTACCCTTTAACTATCCACATTAATCAAATCAACCCTTACTATTTCAAAATAATAAATAAAGGAAATTCCTTTTATTTAAAAAATTTTGGTCTTACAATGGTTGATCGCTATTATTCTTGCCACGCATTAATGTGGATGGGATCCCATGATTACGGCCAGCAGAAAAAAGATCGAGAAGTAGTGGGTGGGAACTCAGACACACCTAAGCAGAACCATCGATCACGGGGCGTATGTCGGTAGGTAGTGGGTGTACCAGAACCGCAAAAGAGAGTATCACCTATCAACCAAGTCTTCACAAATGTGCACGTTCTCATACATATTGATTCATATTCACACATACACACAACTGAGAATTATTATCTCTCTCAATACACTAGACATTATATCCTCCATTTGTTAACATTGTGAACACGATATCGACTCTCGCGCTGAAGCTATCCCCACGTGGTCCTACCGTCAAGTTTTGTGATGTTTATCGTATTCTTTGTCTGCGAGGATCGTAGCCGTTTTACGTAATTGAGACGTCGAAGTAGATCTTGGCGTTAGCAATACGCTTCATATATCTACAACTAAACAAAAATCCACATCATCACCTCTTCAATTACATCATCATATAGCTAACTCTAACTCCCCAATCCCCATGGCCTACGTCCGTACGGGTAATGCACCACATCTCCATTCTCTCTCTCTCTCTCTCTCTCTCTCTATATATATATATATATAATGTTAGTATATTGGGAGTTTATATATTTTTATTTTGTAATGATCACTTGCGTGAATAATTATTTTAAATATATATATAATATAATGAAACATTTTTATAATTTTAGTCAATTTTGTAATCATATATAAGTTAATGCATTTTATATAAAAAATCGTACATAATAGTAAGATTTATAAATAAATTAATATAAACATATACTAGTCTTTTCGTTTTTTAAAAATTACTAGTAATTTAGTTTGATCTTTTAATACTTCCTCCTATTCAGATTAAATGACGTTTTAGGGAGGTTAATTTTATTCTATATAAGTGTTATTTTGGAATTTCTATACAATATTGCACTATTTTTTCCTAATTTAACCCTCAATTTAATATGTCTATAAACCTTTTTACCTACAACCAAAGTTCTAATAACCCATTAATTGTTTTCATCTTTAACTATTGTGGAGAGAGAAATAATTAATTAGAGATATAAAAAATATTTTATATTATTTTATAATAAATGTATTTAATTCTAAAACGTCATTTAATTTGAACAGGAGGAAGTATAATGGATGCATTCATGCACGCACGCACGCACGAATAATAAAACAAGAATGATGATAACACTGAATTAGCGAACTTGAAATACGTACAAGGTGAGTAGTAAGTATATTATTAATTGAGGATGTCTGCCAATTCTGACTAGTTGCCAAGTGGCGCCGGCTTATCCAATGAAAATTAATTAATGACATCGATCTCTTTGTTTGACAGACAGACAAACAAACAAGTTAGAGCCGGGTCGAGAATTAAGATAGACCAAGTGGAAAGTAGTAGCATGGATATAAGTCGTTTTAAAATTGTTCACAATTATTAAGAAAATAATTATAAAATATTAAATATATTATTAATTATCTATATTATTCTTATATTCGAAAAAGAGAATGTTATTTATTGGATAAAAAATAGTAAAAGAATTAAAGTTATATTTAATACTTAGGGTAATATGGGAAAGTAAACAATTAATATTTACTTCAAATTCTCAAACGACTTATATTTAGGAATAAAAATAATTATCTAAAAACGATTTATATTAAAGAATCTTAGAAGTATTTATTAGGGTTATTACACCAAAAAAAAAAAAAAATTAAACATCAAATGTAAACTTGCCATGTTATTAGAATTGTGTTGTGGCAATTGAATAATAGAATTGTTTAATTTCTACCATAACTCAAATGTATAATTATCTGATTTTAATAAACAATTTTACTTTCTGAATTGTTTACTGTCTAAAACAATTTCAAAACATATAAGAAAATAAAGTAATGTTAGGGATCGAACAGGAGTATATATATCTAATCATAAAATTTGTTAGCTACATATCAATACATCCCGAAAAGTAGTATATTTTTTAGTTAAATACAATTATGTCAGTAATTTCTTTCTCTGAAATCCATAATTAACTTTTTAAAAAATTAATTTTAAACATTTTTAAGCTCAAATTGACATGAATTTATTTAATTTGTGTATACAATTATAAATATCATAAATTATTTAAAAAATATTACTAGTTATAAAAATTAGAGTTCTTTACACTACTATATAATTTAAAAAATAATTATATAATTAATGCATCCACAACATAATTATAAAAAAAGTGCAACATAATACTTCAAGCTCGTTGAGCCAGTCATCATGTCTCGCGATCTCTACTTAAAGCTCGTTAAGTCAGTCATCATGTCATGCCTTTGATTCTGAATTATATACTTGATTCATCTAGTTCTGATTTTTAAATGACCTCGCGTCAACCATTTTTCTATTAATATTCTTTTTTGATATCGCTACTTTCGTCAGAGCAGGGGATCCGCCATTGTGCATTAGTTTGACCATATGTGAGGAAAAAGGCTCCCCTCTCTCCTCTCTCCTCTCTCCTCTCTCCTCTCTCCTCTCTCCTCTCCTTTTCTTCTTTCTTACTAACTGATAAATTTGAAATTGATACTCACAAAGTGTCACTGTATCTTTATATCACTTGAAATACTCAAGTTTGTGAAGATTTTTTGAATTTCATTAATGGCCATATTTTTAACTTTTCTTATTATGTTGTCTTCTTTTTGACTTCTAGAGTTTCGCACACAATTTTAAATATCATTAGATGAAAAAAAAAGGTAAGTGTGACGCCCCCAAAATAGGTATACACAACACCCATTCTGAGTCGCCAAATACATGGTACAAAAAGCAAACTACAACTTCAATAATACAAATGTCGTGTGAAATACGACAATATATCTTAATGAGTTTAAATATAATATTGTCTTCAGACAATATCCATCTGCAAATAAATCCCCATCATAATTATTGATTCATTATTTTACAAAATGGTGAGGACTACTAAACAACTCTCTCTAGAACCTTCATTCCATACCCCGACTAAGATTTCGCTACATTCTCGCCTCCGAGAAGAAGAAAAATGGAACAACAAAGAAAAGGGTGAGCTCAACTAGCCCAAAGTAAAGAATATTATGACTAAGATAATATACAACAAATTATCGTTAGTCTTCAACATGGAAAAATCTAATAGAATACAATAGACAACAAGTTTCAGATCAATATTCGCACGGAAATAATAATTCATGTAAGAGTTACGTAGAGAATGAAATCTACTATAATCTATGAATTTAACGATCCATCATCAATATTTTATCCTCAGTAACATCAATCAATATACATCCGGAATCAAATATTCATCTTTGCACTACTGAGGCCAAAGATATTCATCATTGTCATGTTCATTTAAACACTGCTCATCTTTGCACTACAGCCAAAGATATTAATCAATCCATCATGTTCATCTCAACACTGCTCATCTTTGCACTCATGTGCCAAAGATATTCTTCAGAAATCATTCATCTTTGACTACAAAGCCAAAGATATTCAATAATATCATCATTTTAAGATCGAGGGTGATGAAAAATATTTTTAAAGAAACGAATCCAAATTGAAACAAAATGACAAGGATTAAGGATTAAGGATTCAGACTTGGTTTTATCCACGCCCAAAAATACCTCAAAAATAATCATAGTGGTGTAAAATTCAAGAATGATCAAAACATGGATACAATCGAGTTAGTATCCGAATAGATATTTTGGACAAAAAGAAGAAATTTTATTTTTCTATGAATAAGGTCAGATATCGTGAATTCAGGTCAGATATCGTGAATAAAGGTCGATACGTGAATAGTAACTCAGACACCAAAAGATAGAAATTCCACAAAAACATCTTCACGCTTCATTAATAAGACTTCGTGAATAAGAACTCGTGAATAGTAACTCATGAATAGTAACTCGTGAATAGTAACTCATGAATAAGAACTCATGAATAGTAACCTCGATATGAAAAAGTTCCAAATTTGATAAAAACTTCAGATCAACATTTCAAAGATAATGATATTGAAGAAATAATATCATTACAAAAATATAATATCCCTTACCTCGAAAGATTAAGACTTAAATTTAAACACCAGGATATAAAAGCTATGACTTGAACTTGCAGACCAGTATAGCAATACTCAAAGTATACTCAAAATACTCACAAGAATACGCCGATAATATAGAGAGAAAACTTGGATTTTCGTGTGATTTTCAATTCTAACCCAAGACTTTTATTTATAAGAAATCGCTAACAACCAAAGTTAGTAAAATTTAATAAATTAATAATATAATTATATTATTTTCTACACATGTCTAGAATCTGATTTCAGCCATCAAACACATGCCACCTTCTAGAAAATAAATAAGAAAAAACGTTTTTCTAATTTTAAATATTTTAAACTTCCAAAAATCAATTATTTTGAGCTTGAACTTCAATAATTCATAATAAATAGCCCTTTCATCAGAAAATTCGAATCTCGCGAGTTTTTATAGGAAATTCAATTTCTACAACTTTGCAGAAGAAAGTTTTTCCGAAATCCAAAAGAAATTGACCGAAATCCACAAACGGCCAATTTTTGTAAAGTTATAATCAAATTTCAACCAATAAATGGGGTCCACCGACATGTTTAACATGTTTTAAACATTTATTGCAACAAAAATACTCTTCCTCCTCAGATACTCATATATCCCACATTCGTTGTAAAAAATATCACTGTTAATATATTATTAAAATAATATATTTAAATGAATTATTTTATCGTAAAAAGATAAAATTTCAATTTTCAACAATTGTCACTATAAAAATTTTCTCCATCTATATCCACATAAAATCAATATTTTTCTCATCATATGAATCAATAATTAATTATTCATAAATAATATTACAGAATCACAATATTGACAACCGTGCAAGGTTCCTGGAAAGAGGGCTTTCAATAAGAATTTCTTCATCGACGCCAAGCAATTAGGTGACCAAACCTCTCCTTGTATGTAACTTTATAGACATTGCCAATAATGTTATCTAATAATATTATTCAGATAATATGAATTATTGCTTCGATAATGAAAGATTGTGTAATGACAATTATCAAACAACAAAGAATATAAAATATCAACGCAGCAATTATTAACTCAATAAAATACTGAACAGTAATTACTGTAATCATTATTGAGTAGTGCCTTCTTACGTAAGAATCAATAATTGGTGCAATACCGTGTGCAACTGCTCAACAACGCGTATTAGTGTATTTTAACCACCGGGTATTCCAACAGTATTAACGGCAACAACTACGCCGTTATTTAAAAACAACTTATATTTGTCGTTTTCTTCATCCAATCGCTTTCCGTTATGGGGCCCACACATGGTCGCTACGTCGTGCATTTAATATTCCCGACAAGCATTTAATATTCCACGACCAAATGAATATTCCCTGACAACAATTAATATTTTATAACCACTGCTTATTTTAAAATATTTAAGTATTTAACCCTTAACTATCCACATTAATCAAATCAACCCTTACTATTTCAAAATAATAAATAAAGGAAATTCCTTTTTATTTAAAAATTTTGGTCTTACAACCTCCCTCCTTATGAAATTTTCGTCCTCGAAATCGACGACGACGTACTGGTGTTTTGAAAAGGTGAGGATACCTCGCTTTCATTTCCGCTTTCCAACTCCCGTGTCATTTCCTCTATAGCATGATTCTTCCATAAAACTTTAACTTGTGGGTATAACCTTTGCGCGTAGGGGACATGCTCCTTCCTATCCAAAATCTTGACAGTACCTCCTCATACATACGTTAAGTCTTCGCTATCTCGTCTCGGTTCTAACTCTATAACGTGGTTCGGGTCTTTCACATATTTCTTAAGTATGAGATATGTGAAACACATTATGAACACGAGACATACTTTGAGGTAACGCAAGTCTATAAAGGCTACATTTCCTACTCCATCAAGAATTTAAATGGACCAATAAATCGTGGATCGAGCTTTCCTCTCTTCCCAAATCTTGTAACTACCTTCCATGGAGCAACTCGCAACAATACATGATCCCCACATTAAATTCCACGCCCTTTCGATGAAGATCCGCATAACTCTTTTGTCGATCTTGTGCCGCTTTGTATACGTTTGTCGAATCATTTGGATCTTTTCGGTAGTCATATCGCACTTAACTTCGGGTCCCAACAATGTTGCTTCACCCACCTCATCCCAACATATCGAGAACGACATTTTCGTCCATATAATGCTTCGAATGGAACCATGCCTATATTTGTTTAATAACTATTGTTGTATGAGAATTCCACCAATGGCAAGTACTTAACCCAACTTCCTTTGAAATCTAGGACACGTAGTTTTAATATATCTTCAAGAGTTTGAGTAGTCCTTTCGATTGTCCGTCCGCTTGGGGATGGTATGCCAACTAAATCGCAAAATGCGTGCCCATAGCTTTTTGCAAGTTAACCCAAAATCTTGAAGTGAATCTTGGGTCACGATCCGAAACTATGGATACTGTGCATGCCATGCAACTTCACAATCTCATTCACGCACATACTAGCAAAACGCTCAAGGAATAAGTCTCTCAGATTCGGCAAGAAATGAAGCAGACTTGGTTAATCTATCAACAATAACCCAAATAACATTGATGCCTTGAGAAACCGTAGGAAGACCAGAATCTAAATCCATAGTAATGTGTTCCCACTTCCATTAGGAATCTCAAGTGGTTGCAACGGACCCTTAGGTACAAGATGCTCCGCTTTTACATCGTTGGCAAGTTAAACACATCGAGATAAACTTTGCAATCTCTCTCTTCATATTGTTCCACCAAAATGTATGTCAAGATCACGATACATTTTAGTACTTCCAGGATGGATTGCAAATGGCGATTGTGTGCCTCCATCATAATCTTGTACTTCAAATCGAGTCGTTAGGAACACAAAGTTCAGAGTGGACTCAAGTATTCCTTCTTCATCAATTCTCGCTTACGGAATAGCTCCTTCTTGTACTTTCTTCTTCATACGCATCATTCCCGGCCTCGGTGGCTCGAAAGCAACCTTAACTTTTTCTATTAAAGTTGGCTCTATGCGATACTTGACATCATCGCACTCGCTCCGCGATATGATCTTCTACTCAACGCGTCGCCTACCACGCTCGCTTTCCAAGATGGTATGGTTAGAATATGTGCGAAATGAGTCGCTCTTGAGCTCTTGGAAAATCTTCTCGCATTCCTCGCTCCATACGAATTTTGTATCTTTTCGAGTCACCTAAGTTAAGCTGATAGCGATTCAAGAAAATCCTTCCACGAATCTCCGATAATAACCAACTAAGCCTAGAAAGCTACGTATTTCGACATCGACTTAGGTTGCTCTCAACTGTGACTCATATCCCAATCTTGGATAAGACGTCACAATGACACCTATCGCTTTACTATCGCATCGAATACGACGCCCCTACAGAGAGTTCGGCGGTGAATTCCACAAAGGAAGTCACAAGATAAAGGCTCAGTACCAAATTCTATAGTTGAATTTTTAACTCCGAAGTTCAATAGAGTCATTCTAGATGAGATTTTAGAAATGAGTTTTGATCTGGGTTCAAAGTCGATACAAAATTTAATATCGTGCTTTGGGAGTAAGCCAAGAAATTCTTCGTAAATACGTCGGGAAAATCAATAACAACAAGAATATTATTCAAATCGACGTGTCTTTATTCAAATCCATAACATGGATTAAGAAAACTTGACATCCGTAATAAACGAATGACTTCATAGCTTGATATGAAAATGTTTGACTACAATGGTTTGATTGCTTGAATTGAATAACAAAAGTTGCTTAGGAATATGAAAACTAACAACCTTACGTAAAGTAATTAATTTTGGCATGATGAGTAGTTAACCTTAAAATCACATCAAAAGCAAATATCTCTATAGAAATAAGGTTAATGTGTAATGTGATAGTGCCAACTTGAATCAAGCAAGATTTTTAAACAATGGATGTAATGAAAGTTTCTCCAATCTGAGTCTCCATAAATAGGTCAAAGTCTAATTTATCCGTAGTCAAGTTCAAACGTTGAGCGCAAAGCAAGAGAGATAAAAGAATGGGTAGAACCTAGATTCAGTAAGGTATAAACTTCGCAAGAATTTATAATTAACTAACCCGTGCTAACTTCGTTCGTTCTCTCGATTTTGACCGACCACGACAAACGCCTTCCGTGAATCGTTGACTTTGACTTTTTCGGGACATCCTTTTGAGTCACCATTCACGCTGACCGGGTTTCGATATCGCATAATCTCGAAGCGATATGCCTTTCTTTTCCACAATTATAGCATACCTTAAACTGTTGTGGGCGGTTTGACCGATATGTCCTCTTTTTCCGCATTTGTAAGATATGACCTAAGTGGTCGCTCTCCTCCCTTAAAACTAGTTACATCGGGCGGCCGACGCCTTCACATGGTCGTTGTTGAATCTCCTCTTTTAAAATCTCCTCCCAACTCGCTTCTTCTATTTTCATGGCCACGATTACCACCAGAGTGGTTACCGCCTTTCATCAGTATTCTTCTTTCTCCATTTGGTTATCGTTATTCGATGATCGCTATCTTTCTAGATGATCCTCGGTTATGGTCCCTCGGTTGAACGTACTCAAGTTATCTCGCTTCTAACAACCGAGACACCGCTGACAACATCCGGTCAGAGAGAAAATTTATGAGAAATGAGATATCGACGTATGTCAAGTTTCAAACCTCTCGTAAACATCCGCCATATCGCTCCTCATTCTCCACCAAATGAGGTGCAAACTCGATAACTCCGCGAACTTCGCCTCGCACTCAGACACCGCCATGTTATTCTCGCTTCTAGTCTAATAAACTCCACTTCCTTCATACGACGAATACTTTCGGGGAAGTACTTGTCATTGAACTGCATTTTCAAACGCTCTCCCACGACACGCCTGAGTGCAATTTGGATGGGTACGCCTCACTGATTCGAAGAATCTGCCGCCACGGAACATAAAGGTGGCGAATGGAACTTCTGTTCCTCCGTGCATCCCAAGACATCGAATATCTTGGTAATTTGTTTGACCCACGCCTCGCCTTTAATCGGATCCAACTTTCCCAGAATGCGGTGGTCCCACTCTTTGAACTCGCTTGCATTTTGTGACCACCCGTGAATTGCTATCATTTCTCCTCGTATTTTGAACACGAGTCTCCTCGTCTGCGATTTTTGCATGAACCGCAAAAAGCTTCTAAACATCCCTCGTTCATCATACGCTTTCAGTGGTGTTGTTTCACGGGAGAACATTGCCAATTGTTGACGCTCTCCTCGTTGGTAAAGACAGCATCTCCACCGCCTCATTTACTCCATTGTTAATATTCTCAATCGACATTCTCAACATCGTCATAAAACAAGGGTTAATTAAAGAAATCAATATATCACATAATATCCCTATATATCGACTAACTAACAAATAAGCTTAGTAGGACACACTAGCGAAGGATTTACTCGTCTCTCCTTCCTAGTTCTATTCCCGATCTCCGCCAGAGATCATATCCCTAAGCTCGATACCAAGCTGTGACGCCCCCAAAATAGGTATACACAACACCCATTCTCGAGTCGCCAAATACATGGTACAAAAAGCAAACTACAACTTCAATAATACAAATGTCGTGTGAAATACGACAATATATCTCGTGAGTTTAAATATAATATTGTCTTACAGACAATATCCACATGCAAATAAATCCCCATCATAATTATTGATTCATTATTTTACAAAATGGTGAGGACTACTAAACAACTCTCTCTAGAACCTTCATTCCATAATTCGACTCAAGACTTCGCTACATTCTCGCCTCCCCGAGAAGAAAAAATAGAACAACAAAGAAAAGGGTGAGCTCAACTAGCCCGATAAAGAATATTATGACTAAGATAATATACAACAAATTATCGTTAGTCTTCAATGAGGGAAAAATCTAATAGAATACAATAGACAACAAGTTTCGCATCAATATTCGCATAATGAAATAATAATTCATGTAAGAGTTACGTAGAGGATGAAATCTACTATAATCTATGAATTTAATAGTCCATCATCAATATTTTATCCTCGTAACATCAATCAATATACATCCGAATCAAATATTCATCTTTGCACTAAAGCCAAAGATATTCATCATTGGTCATGTTCATTTAAACACTGCTCATCTTTGCACTACAAAGCCAAAGATATTAATCAATCCAGTCATGTTCATCTCAACACTTTGCTCATCTTTGCACCTATGAGCCAAAGATATTCTTCAGAAATCATTCATTTGCACTACGTGCCAAAGATATTCAATAATATCATCATTTAAGATCGAGGGTGATGAAAAATATTTTTAAAGAAACGAATCCAAGTGAAACAAAATGACAAGGATTAAGGATTAAGGATTCGTACTTGGTTTTATCCACGCCCAAAAATACCTCAAAAATAATCATAGTGGTGTAAAATTCAAGAATGATCAAAACATGGATACAATCGAAAGTTAGTATCCGAATAGATATTTTGGACAAAAGAAGAAATTTTATTTTTCTATTGAATAGTACCGTGATATCGTGAATTGTCAGATATCGTGAATAGTGTCGATAACGTGAATAGTAACTCCGACACCAAAAGATAGAAATTCCACAAAAACATCTTCACGCTTCACATTAATAGTACTCGTGAATAAGAACTCGTGAATAAGAACTCGCTTGAATAAGAATCGTGAATAGTAACTCATGAATAGTAACTCATGAATAGTAACCCCGACATGAAAAAGTTCCAAATTTGATAAAAACTTCAGATCAACATTTCAAAGATAATGATATTGAAGAAATAATATCATTACAAAAAATATAATATCCCTTACCTCGAAAGATTAAGATTTTAAATTAAAACAGGATATAAGTATATGACTTGAACTTGCAGACCGATAGCAATACTCAAAGTATACTCAAAATACTCACAAGAATACGCCGATAATATAGAGAGAAAACTTCAGATTTACGGTGTGATTTTCAATTCTAACCCAAGCACCTATTTATAAGAAATTGCTTAGAACACCAAAAAGCAGAAAATTTAATAAATTAATAATATAATTATATTATTTTCTACACATGTCTAGAATCTGATTTCAGCCATCAAACACATGCCACCTTCTAGAAAATAAATAAGAAAAAAACGTTTTTCTAATTTTAAATATTTTAAACTTCCAAAATCAATTATTTTGAGCTTCTAACTTCAATAATTCATAATAAATAGCCCTTTCATCAGAAAATTCGAATCTCGCGAGTTTTTATAGGAAATTCAATTCTCTACAACTTTGCAGAAGAAAGTTTTTCCGAAATCCAAACAGAAATTGACCGAAATCCACAAACGGCCAATTTTACAGGCTATAATCAAATTTCAGTCAATAAATGGGGTCCACCGACATGTTTAACATGTTTTAAACATTTATTGCAACAAAAAATACTCTTCCTCCTCGTATACTCATATATCCCACATTCGTTGTAAAAATATCACCGTTAATATATTATTAAAATAATATATTTAAATGAATTATTTTATCGTAAAAAGATAAAATTTCAATTTTCAACAATTGTCACTATAAAATTTTCTCCATCTATATCCACATAAAATCAATATTTTTCTCATCATATGAATCAATAATTAATTATTCATAAATAATATTACGTAATCACAATATTGACAACCGTGCGCCTCAGAAAGAGGGGCTTTCAATAAGAATTTCTTCATCGACGCGCAATTAGGTGACCAAACCTCTCCTTAGATGTAACTTTATAGACATTGCCAATAATGTTATCTAATAATATTATTCAGATAATATGAATTATTGCTTTCGATAATGAAAGATACCGTGTAATGACAATTATTGAAACAACAAAGAATATAAAATATCAACGCAACAATTATTAACTCAATAAAATATCGAGCAAAGAATTACCGTAACCATTATCGAGTAGTGCCTTCACGTAAGAATCAATAATTGGTGCAATACTGCAGGTGCTACTTGCTCAACAACGCCAGTATTAGTGTGTTTTAACCACCGGGTATTCCAACAAGATAATCTGAATAACTACGTAGTTATTAAAAACAACTTATATTTGTCGTTTTCTTCATCCAATCACTTTCCGTTATGGGGCCCACACATGGTCATACTACTTGTCGCATTTAATATTCCCGACAAGATTTAATATTCCACGACCAAACGAATATTCCCGACAACAATGAATATTTTATAACCACTTGCTTATTTTAAAATATTTGCGTATTTAACCCTTAACTATCCACATTAATCAAATCAACCCTTACTATTTCAAAATAATAAATAAAGGAAATTCCTTTTTATTTAAAAATTTCGGGGTCTTACAGTAAGAATGCATCTTACTTTATTAATAAATAATTGGTAACGCAATAAAACTAAATTGGCTACTTTTGTATGAAGGTTTAGTTATCAACTGCATTATGGGAAAAAAAAATATACCGAAGGCGACCATTGCAAAAACCAATAAAACTGTTTATGGTTACACATGTTGAAGAAAACAAATTCAGGTAACACTTGAAAATTGTTCTTAAATTTTTTATAATTAATTGGTAACCCAATAAAATTGAATTGGTTACCTTTGTTTGAAGGTTCGGCTACCAACTGCAGTATGAAAAAAAAATGTACCGACGACAACCCATTGCAGAACCCAATAAAACTGTTCATGGTTGCACATGGTAAAGAAAACAAATCCAAGTAACACTTGAAAATTGTTCTTAAATTTTTTATACTTAATTGGTAACCCAATAAAACTGAATTGGTTACCCTTATATAAAGGTTTGGTTATCAACTGCACTGTGAAAAAAAATTATACCGAAGGCGACCATTGCAAAAACCAATAAAACTGTTCATGGTTGCACATGTTGAAGAAAACAAATCCAGGTAACACTTGAAAATTGTTCTTAAATTATTTTAAAATTACTTGGTAACCCAATAAAACTGAATTGGTTACTTTTGTATGAAGGTTTGACTACCAACTGCACTATAAAAAAAATATTCTGAATTCACTTTCTTAAATTACTTATTTTCTACATTACCGACGATATACATTGGCGACGGTTAGCCCGTCGAGAATGACATTATTATCGACAGGATGTTGCCGTCGACAATAAGTCCGTCGTCATTGACCCTTATTTTTGTAGTGATAATTGATTTCGTATAATATACGAACATGCATGCGCGTACATAACTTTTATTAACTACAAGGACGTCAGGATTATTCTATAAGCATAAAAGAGTATTTAATGTGCGCGTTTGAGAATTAAGACATTGACAACCTAATTAATACTAATACTTCGTACTAATATCAATTTTTAAATGATATATATATATATATATATATATATATATATATATATATATATATATATAATACCAAGAAGTGCAAGGCTCAAGGCACGGACGAACGTAAAAAATTAGATTAAAATTCAAAAAATACTAATCTTTGCAACCTAAATAACTTACAATCAGACATAACGATTATCATAATTCACCATACCACCACAATAATTAATACATACTCAATCATCAACACATCCAACCACCAAAATATCAAAAATAAATATATTCGAAAATAGATATTTACAAAAATCTAAAGTTGTCTACAAAACTTGGAATCATCAATACATATTCAAACTACCAAAATAACCTTCATTTCATACCCAAAATCATCATAACCATGTATAATTAGTTAATTTTACAAAATACGAAACAAGAAAAATACACACATGCATAAATTAATACTTATTCAATCATCAACACACATCTAACCACCAAAACATCAAGCTAGTCACTACTGATTTTAAAAAAATTCGGCAGAGTTTCCTTTAAAAATAAATATCCAGACAAATCTAAGCTTGTCTATAAAACTTACAATCATCCATACATATCCAAACCACCAAAAAAACCATCATTACATACCAAAAATCATCATAACCATGCAGAAATTAATACATATTCAATCATCAACACATATCCAACCACCAAAACATCAAGCTAGTCGCTACTAATTTCAAGAAATTTCGGCATAGTTTCGTTTAAAAATAGATATCCAGAAAAATCTAAACTTGTTTAAAAAACATACAATCATCCATACATATCCAAACCACCAAAAAAACCATCATTCCATACTCAAAATCATCATAACCATGTATAATTAGCCAACTTTACAAAAAATAGAAAACAAAAATGCATACATACAAAAAATAGAGAAACAACATGTTGAGCATAACCCTTTACTTTACAGCTTACACCAAGTATATTCTTTACAGCTTACACCAGGTATCCTTCAATATATACCTGAAAATATTTGAAATTTTAAAATTATCGAAATATGTGAATAAAAATAAAACAATTATAAATTCGAAACATAAGACCCCTTACTTTACCCTGAATTATCTAAAAATATAAATGAGCACACATATTTGTATGTAGTGGGGGGGAATGAATTAGATTGATATAAGTAAGAATTTAGAGATATTGTAATAAATAATCAAATTATTTAGGAAAAGATATGGACTTATAATCAAATAAAGTTTTCTTAGTACCATTTCAACAAACGGTTCATTTGCTTAATGATTTAAATCATAAATCTGTATTGGTGACAGTATAATGGTGTGTGAGTTTGATTTGCGAGTGTTTGATTGGTTACGGTTATGTGTGTGTATTTGTGCACATATTATGTGTGTTTGTGTGTCTGCATGAGAAGTAGAGAATATAACAACATCATCCATTGGTCGATGATTGTGCAGTTGAAACGGTTGTAGCTACACAATAAATTAACGTGCATTTAATCAAACATAATACATACACTCAATAATAACCAACTCAACATTCATTCCATCCTAACATTCATAATAAAAAAATCTATTTCATCATAACCATAAACCTATTTCATCATAAAAATTAAAATAGCCAAATTAAAAGACACCCAAATGTGTGTTGTTGCGTGTGTGCATTCAATTGGTGTGAAAGAGAGAGAGAGATAGATAGAGTGAGAACACAAATCTATAACAAATCTAATTACCAAGTGTTTCATTGTTTGAGTTACCAAGTGTAAGATTCGTCTAATAATGAAATCCCATTGCAATTGTTTTTTGGTTCCAAGTGTAAGATTTAATTGCAACCGTTTGAGTTATTAGTATCATTTCACCATTCAAGAAATGAGTTTTAGACACTAAGCCCAATTCTTTGGGCTAACCAACATAATATTTTGGCTCATTTTATTTTTTTAACCAACATAAGATTTTACGGTAGGGTAAGTAGCAGTGAAAATTTGGAATAAAATAGGTGTCTTGGAGCCAATAAAAGCCAATGCTTGGAAAATATAAACCACCACATCTTGAAGAATAACAATTAAAGAAACTTCCACACATCCCGAAAACATGATGAATTGAAAAGGTCGATAATTGAAAATGCTTCCAAACATGAAAAACATAAATACATACAAGAAATCTTCCTCATTGAAAAGGCTCAACTAATTATTTCTTATGCAAATTGATACAGTTTTAATTGCACAATCATCATACCTTTTAGTTCTTTGTATATGCGTAGTTGGTGTTCGACTAAATTTCCTTACCAATATTTGGAGAGTTTTATTATTCTCCTCTCATTGGTGTACTTGGCCTGTTGAATACTTGAACTGTTT
This sequence comes from Panax quinquefolius, assembly GCA_020205615.1. Taxonomy (NCBI): domain Eukaryota; kingdom Viridiplantae; phylum Streptophyta; class Magnoliopsida; order Apiales; family Araliaceae; genus Panax; species Panax quinquefolius. The sequence goes on from CM035156.1 coordinate 22,339,407, forward strand.
TTTAAAATTTGACGAAATTGTCTTATTAATAATTTTTAAAAAGTTCAATGTGTCAATTTCATATTTTTAAAATTCAGTGATTTAATGCTTAAAAGTCGACAACCCGCGTTGGAAAAATACTCCTTTTGCCAATTCAATTTATTTCATATAGCAATACAAATATTATATTTAGGGAATATGACACTGCAAATCAGAATTGAATAATTAGTGTGACTATTACTTTTTATCACTATATGTTTATTAAGAAAAATTTTGTGAACGTGTGTAATGAAGAAGCGTAATACAAGAATATTTATAGGTAAATTAACATGCTCTAAAATACTAATGTCTGCTTGAAAATACAACCACTAAATGCTAGCTATTTCTAAAAACTTCTAACTATTTATTTCTATATTCTTAACTATTTCTATTTTGATTCTTTACCAAATTTGGATTTACATATGTTCCATATGAGGGAATTACCAAGTGTTTTTCAGTGTTTCAGTTGTTTGAGTTACCAAGTAAGGTTAGCTTTAATAATGAAATCCCATTCAATTTTTTTGGTTCCAAGTGTAAGGTAAACCCCAATTAAAAAAAAAAAAAAAACCCCCAAAAAAAAAAAAGAAGTAATAAAGTAAAAAAAATTGAAAAGAAAACAAATTACCATAAATCCAAACACTTGAAAATTACCATATTTCTACAAGATATCTTAAAAAAAAAAAAATTAGCGGTATCTTAAAAAGAAATTTTTTGCAAGATCTTAAAAAGAAAAATTTTTGTTAGAAAAGAACAGATCAATTTCTTTTAAAAAGGTCAATTAACATATAACATGAAAAGATAACCCCTAAAAAGAAAGAAAGCTAAAAATTTGAAAAAAGGAATCAAATTAACATAAAACATGGAAAGAAGCACCAACTTAACAGATAACATGGAAAGAGGAATCACATATAGAATAAATGATTAAACCTGGGGGGGGGGGGGGGGGGGGTTTGGGGGGCAGCGAAGAGAGAGTTTAGACCTCTCCTCCTAACAATATGGCGGTCGCGACCTCTCCTCCTCGTGCCGGAAGTGCGACCTCTCCCTCCTCCGACAGAAGTGCTCTCGCTATTCATTTCCCAAATTCGAGAGAAGAAAAGATTTGGATGGGATAACATGTAAGGGAGAGAAGAAAAGATTTGGGAGGGGTAGCGTGTAGATGTAACTTACATCATGTAAGGGTGAGTTTGCCTTTAGCCCAAATTCCAGAGAGAGAAAAGATTTGGGCGGGTTAACATGTAAGGGAGAGAAAAAAAGATTAGGGAGGGGTAGCGTGTAAATGTAAAGGTGAGTTTGGGCGGGATTTTTTTAGTGTCAAATGTAACATGGACCTTTAGATTAAGCGAGATCAAATCTGAGACGTTGTTGTGGTTTCTGAAATGATAAAATTTGAATTCAGTTCTGTTTTATTATGATATATATATATATATATATATATATATATCATTTAAAAAATTCACTGCAATCTCTGGCAATGGTTCAGAATTTTAGCTCCCTAACCCTGTCCCTCTCCCTCTATACATGAAGAACGTCTTATCTATATATGGGTAGCCCGCATGGAGAAAAATAGACGGACCCTTTATGGCTTTTCATCAACACTTTCTGTGTTTATATTCGTGTTTCTCATCATTTATCTCTTAGGTTACTTCACTGTTTTCTGAAATTGGAATGGAAAGCACAGAGGTGAAGCATCAAGTTGTTTAATATCTCTAGCTCACGGAACAAATACATATCCAAATGAACTGATTTTGTAAATAAAATATTAAAAATGTATTAATTCTGTAAATATTTTCTGAATGCACTTTTATTGTAATTTTTTTTTAAAACGTTCTAGGAAGTGTAAATAACCGTAAAAATTATCGTTTTTAAAATTTAAATAAATAATGTCAATTTTAACTTTAAAAACGTTTTAAATTGTCCAAACACTTTATAAATGGATTGGATATTTAAGAACTCTTAATTACCCAAACAGTTTTTTTCTAAACTTTTTATGGGCTTGAAATCACATATAGTTAATGGATTGAGCTCAAGCAGCATATAAGTTTGAGATTTTTTTTGAAAGAAGTCTCTTTTGGGAAACTATGGAAGGTAGAGAACCCAATTCCTTGCACCGACTTTAATTTTCTAGGCCCAACTCAAGGTATAATGGTGGATTTATCATTCACCCAAATAGTGGAAAGATATGGAGGTGATCCTCAGATTTAGTATTTTTAGTAAAATTGTGGACCCACGAGGCATACAGAATTATTATTATTATTATTATTATGCGTGCCTAAATTCTTAGAGCACACCGGACAAAAAAACTTTACATATTAATAATGAAACTTTTATCCCCTCCATTCCTATTTAATTTAATTGATTTCAAGGGAAAATAAGAAATGTATTTATCTGATTAATTGTTATAAAATTTTGATATTATTTTTCTTAAATTTAATAAAAATATTAAAAAGAAACAAATTAATAAATAACGTAAAAAGATAATTCGGGAAAAATGATCGAACTTGTCTCTATACGTCGTTATAATTGAAAGAGACCCTCAATTGTCTTTTATGAGACCCTTAAGGTTGCGTAATACTTGCTACTTCTTGATGGTTTCATATTATATGATCATTTCGGATCCCACAGCTTCTATTTATAGTGATCGGAAAAGAAAAATAAAAATATTTAATTTCAACCAATAAACTATACTTTTAAATTTAGTACTAATTTTTTCAGGAAATATTTTTCATGATATTAGATTATATGAAAATGTCTTAACTAAAAAAAAGAAAAATAAATAGGACCTCATTTTCTCAAGGATATGGATTACGGAGGAGAATGAGCATGCACTCAACTATTTTGATGTCAAATTGAAATAGTTTTAAATTTATAACTAATATGAATTTATATTATATTTATAAAAATCATAAATTATCCAAAAAGTATTAATTTTTAAAATATTTATTACTTTTAAAATTTAATTAAATCACATTAAATTAGAATTTAAAATTAGTATCTCGTATTAATTTTCAAAAATCATTTTTAATCTTATATTTTAAAAATAGAGGGAGTATAAATTAGTTTAATGCGTTACCAATGCTTGGAGTTTTTAATCTAAATTACGTTGAACAGTATAATAGAGTCCATGTTAAAATGTTTCAATTTTAGTTTAAATGCATTTTATTTTTATTTTTATGACTAGAGATTTGAGTACCTTAACTAGCATCATGATTTGTAGTCGTAGGGGGTGTTTGTTTAGAAATTTAAATAAACCGAATCGAATGATTGAATCGGTTAGTCAGATTTATTTTATGCGAATAAATTTGAATCAGAAGATAGATGAAATTTGAATTTAAGTCAAATTTTTTTAGTTGAATAATTTGAATGAAGAAATTTGAATGAAGTAAAAAAAAAAAAATTAAAAAAATTTAAAAAATATTAACTATTATATTAAGTAATATTAAATAAATTTATAATAATTTTGAATTTTTTCAAAGGGGTAAAATAATAAAATTTTGTCATTCAGATGTTTCAGACATGTTAATTATCATTCAGCTATTTTTGTTCAGATTCAAATTCAACTCATTCAGATTCAGATTCATTTATTTTTTATCAAACACTCCCGTAATATAATTAGACTGCGAATACTGTCCAACATCCTTTTTCTTAAAACCTATTAAAAAATTCCACAAACTTGAGAACAAATTATATTTATTGTACTAAAAATTGTTAATTGCAGAAATAATTACTCTCTGAATTCCATAGATTATTGTATGCAGTTATATACTCAAAAAGATGATTAAAAATATATAATATAATGTGAAGGGTAACTTAGTTATTTAATAGAATTTATTAAAATAATAATATCAAAAAATTATCATTTTATGTAGTCTTGTTATATAAATTTGAATTGAGAAATTTCTAAACGAGTGACTAATTAAAATAATAATATCAATAGTCAAGTCACTTGTGGGATAAAGGAGAACTTTTGCAAAACATAAATAATATTACTATCACATAATTATAACTCACATAATATTCATATATATACATGTATATTTGAGAACCATAATATGCATGTGTGTTAATATAAATATTATGTAAATCTTTTTTATGTGATAATAATATTGTTGTCAAAATATATATAAGGATGAGTGTATATGTGCCTATTGATTTGACATTTATCAAGTACAACAACTCACTTGATGTTTTATATCTTAATAGTAATTGTCCGTGACAAAATTATTCCTCTTTCTCCGTTTTAATAATTTAAAAATTAAAATAAATCTGAATCAACCTTATATTTTTCGTCCAAATCAATTAAAATGAATTTGAACCGTTTTGATACTTTCCCGCCAAAATTCAAATTAGATTCTATCTTATTATTATAAATTTGTTTGAACATAAATACGTAATAATTAGACTTTTTGACTTTTTTAATAATAAAGTGTGATTAGAATATATTTAATATAATTATTTTAAATACTAATAAAATTATTGATTTTGCAATAGTCACATCACTTGTGGAATGAAGGGAGAACTTTGCAAAACATAAATATATAATACTACTATCATATAATGGTGACTCACATAATGTTCATATATACACATATGTATATTTATGGGCCTCACATGCCAGGCGGAGAACCATAATATGTATGTGTGTATATATAAATATTATGTGAATTTTTTATATGTGATAATAACATTATTGTCAAAATATATATAAGGATGAGTGTATATGTGCCTATTGATTTGACATCCATCAAGTACAACAAGTCACTTGATGTTTTATATCTTAATGGTAATTGTCCGCGACGAAATTATCCCTCTTTCTCCGTTTTAATAATCTGAAAATTAAAATAAATCTCAATTATTCTTGTATTTTTTTGTCAAAATCAATTAGAATGAATTTGAATCATTTTTGTATTTTCCCACCAAAATTTAAATTAGATTGTATCTTATTATTATAGATTTGTTTGAACATAAATACGTAGTAATTAGACTTTTTGATTTTTTTAATAATAAAGTGTGATTAGAATATATTTAATATAATTATTTTAAATACTAATAAAATTATTAGAAATTTATACGGATGTGAAAATAAAAAATTAGTGGAGCACGTGGACTTGTAGAAATTGGCCAAGTTTTAGTAGGGAACTTCATTGAATAGAGTAATTAATTTTGATGTTGGACCAGAGACATAAAGGAGTGGAGCTGGCAGTGATCAAAGAGAATTGAAGTAGGAGACCCCCACCCATTGTCCTCTCCTCCATTGCCAATAGGAATCTCAAAATCTTTATTGTGGAACGTATAATCATTTTCTTTTAGTATTTGTGAAGATGGAGAGAGAGATTGTTGAAATTGATTATACTTATAATGATTTGTTGTATTTGTATTAATATCTTTTTCCTTGTGGCTAATTAGTGGGGTATTTAAGAAAATAAATGCGAAAAAATAAAATAAAATAATCTTTGCCTTTTCCCCTTCGTCTGTGGGACCTTTTTTTTTTTTTTTTTTCCCCTGTATTTGTCTTTTTTCCCATAACTAACTACTCCATTGAAATTGAATGTACTATACCCCAACGAACATAGGCCCCATAGAAGTAAATAACTCGTAGCCTTTAAATCGAAAAGAAGCCCCTTCCATTTCCACACAACTCGCCAAGTGTTTAATCTTTTTGAGGACACAATATTTAATGATTCAAAGTGTATTTCAAGTTATAGATAACCGTGAATCATGCATGCATCTTCTATATAGGAGTATTAAGTAAATATGAGATGTGGATAAGGTCGTCTTAGCCTTAGTACTTGAAGAGCACCATGTATTATTGTAGTTTTTAGTTCTTCAGTTTCATTCTCGTAAAATGAGTTGAGACTTATTCGGTTTAGGAGTTTATTTTATTTTTTAAAATTTTATTGAGGTTTAATTAAATTTTGATATTTTAATAAAAAGAATGTAATTGATTATAAATTATAATATTATACTTCCTAAAAGTGAGACTTAAAAATTAAAGAAGAAGTAAATATGAGATTTATACTGAATAGATTTTTAATAATAGTAAAGAAAAGTTATATATATATATATATATATATATATATATATATATATATATATATATATATATACTTAGAAAGGCTGGCTATTAAAACAACTATGCTATTCCATATTGGATTTGTTAATTTAGTCGATTTGGATTACTAATATTTTATATTGGTGGTTAAGTTATTGTTTTGAAGTGAATATAATTTACGCTAGCTAGTCGACTAAAAATTAGCTTTAACAAATTAATGCATGCATGCATACATACTCATTTTGAAATACTACAATTGAATTGCCAAATTAAAACCAAAGCCAAGTATTCCAACTGTGTTGACTTTTATTATACTCTTTTACTCCACTTGGTAGCCATAAATACTTAGTACTCTCTAGTACCGGCTCTCTCTGAGGCTGAGGCTGAGGCTCTCTCTCTCTCTCTCTCTCAATATTACTGCCGACAGAGGACACCGAATTAAGCATACTTGAAAGGCAATAATCAGATTGCATTCATATGCATTATACTAACATTGTAACGTAGCAGTACAATTTTACAATACATTCCCAATAAATATATATTTTAAAATGGGTAAATTATATAATATTAAGAAATTTACTGCCTAATTCATGTACTGGCGGGTACGTTCGGCTATTGGCGGCATCAGGACAGGACCACCGTATTGTATTGTATTAATTAAACCACTCTCTCTGTATAATTACTCTTTCTTTTTTTCCCCTTTTCCTTGCTGTTATTACCATGGTCAATTGCCAAATTCACACCTCACCGTACAGCCTATTGCAAATTATTGTAATTTCATTTCTTCTTTTTTTTTTGTAACAGCGAGGAATAAATTTTAGACTGCAATTTAGCAAAAAAATAATAATTTAGACTGTCATTAAATCCCAACTCTTAGAAAGAAACCATCCGGACTGACTTGTAATTTTATAGAGCCCAAATTAACTTATTGACAATGCACAAGAGTAGAGAGACTGTAAATTTTACAGATGACGTCTCATGGGAAGAGAATGTAGGTGGTTTTATACTCCCCTTAATTATATAATCACCAAAATATTAGAAAAAAGAATGATTGAAACATTATTTTCCTTCCTTCTGAGGATGGAAAATAGTACTCCATAACAAATTCTTCTTTGTTTCATAATGTATGTATGTATGTATGCATGCATTGCATGGATGCTTAGCATCTGAAATGGCTTTGGACCATCCATCCATCCATCTATCCATTTAATTGGAATGAAAATTTATTTTTATTGGGCCTAATTTTAACTGTCTTAATTAAATTAAAGGTACAAGGCCACCACCAGTGGGGTCATGAAATAAAAGTAGACATTACCAAAACCCGAGTTTAATACCCTTTAATTTAGTAAGGTACCCGCTTTCTTCCAACTTTTAATATTGACAGAACCAATTTCATAACAATGCAATGGACATTTACAAAAGAAAATACTTGGTTCAGCCGTAATTCTTGCCCAATAATTTTTATAAAGTTAAGTGTTTGATTTTTGAGTGCTGAGTGTTGTGTGTATATGAAAATTAGCAAAAAAAAGAAAAAGAAAAAAGAACTTCAAGAAAAAAAAGAATCCATTAAAAAGCATCTAATTCTCATTTATACACATTGTTTTATATATGTTACTTTCTTTTTGTTTAATTTCTGCAGTGTAGAGTAAATTTAAAGCTCCGGATGCACGCATGTTAATTTGTATGAAGATTTCTGCTGATTATAACTGAGCAGATGTCCAACGAGAAATTAAGAGGAGGACTCTTGATTTAGGTATACTAGCTTCATTTTTATTTGGAGTTTTTCTGACTTAAAATTTAAGTGTGACCAAAAAACTATTAAATTCTTGTTAAATTATTATTATTATATTATATATATATATATATATATATATATATATATACACGGCCTCATTCTCCAATGAACCTTAAACAATGAACTAAAAACACGTGATATGCACATCCTAAATTCAAAGGGTGTTGGTATATGCACACCCTAAATTCATAGTTGCACACCTTAATTTACTCTTAATAAATGAGACCCCAATTCACTTTATTATAATTTATCCATTTTATTCTTGAACTTATTACATAATAAGCACGGGATAAGACACAACTTAATTTTATAATTATTAACTGTTTATAATCTTTTTAAGTAAAATACAGTTGCTGATTTTTTTTTTATAGAAAAACATCAGCTTGAAGACTGAGGAAATAGTTTTTGCACTTGTTACTATTAGTGTTTGCAATGTTCGTTATTAGTGGAGTGCCACAATTCTTTCTTATTATAATTATATTTTCTTCTTTTAATTACAATTTTTTTATTGTTTGTTTGTTTATTTATAAATAATACTAAATTTAATTTTAATATATTTTTTGGTCACAGGCATCGCGTATGTCAAGCTGCAATTTAAATATAAAAAGAATACACAAACACCTTGTCACACTGGATCATTCAAAGGCTTAGGCCTATCTTTGAATTATCGAACTTTATTTTTGTGTTGGTGTCGCACGACTAGGATACAGTGGTTTATTATTTTTGTATTTTTTTTTTAAATGTTTATTGTAAATTTGCAATGTACATTTGTCACTGGATTGTCGGAACTTTTTTTTATTACAATAATCATTCATTCTTTGATAATATACATGTCAACAGACACGTTAGCACATGATAGAGTTAAATATATATGCTTAGTTTTTTTTCTTTCTTTTTGATCAAAAATATTCTTATTTATAAATTATAAAACGAACAATTTAATTATAAAAGTCTTAACGAAAACATTTATCCTAACTTCAGTTGTTGAGTTAATAAGGACATCAATTCATTTTACACGGTTCTATTAATTTAAAAAAATCAATTGAAATATTTTTAAATTTAAAATAGACGTAATTTTTATTAATTTTAGTCAATATCATAATTACTAAAATTATCTAAAAATATTATTTAAAGTAAGATTTATAATTTTATAACGATTAATAAATTATTTTAATTTAAAAATAATTTAAATTAATTTTAAAAATTTAATAATAATTTTATAATTAAAGTAGTGGAAGTATATGATATACTATGTGACATGGAAAATTCTTGTAACTTATTATACCAATAAAATATCTCATTATTTGATACGCATATATTTGAACCATAAGAATATTATAAAATTAATATCTTTATCCCATCTATGACGCTGAAACTTCTTCTCTGCTCTGCCCATCTCTCTCTCCTCTTTCTTAATTAATGTACTATTACTAATACTACTAGTAGTGTACACTACTAACATTCCTATCTCTCTCTCTCTCTCTCTGGTCTCTTAAAAATATATATAAGCAAGCAATACGGTAGAAAGAAAGAGGTGCAAAATAAAGCTATCTATCTTGGAAATGGGACGATCTCCGTGCTGTGATAAGGTGGGATTAAAGAAAGGGCCATGGACTCCTGAAGAAGATCAAAAACTCTTAGCTTACATTGAAGAACATGGCCATGGTAGCTGGAGAGCTTTGCCCGCCAAAGCCGGTATATATATATATACCTATATATAAAAACCTACTTACTTATCGATCACTAATTACATATATTTCATTCATCTAATATAGTTTGTTTATGTATACTTTAATTAATTAATTAATTATAGGGCTTCAGAGATGTGGGAAGAGTTGCAGATTGAGATGGACTAATTATCTCAGACCTGATATTAAGAGAGGCAAGTTCAGTTTGCAGGAAGAACAAACCATCATTCAACTCCATGCTCTCCTTGGGAACAGGTCACCACTTAATTCCTATTATTTTATTTTATTGTATATACAGTATGATATAGTATTTTTTTAAAGTAGTTATATACGATCATATAGGAGTATTGTTTTAATTTCCTTGATCTTAAACGCACCGTTTCGTTGTTACTCTTTATTGAATTAATGTGACACTTCCTTCATGCTTGATTTTTTCTCAATTTGGCATCATGATTTGAACATTTTCCAATGTACGTACGGTATTAATTCAAAATGAGGTTTCTCAGTTATTACTGATCGATCTCAAACTGTGCAGCATTGCCTCGATCATGTACCAAACTACAGAAAAGTACATCTTTTTGGGTTGAACCTCAAAATGGGTATCTGTTACTTTACATAACTCATTGTATATGACACTCAATTATGTCCAAAGCTGATCCAATTTATAAATTCAGATTCGGGTTTCAATTAATACGACTATTCTTGTATTTTTCTTCAAACATAGCATAGAAATTGATGGGTTATTTTTTTCAATCTTAGACATTAATCTTGGACTTTTGTCTCCATATATATAGTTAGAATTATATCTATATCATATTAATTCTGTACCATTCATATGGTATATATATATATATATATATATATATATATATATATATATATATATATATATATATATTACTTCAACTTGATGATAGATCGATAGTTTCAAGGTTTTTTGTTTTCTTATTGTTTAATTTTCAGCATGTCTCAATTTGACTGTCTTGTCCTCAGGTGGTCGGCCATAGCTACTCATTTGCCCAAAAGAACCGATAATGAGATCAAGAACTACTGGAATACTCATCTCAAGAAAAGACTAGCTAAAATGGGGATTGATCCTGTCACTCACAAGCCTAAAAATGATTCACTCTTGTCCACTAACGATGGTCACTTCAAGAACACTGCTAATCTCAGCCACATGGCGCAGTGGGAGAGTGCCCGCCTTGAGGCCGAAGCAAGATTGGTTAGGCAATCGAAACTACGCTCCTCGGCTTCCTCCGTACTCGGCTCACCGGAGTTTCCCCCACCGCCTTCCACCCCCCTCAACAAGCCGGTGGCACCACCTACTCCACCCTTATCTCTTGACATTCTAAAAGCATGGAATGGTGATTGGACGACTAAGCCACATGAAGCCGGGGGTGGTGGAATTAGCGGCGAACTTGAGTCGCCGACGTCTACGGTCAGTTACTCGGGAATGCACCACCGTTCCCCACAACCGGAATCGGGGAGAGCTCCACCACCTTTATTGAGTTTGTGGGAAATTCAAGCACTTGTGAGAATGGAATTCTAAAAGAAGAAGGGGAAGAAGATTGCAAAGGATTTGGAAATTCGAGCCACTTGGCGGAATTCAAAGAGGGAATAGAAAATGCAATGTCGGGGCTAAATGATATGACAATATTGTCCATAGAAAGTTCATGGACACAAGATTCACTTAGGGTTGGTAATGATAATGAGCATGTCCTTAATGGTAATTTTGTGGAGAAATTCACGGATCTTTTGCTGAATAATTCGGGTAACGGTGACCTGACTTTCTCCGAGGGCGGTGAAGAGTCCGACATAGGTGATCATGCGAGTGTCCCTAGTGGCAGTGACTACTATGAAGATAATAAGAATTATTGGAATAGTATTCTTAACTTGGTGAATTCTTCTCCATCTGATTCACCCATGTTCTAAAAATACGAGTTAAATATTGTCCTGAAAAGATAGTCATGCCTCCATGTTCTTCAACCTAGCTAGGTCACAAGTCATTGGACTATTTCCACTGTGTAATAATTAATTAAGAACCATGTCGCTAAAGCTTCTCTCTCTCTCTCTCTCTCTAGATTTCCTAGCCTTGCATTGTTAATAGCTCGATCAGTGTTTCACTCATCTCCATTGTCAAGAAAATTTCGACATGTTTGAATTTATCAATCAAGTGTAGATCAATTGCAGAATATATTTCATGCTAGCTAGCTATATATATATATATATATATATATATATATATATAGTAGTGGATCATTTTTATTGTCAAATGATTGATTAATTATAGTAACAGTTTTTTTTCTAGATCGTTTGGAAAAGGATTATTGATTAATATAAGTTGTAATGTAAGGAATGAACAGAAGTAGCAAAGAGATGTATGATTGTTCCATGCATTGAAGGCTACATATGCACAGCCATGTTCTAATGGGAAATGTATTAAATGATGGACTTTATTGCTGTTGGTTTCACGTCTCATTCTAATTACATGAAGAGATTGAAAATATTCAAATGTGTTTTTCTTGTAGATATATAGCTTTTTGGATGATATATGTAGTCACAATCTGCTGGCGTGATTCCTATTCATAATTAGAAATTTCTGATACTATATAGAATATATACATATATTAAGTAAGTACTCAAATGTGTTTTTCCAGTCTTATATATATATATATATATATATATATAGGATGAATTAGGGTACTTAAACTCGAATTAGGGTTTTGGTTGTGCAAATGATTGGAATTGGTCAAATGCTCGTGGTGCGACGTACGTACGCCTCTTATACAATTGGGTTCATGACACCTGTCGTGCTCTCATTAGCCCACAAACTCGGCCAACATATGCAGGAAAACTCAAAAGGGTACGGGAACCTCAAGGGGTAATGAAATTTCTTCATATTAAGATGATTATGTAACACACAAAATTAATGAGTAATTTTTTCTAGCTTATTGCATTTCAATACAAAGGTCTTACAATTTGTACTACGTCTCATTCTCATTTTTGCCACAGATTGATAGACTATAATTTGCAAACTGATTAATTAATGATCAGCAATGAGCTTTAATTAATTAATAACGGGTTTGTTGGATATATATATATATATATATATATATATATATATATATATATATACACACACACTCATACATGCCTGCATGAATTTGATTCTCTTTTTGTAGTAATATTATGACAGGGATTTAAGTAATGATCTTAATTAATTTCTGGGTCCATAATTTAATGCGGCTGCTATTAATAACAAATCAAATCATGGTTGGTGATTCTAAAACCTTGTTTAAATTAAAGTACCGTAGATGACCTTTCTCTGTCAGTTTCTAATCTTGATACTATTAATTATCTTTTTTGAAATGCAACATTAAATCGTGTGTATTACTATTTTAATTCTTTTTCTCTTGTATGCTCAATCCTAGCTAATACATGCAACTTAACTTATAGATCGAGATTAGTGAATAACCTGGGAATTTAGCTAAAATATATAAATAACAGATTAATAATACTCCATTAGGGAATAATATGAATTTTTTCCCTTAATCAATTTGTAAAATTATAAAATTCAACATTATATAATGTGAATGTATATAATTTAGATTAATATAATAATTAATATTGTAAACTACTTAAATTCAACATTGACATTATATTATAGATTATTGAAAAAAATAAGTAAGGAATTAAACAAATTCATATACAATACAGCAATCAGCAACCATTGGGTATATACAGAAGTAAGGCACGTTTGGATAGCATCATATTTATTTGCTTCTGAATACCAACAGAAAAGGTCGCTTTTATTTTTCCCTGCAACAAAAGCACTATTAATTAATTCCTGACAAAATTATATATATATATATATATATATAACTATTAATTATTACTCCCTCCGTCCCATGATAAATTTTGAGTAGTCCCATGTTAAATGTCCATTTTCTTTTAATAACCAAACTTTTACACATATTTTCCTATTATACCCGTAACATTAAATATCTCATATTTTTCTTATTTTAATTATCTCTCCATATTTAATGACATTATTATAGGTAATTTTGTCATTTTATTTATCTTCTTAATATGCGTAAAAAGTTCACCAGGATTTTTATCCCGGGACGGAGGGAGTACTATTATATATAGATATATTATTGGAAATTATGGTCCCCCCATCTTGGATTGATTTTTTGATCTGTTTGACTTTGATTTTTCGCAAATTAAAGAAAAATGGACATGATCGACGTGGATGAAGTATACAGCTTTCAATTGTCTGGTTTCAGAATTTTCACGAATTTTTTCTTGAGCGACAAGCCTACGACAGTATCTTAAAACCATACTACGGGTTAATTAATGACCAGCCATGCATATATATATATATATATATATATATATATATGATGCTAATTCATCGGCCACATTAGTCGTCTGCATCAATGCATGTTGAGAGATAGAAAGCTTAATTTGTCGAAGCAAAATTAATGTACAGAGGAGATTAGATGGTGACATAACAGAAATAATTAATGTACTAACAATCTACATGACCTTATAATATACAAGTATTGTACTACGTACTATAAGTATGAATTATTGCAATCAGTTAAGGGTGGATAATTAATTTACAGTACAGCATTTATTAATATTGCACATTTGAATTTTTAAGTAGTTTTTAACGTGATAATTTAATTTATTTTTTGGATGATTACATACATACAAAATAAATAGAACCTCTATCGGATGGTATATATCTTAGCAGTGGAATGTTAAATAATTTGTTATATATAATAATATAGGTCTGGGTTGAAAAATTATTACTTGGTGGAACCTTAGAGTTTATCAAAATATATAATTTTCAAAATTGTAGACTACAGTTTTTCTTTTTAGTTCTTTCATAAATTAAAGACATACTTTTCAAAAAATAAATTAAAGACATAAGGATAATAAAATGACATGATATTTTTAATTTGTATACCATTAATTTTAATAAAGAATATCATCACATCATTACTTTTGGAAATAATACATCAATAATCAATTAATAAAGGTATATAATAAGCCAAGAGATAGACTATCCAATTCTGATCAGTTGAATTTAGTTAATTTTAGTTGGTCGAGTTGGCTGAAATGTGTTGACTCAAATTAAGTTAATAAATTATTCGAAATTGCATTAATGAATTATTCATTGAACTTTTATTTTTTACTTCATTCACTTCCTCTCCCACTACCATGCATATTCGACTATATATAGGATTAATTAAGAAAAGTGCTTGCTTTTTGAAATTTAGACATTTGATAGAAGCTTAATAGGATGCATGGAGTAGAAGGAGAATGTTTTTGAAAAATTAGGCCGTGCCTCGCTTGATGAAGACGTACACTCTAAATTACCTCCGAATTTCCAAGGAGTCAGCTTGATTTTCTATGGATATATTTTTAAAATGCAATACTTGGGTTTTACCTGCTGCTGGTAGTCTGGTACGTTCGTGTTAAGTCTCATCAGCTGATTCAAGAAGACCAGGGGAAGTATTTTTATTTATTTTTTTAAAGTTTTTCTTTTCCCTCTTAATTTATAATTTCTTCCCTAATTAATTGGAGTATTTCATTTTTACTTACTGCATGTAAAGAAGAGATCAGGGTCAGCCCTGAGTTTTGAAGAACATTAAATGACAACAACAAAATAGGTTTTTTACTTAATTCTTTATTAAGATATGCATAAAAAAAAGAAGAACTTTTTCGCAAACAAAGCGATCGATCTGAAAGAATATCAAATATAATAACCGACTATTTCAATATTTCCAAAGCATCATTTAGATATCACATTATTACCAAGTCAAAAATGTAATTACCAAATAGGGCCTCCTTTATTAAGAGTCTAACACTACTCCCAAACAATTAAAAAAATTCAAAAAACTGAATCTGATGATGAACCCCCAGGTACATAATAATTAAATTGTTTTGTACAAATTATATGTTTTAAATATGTAAAATATTACAATAATCAGTATATGTAGAATATTACAAATTGATTATTTGCTTTAATATTTAAGTATTTTATTTAAGTAATAAAAGGAAGAGAATATTTAAGGGCCCTAAAAATTTTTGGGACTAAAGCCCGAACATCTTAAACTTTAGCCCATGACCGGTACGGGAAGAGATCAAGATATAAATATATATATATATATATATATATATATATATATATATGGGGTAAAACGCAAGAAAATAACAACACAACAATCAAGCAATCTACAACTACGTGAATAGTCACATTCCAAGTAAAAAATAAGCCACATGCATTAACTCTTCCTCTTCCTGTTTTTTAATACTTCTTCCTTTCTTTAATATAGATCGTTTTAGAATTGTGCACAAGTATTAAGGTAATGATTGTATAACATTAATTATAATATCAATTGTCTATATTATTCTTGTATTGGAATAAGAGATTGTTATTTATTGGACATAAAATATTGAGAGAACCAAAATTATATTTAACACTTAGGATAATATTGAAAACTAAGCAATTAATGTTTATTTAAAATTTTCAAATAACTTATATTAAGGAACAAAAATATTTTTCTAAAATGATTTATATAAAGGAACGGAGGTCGTAACAAATTCCTTGATCGGTTGGTAGTATACAGGAACAGGAATTAATCCAAAAATGCCACCGTACATTAAGCACACTATTATTAATGTATTGCATGCACGCACACCCCAAAAGATACTACGTGGACCTCCAAATTGTTAGGATCCTGACCTATCATTCTATACATATATGTATATCACAACATTGTTAACTAACCATGTCATGCATATACTAATACACAAAATATATATATATATATATATGGAAAAATATATATCTGTGATTGTGTATTATAAGATGGTATGATGACGATTTTTTGAAATTTATAGCAGCCGGTTTCACCCGTCGTTATAACTATTATGGGCAATAGCGACGACAGTAGCCATCGTCATTTATAGTCTAAAAAATCATTGTCATAAATCATTACAGAATACATATCTGTATTTAATGTATATATCATCACACATATATATATAAAAGCAATAAGCCAGGCTGTGAAGATAGTTAGTTGGCCAATTTGATACATTAACCACATTTTACCTCTCATATGTCTACAAGTCCTTCGCCTTCATTTGTTTGTTAATTTTCAAAAGTCATGCACACAAACTCAAATATTTAACGAAATTAAATTGCCACCAACGTGAAATCGTATATGATAATATATAATAAATTAAAATAAGACTGCTTAATTCCTATATATTTTATATATAATTTTTTTATATAATATATAATAAGATTCAATTTCTACATATTTTATCTCACTTGGAATACTTTTTTGAGTACATGGACATTTATTTCAGAGTAAAATAATACGTATCGGTCACATGGGTGTTTTACATACATCTCAAGTTGGGCCAACTGTGATAATATTAAATGGAGTGATAAATTGGGCTAGCTTAGCACGTGGGTAGGTTGTACCAACACTAAACATTACATTCATACGTATACATAGAACAAACAAACAGCAAAGCAAAGCAAAGCCAAGCCACGCCAGTTGAAAAACTGTACAAACTCCACTCACAAACAAAAAAAAAAATATATATATATATATATATATATAATTAAATGCATCACATTGATGAGGGAAAAGGGAAGCAAAAAAAAATACTGAAATAAAAAAATAATAATAGTCCAGTTGAAATGCATTGAAGATCTGCCGCTTTTACGGGTAGACATCCTCTGCAATTAATTAATTGCAAGTACAAAAGCTGAATGAGAATGGAGCTCTGATGATAAATTCCACATAAATTAGGAACACAGATTACTGATAAATGTAATTTGTACTAGAAATAATATGAGATGAGTTGCGATTTCGTGTCTTATAATATACTACTCACCATCCAACGTATTTCTGCTTGAATTACGCATTGATTGGACAGAAAATCTGAATTACTAGTTCAGAACCAGCAGAGGTCGGTCATAGGCTACACCGTCTGTGTTAACGTGCAAGTGCCTGTTGTGTCAAAAGATAAAAACAAATAATTTCATTTGATTTTCAAATCTGATCTTCAAACAAAATTCCAGCAAAAATGAGCTCCATAAACAAACAATATGGCACATGGGCGAGGTTACATTACATGTTAAACAAGTGGAAAAACCATAATTTTAAGCATTTACTGTAATATGAAATTTAGAATATGTACTATATTTATCTTCCTGAAAATAACATCACTTCTGACTTCACCGGGTGTGTATGCATACAACTTCAAACTTACCACTCAATTCAAACTAATAATACCCTCTTACTCTAGAAACACCACACTAACAGCTATGCTATTAGCCTATTACACAAGGAAACCACCATCACTCCATAACAACAATGCTACTATCACGTAAAAAAGACTCGCATACACACATGCATACTGTGGACCCCCACCTGACATGTGAATCCCACAAATATGCATGTGTATGCGAATATTATGTGAGCCACCATTAAGTGATAGTAGCATTATTTCAACATAAAGGATCACTGGGTCCATGTCATCCACTGTTGATTCACCACGATCCACATTTTGGTTGCAGACATTGTTAATGACCGTGCTAACTTCAAAAATGTCAAGCCTCCTGTCCTATTGTTAAGTAGTGCATATCTTGATCGCTGTAACAAATATCATACATGTAGCACAATCAAATACTTGGAATTAACTTATATATGAACATGCACTAAAGCAAACTCAAAGAATATAGTAGAGCAATGGCTTGAATGGAATGAGTGATCATCATGTGAGGGCATTACAGGCAGCATGAATATATTGTGTTCAACTGCAAAGCAGATCCCATAATTTACTTTTGCACATTGTGGTCAGGCATCAGGAAAAATTTATGTTTACAGAGCCTCAGTACTTGTGGTGTTATTGAAGTAAACCTAATCAAGTATAAGATTGAAAAACTGAAGCAATATTCATAAAGGCTCAGTATCAACTATCAAACTTAAAAATTCTTTCTGAGATTATAACATACACCTTAAATGGTGATTTCAATCAATCTAAGGCAATGATGGTTTAATAAGATGGTGAACTGAAGTAAGAGCTATATTTTGTGTAGACGGTAGACCGGCAATGTGGTTTATCAGATACACACTTTTAGAATAAAGATTAATTAAATAAATCCAATAACAAATTGGTGGTGGAGATTTGAGGGGATGATGACGTGGATTAGAAAGGACCAATGGAATATTAGATTATTTTTTTTTGGGTTGTGTTACATAGCGCTGAATTTGGACGATTGTTTAGTAATTAATTAGTTTTGATTTTAAAAGAATACGATTTGTTTCTGGAGAGAGTAAAAACTTCAGAGAGAGAAAGTGTAAAATAATTTAGAGAGAGAATGTATAAAAAATTATTGAGAGAAGTCAAAAAGAACATAAGAAATTAATATATTAAATAATTTAATTTATTGGGACATAAATAATAAGCTTCAAATTTGAAAAATGAGCTGACTTATATTGGAACCATAACAATTTGGTTCTAACCCATATAGCTAATATTAAAAATAAGTAATATGGTTTTAGTTTTTAATGGAACCATAATCATATTCTATAACTCATAACCAAACTAAATCCATTTTTTGTCAAGTATAATTTTGTGTAATCCTTTCTCATAAGTAACTAAAAGAGGGATTGAAGTCAGTCTGGACACATGATCTTAATCATCCACAAGATTTAGGTTGTGTTTATTAAAATTGAATGTTAAAATATGAAGAGTTAAGACATCAGAATAATTTAGAGCATCTGTTTAAAATTGTATCTGAATGAAGAAATGTTGTTTGATAACTAATTTTTTCAAATTGTCTAAATAATAGTATTTTACCATTTTAACCCTCTGATCCTAAAAAAACGAGAGACTATCGTTCATCTCCATTTTTTTCAACTTTTACAACCCATTTTTCTAGACTGATCCACTCTTGTTGTTTAAGCTTTTTTACTTCTTCTTTTGAGATCAGAACTATAATGAAACAAAAATCCTCATGGCAACTATTTTCCTTGTCTGGATGCTTTGTTCTTCACATAATGTTCGAATCTCCTCTTTGTCTCTAGGATCCATTGTGAAAATAATTATGCAATTCTCCAAATTATTTACAAAGCGAGACTTTTTTTTTCATGAATTTGTTCAACAACGAAATGGGTATGAGATTTGGTGGGTTTTTCTTCATGAAAATGGTCAAAAACGAATTGGGTCTCTGTAGTGGGTGTTGATGATTCTTGGGATCTAAAATTATAGAGAGTGATAGATTTGAGGCGTTCAAGAACAAAATTTGATCTAGTTAATTTGGGCTATTGTGGGTCATTTTGATGAGATTCTTGCTCTTGTTTTTCTTTATTTTGTTGTTTTTTTTATTTGATAATCTTGATCTGAAAAAGATAGTGCGTATCATCAAATTTAGAAGAACAAACAGAATAGTGGAAGTAAACCAACTGTTTATGGATGCCCAAATCGAAGGATTTGATGCAAGAGGGATTCTTTGCTTTGTTTTTTAATTTGTGTATTTTATTAGAGGGATACAAGAGGAATTTTGTAATATTGAAAATGTTATTTTGGTCCAAAAAAAGACAACTTTCATTCAAATTTTACTCTAAATAGTTTAGATTTAATTTTGTATCTTAATGATTTAGAGGCATTCAGAGGGAAAAAAAAGTTCACCAAACAACTTCATGCCTCTTACCGAATAAGAGGTGGGTTGTTAAGATGCATTAAAATTCAATTAAACACCAACCATTGAACATATCCTGTTCATAAAAGGTTGTTAATTGTGTGGAAGCATGATTAAGTTAAAAAGAATCCAATGTGGATATTATGTTTAACTCTTCTGCCAATAACTTAATTCTTCATATTTCTCCACATTCTTGAGAATATATGGTAAAATTGGAGAAGATGCCAGAGAAATTTAGTTTTATAGGACGTTTTACTAGTTCTTAGAATCATGTAGGCCATTATTTATGTTACTCTTCTTATCTATTTATGCCATGCATGTATCTAAACTAGAATTCTTATTCTCTTCATATATAGCAAAGAAAATAAAATTTTAAACTTTTCTTTTATTCAAGTGGTTAGTGAAAGTTACAATGGGATGTTAATTATGAGGCGGCTAATAAATTGTAGCCCACAATTCTTCTTTTTATGTTTACAGGCAGATTTACTCACCCCAATTTCTTCTCCTTATATCTACCTAAACAAGAATTCTTCTTATTTTCCCGAAGTATCAAAAAAATTCTCTTTTTTATTCAGATTTATATATAAATTATGTTCTGTAACATTTGTAATGAATATATATATATATATATATATATATATATATATATATATATTCTTACAATTGACATATATTGCACAAGTATCGTGTGTGCTCAAAAAACAAGTTAGACTCAAAAGTCAATCAAGACATGTTCAGAATTAAACTTGAGCATGTAAAAAGGCTGACAAATATTTCAAACCCAAATGCATAAACTATGATGTAAACGCAATAATAAATGACATAGTATCAACAGAAAAATCATACCTTCATTGAGTAGCCAAGAGTCAAAGACAAGTAAGCTTAGGATGTGCGCTAATAGATAGAGATGATCATGGCACCTAACAGTACCAACATCCACTACTATGTCAAGCACATCCCTAAGGTGGGTGTCAAAGAATTACTCTATGGAGTATGGACCTCAAGTGGTAAAATACAGCTCCTTGACCTGCCATTTGGGTACCATTATTAAGTGGAACTACTGATCATGGCAGCACACTAAACAAAAACTGTATGACCATAAGGTGGAATTTTTTTCAGATTCATAATTATCTAAACAATTCAAAGAAGAAACTACAAAAAATAATTCGGATAATAAGAAAATCAACAACAAAAAATATTTTATTTGAGTAATATCTGTAGACATTGTGAGGGCATTACAGGCAGCAAAAACACGAGTAAGTTGAAGCTGCAAAGCGGATCCCCCATAACTTAATTTTGCACTACATTGAGATCAGGCATCTGGAAACTTAGTAGTTACAGAGCCTCAGTACTCGTGCAATAATACACTTATTTAATAATCTTTATGAAACTATGGAAGGAGGGAAAACACGATTCAGACAAGGTAAATGTCCAATTTTTTTTCATTTTCTTAAAAAATAAAAAATAAATAAAAGTTTAAAAAATTGGCTCTCAAATAGGACATTAATTGTGAGAAGAGGACTCACATATCACGTAATTGC
The DNA here is from genome assembly GCA_020205615.1 of Panax quinquefolius. NCBI lineage: Eukaryota > Viridiplantae > Streptophyta > Magnoliopsida > Apiales > Araliaceae > Panax > Panax quinquefolius. The sequence continues at coordinate 22,361,233 of CM035156.1, forward strand.
AATCACCATTCCAGAAACTAGGAGGCAAACAGAAATTCTATAATTTGAAGTAGAAAGAGAGCCTACTAATTTTTCTTTTCCAACAACAAAAAAAAAAAACTTTTGGATTTGTAGATTTATGTCTAAGCTTCAAGAAGTGCATGAGCAATCATTTGTAGATAACAGCCAAACATAACACACTTACATCCAAGCTTCAAATTATATAGTTACCTGCTTTCAGAATCGAGCTTGATGCCATTGCCATGGTGAGCTCAACTCACAGCGGTAGTTAAATGTAAGGATAATTTTTAGTATTTATTGACGAACGAACATATACTGTTCCCGACTAAAATTAGGGCTCTACTGCAGAACGAAAAACCTAAAAATTGCCCTGTACAGTCAATTTGGACTGGACTTGCGTGGTCTAATAGTTGGGTCCAAATTCAAGTTTTTTTATAAGTTTGGGGCCTAATGCATGTCTGGCAACTCCAATGATGAAAAAGTCCAACTATGACAATGTCCCTCTTAACAGAATATTAGGGACACAAATTAAATATAAAAATTGTAGAAAATAGAAATTTTATATATTTTTATTAGTAAGCAATGCGGTCTTACTTTTTATGCACACCTTTTTGTGTACGGTTGGTATTATTCTTTTCAAAATTTTGGAGTTTTGCCCATTCACATTTAATAATTGAGATAACACCGCATAATTTTATTTGACAGTTTGCTGACATTTATTTAACTGTTAAGATTTTCATAAGAAAAAACTATTCTTTATTAAAATTCAAGATATATTAATTGTTTTGCTATAAAATTAAATTATTTTAATTTTATTTTAAAATCAGTTAAAGCAACTAGAATTGTGAGTTAACTTGGAAAATAAGTAAAATATTTGTGGTTTTAATTAGAACATATGATGTATATTCACCAAAATTTTAATAGTAATACAATTTATAACTAGTAATAATTTTAGCTAGTTCATAAGATTTATGTAATTATATATTAATTAAAATAAAAATAAAAGTCAAAGGTAGAAAAAGATATATATATATATATATATATATATATATGTGTGTGTGTGTGTGTGTGTGTGTGTGTGTGTGTGTGAAATATGGAGGTGCACATCCGTGTAATTTTTAAAATTATATAGTTTACGATAGTAGAGTGAATTCATTCTACTATCGTAGAGTAGTCACTCCACGATTTGAGAATTCAGTCTACGTTTGACGGTACAAATGAATAACTCTACGATAGTAAAGTGAATTCACTCTACGATAGTAGACTATATAATTTTAAAATTTACACAGCTGTGCACCTCTATTTTTACCTATATATATATATTAAACTTGTTAAAAGCTACTCTGCGACGCCCCCAAAATAGGTATACATCACCTATTCTGAGTCGTCAAATACATGGTACAGAATACAAATACAATCTTAAATATACAACATGAAATGTGTGTTTTAATACAAATATTATTTTATGATAAAGATTCAAACTCAAAATAAGTCCTCAATACATTTATTAACACACTATTTCATAGAATAAGAAAGGACTACTAATTTATCATCCGGACTGAATCACTCCTCCCCGACTAGTCCTCTCGCTACATTCTCATTTCAAGAGAACAATGAAAGTAAAAGGTGAGCTCAACTAGCCCCAAGAAGAAATATTATGACTAAGATAATGCGAGAATAAATTTTCGTTAGCCTTTAACAATGTTCAACTGATACAATATAACAAACATCAAGTTTAACTGCAGCGGAACAAACAATCCATTAAAAGAGTAAAGTAGAAAATAAAATATACTATCTTCTATGATTTAAAAGATTTTTCATCACTTTTATTGTTGAGACTCAGCTTAATAAATAAACCACATCATCCCCAAGACTACTACTGATGATATTCATTAGTATCACAACCATAAATTATCCATGCACTACGGGCCAAGGATATTTGTGTATTCATCAATGGTCATGATCATGCCAACAATTGTTCATCAATGCACTACGGGCCAATGAGGACTTTTACCACATCATTTATAACATTACGGTCATGATTATACTGAATAATCCCTGGTCATAATTATACCAAGTCCATCTATGCATTACATGCCACATATGACTTTCAACAAAATATAAACATGAGGATGATGACAATGATATAAGAATTCAATAAAACAAGTTCAAGAATTAATTTATCCAAAGAACCAATAACGCCTAAATTGTCAACACGATACTTCTTTTGTGGAGTAAAATTCAAGAATGCTCGGGAAGAATATTTTCACGAAAAAGATCTTTGGATGAAGCGCAAATATTCGAGGATATAATATATTCTATTTATAATCTAATAAAACGAATAACTTTATAAAAGTATTTCATTTTATATAAAAAGATTTTCTATCTGCAAATACTACGCAGAGCCTTATGCAAAAACATTATCATAATAGAATATTATATATTCTATTTATAGTCTAATAAAACAAATAACTTTATAAAAGTATTCTATTTCATATAAAAAAATTTTACTATGCAAACACTACGCAGGCACTATGCAAATACTATGCATAATAAAATATAATATATTCTATTTAAAATTTAATAAAACAAATAACTTTATAAAAGTATTATGTTTTATATAAAAAGATTTTACTACGCAAAACACTACGCAGAGCACTATGCAAAACACTATGCATAATAAAATATAATATATTCTATTTATAATCAAATAAAACAAAACTTTTATAAAAGTTTTCTATTTTATATATAAAAGTTTTCTATTTTATTACATTTATAATAATAATAAAACAAAACTTATCACCTTTATTATAATTCACAATATTAATCGACCAGGTCATTCCCAGGAAAGAGGGGGCTTTCCAATAAGGATTTCTTCCTATTGGCGCGCAATTAGGTGATCAAACCTCTCATTGGGAGAACTTCTAGACATCGTTAATATTGTAAATAATAATATTAATAATTTTGTTATCTCAATTATTGATTTAATAATATATAAAATATCGACAATAATTGAATCAAATAACGTGAGATACTATGCAACAATTATTGTAGTAATAATTGAACAAAACTGAGTGATTTCTCACATAAGCATCAATAATCAATACCAAAAGTGCTACTATGCAATCACGTGTATTCATCGTACTTTTAACAAGGTGTTTCAACAGATTAACAGTAAAACTTTCGCCGTTATTTTTATAAAATATTTTTTTTGCGTTTTCTCAATCCAACAATAATTCCGTTGTAGGGTCCACTAATGATTCTTACGCAAGCATCGTGCATTTAATATTCCCTGACCAATTGAATATAATACAACAACTTGCATACTTTGCAAAATTTATAAATACAACCCACAACTATAACATTATCTCAAATCCACACCATAATATTCAAAAAAAATATTTTGAGAAATTTAAATATTTATTAATAAAATTTGGGGTCTCACAATCTCCCCTCCTTATGAAATTTCGCCCTCGAAATTTACGTACGCATACACGGTATCTTTCAAGAGATGAGGATACCTTGACTTCATTTTGATTCTAACTCTCGAGGTATAACCTTTAAGTGTTGAATACGATCCTTCTTATCTAAGATTTTAACATGTATCTCCTCATACGTTAAATCTTCTGCTATCTCGTCTAGTTCTAATTCAATAATGTTGTTCTGGTCGTCCACATATTTACGTAACATCGATGCGTGAAAAATGTGACGGCCCCAAAATAGGTATACATCACCCATTCCGAGTTGTCGATACATGGCATGTAAACAACTATAACTTTATTATTACAACAAGAAAACTGTGAGCTTGAATACAAATATTATCTCTACAGACAATATCTATACTCAAATAAATCCTCATCACATTTATTGATACATTATTTTACAAAAATAGTGAGGACTACTAAACAACTCTCTCTAGAACCTTCATTCCATACCCCCACTACTCGTCACTCATTATATTCTCGCCTCCACGAGAAGAAAAATGGAACAAAAAGGAAAAGGGTGAGCTCAACTAGCCCGATAAAAAGAATATTATGACTAAGATAATATACAACAAATTATCGTTAGTCTTCAACAGGGAAAAATCTAATAGAATACAATAAACAACAAGTTTTAAATCAATATTCGCAGAGGAAATAATAATTCATTAGAAGAGTTAAGTAGAGAATGCAAATTACTATCTTCTATGTATGAATTTAAAAGTTCATAAATCTATCTTTTATCCCTCGTAACATCAATCAATATATATCTGGAATCAAATATTCATCTTTGCACTACAGGCCAAAGATATTCATCAGTTGGTCATGTTCATCTAAACACCTGTTCATCTTTGCATTACGGGCCAAAGATATTTATCAGAAATCATTCATCTTTGCACTACAGGCCAAAGATATTCAATAATATCATCATTTAAGACTGAGGATGATGAAAAATATTTTTAAAGAACGAATCCAGTGAAACAAAATGACAAGGATTAAGGATTAAGGATTCATACTTTGTTTTATCCATGTCCAAAAATACCTCAAAAATAATCATAGTGGTGTAAAATTCAAGAATGATCAAAACATGGATACAATCAAAGCTAGTATCCGAATAGATATTTTGACTTAAAAAAGAAAATTTTCATTTTTCGATGAATAGTCAGATTCGTGAATAGATCAGAGTATCGTGAATAGTGTCGTACACGTGAATAAGAACTCCAAACACTAAAAGTTTCAAATTTGATTAAAAGTTCAGATCAATACTTCAAAGATAATGATATTAGAATAAATAATATCATTAAAAAAATAATATCCCTTACCTCGGAAAGACAATACTTCTAACCTGGAATCTTTGGATATAAAGCTATAACTTGAACTTGCACCGATATAGCAATACTCAAAGTATACTCAAAATACTCACAAGAATAATATTTCGATAATATATAGAGAGAAAACTTTAATTTCGGTGTGATTTTCAATTCTAACCCAAGCACCCTATTTATAGGAAAATGCTTTAACACCAAAGTAGAAAATTTATTAAAATATTAATATTAATATTACAATTCCTACGCCCACTTCTAAGGATCTGAATTCAGCCACTTCTAACACATGTAAGACCCACAATAATGACAAAAAACGTTTTTGTCATTTTAAATATTTTATACTTCCAACAAGCGAATATTCCCCAACAATAATGAATATTTTATAACCACTTGCTTATTTTGAAATATTTGTGTATTTTATTCATAATTATCCACATTAATCAAATCAACCCTTACTATTTCAAAATAATAAATAGAGAAAATTAAATTTCATTAATAATAAGTAGGGGTCTTACAACCTCCCCTCCTTATGAAATTTCGTCCTTGAAATTGACGTACGTACCTGGTGTTTCGAAAAGGTGAGGATACCTCACTTTCATTTTCGTTTCCAATTCCCATGTCATTTCCTCTATAGCATGATTCCTCCACAAAACTTTAACTTGTGGTATGCCCTTCGTGCGTAGGACATGATCCTTCCTATCCAAGATCTTGACAGGTACCTCCTCATACGTTAAGTCTTCGGCTATCTCGTCTGGTTCTAACTTTATAACGTGGTTCGGGTCTTTCACATATTTACGAATAACATATATATGAAACACATTATGAACACGAGACATACTGAGGTAATGTAGCGAGTCTATAGGCTACATTTCCTACTCTATCAAGAAATTTGAAATGGACTAATAAATCGTGGATTGAGCTTTCCTCTCTTCCCAAATCTTGTAACTCCCTTCCAAGGAGCAACTCGCAACAATACATGATCCCCTATACTAAATTCCACATCCTTTCGATGAAGATCCGCATAACTCTTTTGTCGATCTTGTCTGCGTTTGTATACGTTGTCGAATCATTTGATTTTTTTGGTGATCATACGTCTTAACTTCGGGTCCCAACAATGTTGCTTCACCCACCTCATCCCAACATATTGGAGAGCGACACATTCGTCCATATAATGCTTCAAATGGAGCCACACCTATACTCTTGCGATAAGCTGTTGTTGTAAGAGAATTCCACCAATGGTAAATACTTATCCCAACCGCCCTTGAAGTCAGAGGACACGAGAGTCTTAATAGATCTTCAAGAGTTTGAATAGTCCTCTCTCGATTGTCCGTCCGTTTGAGGATGGTATGCGAATCAATCGTAGAATCCGTGCCCATAGCTTTTTGCAAGCTAACCCAAAATCTTGAAGTGAATCTTGGGTCACGATCCAAACTATGGATCTTGGCATCTTATGCAACCTCACAATCTCATTTACATATATATACTAGCAAGACGTTCAAGGAATAAGTCTCCGTATCGGCAAGAAATGAAGCAGACTTGGTTAATCTATCAACAATAACCCAAATAACATTGATGCCTTGAGAAACCGTAGGAAGACCCGTAACGAAATCCATGGTAATGTGTTCCCACTTCCATTTCGGAATCTCAAGTGGTTGCAACGGACCCTTAGGTACTAGATGTTCCGCCTTTACACGTTGACAAGTTAAACACGTTGAGATAAACTTTGCAATCTCTCTCTTCATATTGTTCCACCAAAATGTATGTCGAAGATCACGATTCATTTTGGTACTTCCAGGATGGATTGAAAATGGTGTATTGTGTGCCTCCATCATAATCTTGTACTTCAAATCAGAGTCGTTAGGAACACAAAGTCTGGAGTGGACTCGAAGTATTCCTTCTTCATCAATTCTCGCTTCCGGAATAGCACCTTCTTGTACTTTCTTCTTCATACGCACGCCTCCGGATTCAGGGTGGCTGGAAAGAACCTTAACTTTTTCTATTAAAGTTGGCTCTATGCGTATACTTGACATCATCGCACTCATTCCTGCATGAATATGAATTATTGCTTCGATAATGAAAAATACTGTGTAATGACAATTATTGAAACAACAGCAATATAAAATATCAACAGCGACCATTATTAAATCAATAAAATAAAATATTGAGCAATAATTCGTAACAATTATTGAGTAGTGCCTTCTTTACGTAAGAATCAATAATTGGTGCAATACCGTGTCTCATCTCTTTTTAACCAACGAGTATTTTAATAAGATAATCTTGTGAATAACCACGCCGTTATTTTAAACAACTTATTCTTGTCGTTTTCTTCCTCCAATCGCTTTCCGTTATGGGGCCCACACATGGCTGCGTCGTCGTATGAATATTCCCCGACAGTACGAATATTCCACGACCAAGCGAATATTCCCCAACAATAATGAATATTTTATAACCACTTGCTTATTTTGAAATATTTGCGTATTTTACCCATAACTATCCACATTAATCAAATCAACCCTTACTATTTCAAAATAATAAATAGAGAAAATTAAATTTCATTAATAATAAGTTGGGGTCTTACAGGACCCACGTGAAGATAGCGAATATACGAGTAGAATGAGTGCGATGATGTCAAGTATGCGCATAGAGCCAACTTTAATAGAAAAAGTTAAGGTTGCTCAAGTCACCGAATCTTGAAATGATGCGTATGAAGAAAGAAAGTACAAGAAGGTGCTATTCCTAAGCTTAGAATTGATGAAGAAGGAATACTTCGAGTCCACCTGCACTTTCAGGTTCCTAACGACTCGATTTGAAGTACAAGATTATGATGGAGGCACACAATACACCATTTTCAATCCATTGGAAGTACCAAAATGTATCGTGATCTTCGACATACATTTTGGTGGAACAATACAAAGAGAGATTGCAAAGTTTATCTCAACGTGTTTAACTTGTCAACGTAAAGGCTTTTAACATCTAGTACTTAAGGGTCCGTCAGAACCACTTGAGATTCCAAATGGAAGTGGGAACACATTACCATGGAATACACGGGTCTTCCTACGGCTTTTCAAGGCATCAATGCTATTTGGGTTATTGTTGATAGATTAACTAATTTCGCTTCATTTCTCGCCGACACGGAGACTTATTCCTTGAACGCCTTGCTAGTATATATGTAAATGAGATTGTGAGGTCAGATAGCAAGACGCCAAGATCCATAGTTTTGATCGTGACCCAAGATTCACTTCAAGATTTTGGGTTAGATTGCAAAAAGCTACGGGCACGGATTTTATTTATCTGGCTTCAAGATACCATCCTCAAAACTGGACGGACAATCGAGAGACTATTCAAACTCTCAAGATCTATTAAGACTCGTGGTCCAGACATCAAGGGCGATGATAAGTATTTACCATTGGTGGAATTCTCCTACAACAACAGCTTATCGACAAGTATAGTGGTGGCTCCATTCAAGCATTATATGGACGAAAGTGTCGCTTCCAATATGTTGGGATGAGGTGGGTGAAGAACATTGTTGGGACCCGAAAGTTAAGTACGTATTACTCACCAAAAAGATCCAAATGATTCGACAACGATACAAACAAAGACAAGATCGACAAAAGAGTTATGGATCTTCATCGAAAGGACGGAAATTTAGTATAGGGATCATGATTGTTGAAGTTGCTCCACGGAAGCGGAGTTACAAGATTTGGGAAAGAGGAAAGCTCAATCCACGATTTATTAGTCCATTTCAAATTTCGACCGAGTAGAAATATAGCCTATAGACTCGCAAGCATACCTCCGAGTATGTCTCGTGTTCATAATGTGTTTCACATATCGTTATTCAGAATACGTGAAAGACCAAGACGTTATAAAGTTAGAACCCGACAAGATACCAAGACTTAACATACGTAAGAGGTACCTGTAAAGATCTTGGATAGAAGGATCACGCCCTACGACGAAGGTCATACCACAAGTTAAAGTTTTGTGGAGGAACCATGCTATGAGGAAATGACTGGGAAATCGAAACTAAATAAAAGCGAGGTATCCTCACCTTTTCAAACACTGTGCACGTGACGTCAATTTCGAGGATAAAATTTCATAAGGAGGGAGGTGTAAGACCCCAACTTGTTATTAATGAAATTTAATTTTCTATTTATTATTTTGAAATAAGAAAGGTTGATTTGATTAATGTGGATAGTTATGGGTAAAATACTTAAATATTTCAAAAAAATAAAGTTGGTTATAAAATATTCATTATCATTGGAGAATAATATTCATTGTCGTGGAATATTCAGATCGCTTAGGGAATATTCGTGACGACAAAGACAACCATATGTGGGCCCCATAAGGAAAGCTATTGGAGGAAGAAACGACAAATATAAGTTGTTAAAAATAACGGCTTAGTTATTACTGTTAATCTTGTTAAAATACTCCGGTGGTTAACACACAAGTAGCACGAGATTGCACCAATTATTTATTCTTACGTGAAGAAGACACTACTCAATAATTGTTACAAAGAATTATCGCTCAAAGATTTTATTTTATTGATTTAATAATCTTTGTGTTGATATTTTATATTCTTAATTGTTTCAATAATTGTCATTACAAAGTATTTTTCATTATCAAGCAATAATTCATATTATCCGAATAATATTATTAGATAACATTATTGGCAATGTCTAGAAAGTTACGTCTAAGGAGAGGTTTGGTCACCTAATTGCTTGGCGCAAGTTAAGGAGAAATTCTTATTGGAAAGCCCTCTTTCTTCGGGAACCGCTATGCGGTTGTCGATATTGTGATTACGTAATATTATTCGTGAATAATTAATTATTGATTTATATGATGAGAAAAATATTGATTTTATGTGGATATAGATGGAGAAAATTTTTAATGTGACAATTGTTGAAAATTAAAATTTTATCTTTTTCTCGATAAAATAATTCATTTAAATATATTATTATATTTTTAATAATATAATAATGGTGATATTTTTACAATGAATGTGGGATATATGAGTATATGTGGAGGAGGAGTATTTTTGTTACCAAAATATTTAAAGCATGTGTTTATGTGTTTGTGGACCCCATTTCTCGATCGAAATTTGATTATAACTGTAAAATCGCCCGTTTGTGGATTTCGATCAATTTCTGTTTGGAATTTGGAAAAACTTTCTTCTGTAAAGTTGTAGAGAATTGAATTTCCTATAAAAACTCGCGAGTTTTGAATTTTTTGACAAAAGGGCTATTTATTGTGAATTATTGAAGTTCTGAAGCTCAGAAATAATTGATTTTTGGAAGTTTAAATTATTTTAAATTAGAAAAACGTTTTTTCTTACTCTTTCTAGAAGGTGGCATGTGTTTATTGAGCTGAAATCAGATTTCAAGAGTGGCGTAGGAATTTTGATATATATATTTATATTTTATTAAATTTTTCGCTTTGGTGTTTAAGAATTTTCCTATAAATAGGAGCTTAGGTTAGAATTGAAAATTACACGTAAATCAAGTTTTCTCTATATTATCGAAAGCGTATTCTTGTGAGTATTTTGAGTATATTTTGAGTATTGCTATACGGTGCAAGTTCAAGTCATAGCCTTTATCCAATTGTTTTAATTAAGATCGATCTTTCATGGTAAGTGGATATTTTTTTTAATGATATTATTTATTCTAATATCATTATGTCAAGTATTGATCTGAACTTTTAATCAAATTTGGAACTTTTAGTGTCGGAGTTCTTATTCACGTGATACGATACATTATTCACGATACTCAGACTATTCATCGAAAAATAAAATTTTCCTTTTCGTTCAAAATATCTATTACGGATACTAGCTTTGATTGTATCCATATTTTGATCATTCTTGAATTTTACACCATTATGATTATTTTTGAGGTTTTTTGGACATGGATAAAACAAAGTATTAATCCTCCTTAATCCTTAATCCTTGTCATTTTGTTTCACTGGATTCGATTCTTTAAAAATATTTTCAACATCCTCGGCCTTAAATGATGATATTATTGAATATCTTTGGCCCGTAGTACAAAGATGAATGATTTTTGATGAATATCTTTGGCCCGTAGTGCAAAAAGATGAGCAGGTGTTTAGATGAACATGACTAATGATGAATATCTTTGGCCCAGTAGTGTAAAGATGAATATTTGATTCAAGATATATATTGATTGATATTACAGGATAAAAGATGACGATGAACTTTTAAATTCATACATAGAAGATAGTAGTTTGCATTCTCTACTTAACTCTTCTAATGAATTATTATTTCATTATGAATATTGATTTAAAACTTGTTGTTCTATTGTATTCTATTAGATTTTTCCCTGTTGAAGACTACCGATAATTTGTTGTATATTATCTTAGTCATAATATTCTTTCTTGGTCTAGTTGAGCTCACCCTTTTCCTTTTTGTTCCATTTTTCTTCTCGTGAGGCGAGAATATAAGCGTAGCATTTAGCCGGGGGTATGGAATGAAGGTTCTAGAGAGAGTTGTTTAGTAGTCCTCACCATTTTGTAAAATAATGTATCAATAAATGTGATGAGGATTTATTTGAGTATAGATATTGTCTGTAAGATAATATTTGTATTCAAACTCACGCTTTTCTTGTTGTAATAATAAAGTTGTAGTTATTTCGTATCATGTATTGACAACCTCGTAATGGGTGATGTATACCTATTTTGGGGGCGTCACAAGTCCCTAGAGTCTTTAACTCTATCTTCATCATTTGTAAGTTATACGAAATGGGTTTTTGTGTTAACAACATCGCACTCGAAAACGATACGATCTTCTACTCAACGCGTCGCCTACCACGTTCGCTTCTTCTATAATGATATTGAATGGTATAGTCGTAATCTTCAAACATTTCGAGCCAACGCTCTTTGGCGCATTATATTCGTTTTTGGTTGAAGAAATATTTAAGGGTTTTAGAAATGGGTTTTTGATCGAGGTCAATACAAAATTCGATTTCACGCTCTAGGGGTAAGCTAAGAAGTCTTCAAGAATTCGTCAGAAAATTTATTAACAATAGAAATATCATTCAAAACTATGACTCTCATCCAAGACTTGGATAGTACGTCACATCAACACCTATCAACTTGTTATCGTCATTCACAGCATCCCCTACGAAAAGTTCGGCTTTGCATTCCACACAAGGAAGTTACCAGCGAAAGGCTCGGGGCTCTTTACTTATGGCTTGATATAATAGTGATTAACTTTAGTGGTTTGGTTGCTTGAATTCGCATAACGTGTTGGTTAGGAATATGAAAGTTAACAACCTTACGAAAAGCATGATGAGTAGTTAACCAATCGATTCCTAAAATTACATCAAGGGAAAGTATTTTCAAAGAGATAAGATCGACATGTAACGTGAAAGTATCGATTTGAATCAAACAAGATTTATAAACAGTGGAGGTAACGAAGGTTTCTCCTAACCGAGTTTCAACCAATAAGTTAAAGTCTAATTTTTCTTAGTTCAAATTTAAACGCTAAGCGCAAGCAAGAGAGATAAAAGAATAGGTAGAACCAGTATCGAATAAGGTATAGACTTCGTAAGCGTCTATGATTAACTTACCCGTGATAACTTCGTTCGGGTTCCTCGACAAACGCTATCACTTAAACTACCGGCTTTAACTTGTCTGAGACATCCTTTGGCATCACTATCCCAGCTGGACTTGACTTCACTACACGACAAAATCGAGCTAGGTGACCTTCTCTTCCGCAATTGAAACACGCTTTGGATTACTGCGTACAGTTTGGACGAATGTGTCCCTCTTGTCCGCATTCGAAACATACGACCGGTGGTTGTTCTTCTTCCTTTGAAACGGGTGCTGGTGCTGCTGTCTTTCCATCATTATTGAACCTCCTCTTCTTGAAATTTCCACTTCTATTATCTTGGCCATGATTACACAATCAAGTGGTTACCATTCTTGGCATGATAATTTCCCCCACGATGGTTATCATTGTTCCGATGGTCGTTGCCACCGGACGATTATTATCGTGTTGTTGGTCGTTGCCTTTTGCTTGTGCTGACTCATTATCGCGCTCCAATAACTGAGCCCTATTCACAACATCTGAATATAAACAAAGTTTATGAGAGATAAGGTATTGACGTATATCGGGTTACAAACCTCTTAGAAACATTTGCGTCATTCACTCCTCATTATCGAACAAATGGGATGCAAACCGGGATAACTCCGTAAATTTAGCCTCGTATTGTGACACGATCATATTTTTTTGCTCCAACTTGATAAACTCCACCTCATTCATGTGACGAATACTTTCAGAAAAGTACTTGTCGTTGAACAATTCTTGGAACTTCTCCCAAGTCATCTTCAGTGCGGCAGGTTGAGTACGATTTACAGATTCCCACCAGTAATCTGCCTCTACTCGCAACATGAAGGTGAGAAAGGGAACCTTTTGCTCCTCGGAGCATCCCAAGACATCAAATATCTTGCAGATCTGCTTTATCCATGTCTCCGCCTTAAGTGGTTTTGGCTCTCCAAAAAACTTCGGTGGTCCAAGTTCTCGAATCGCTAATGGCGATCGTCTCGAGAGTTGCGGTGTTTCCACCGCATTTTGGGATGAGTCGCTCTTGCTCGATGTTGCATGAATCGCATAAAGCCTCCGAACATTTCATCATTCATCATTTGGTCGGTGTTGTTGTTTGTTCGAGGATCACGCCTTCACGATGCACATTATCCCGATTATCGATCTATAGAAACTCAATGGTCTCCTCGTGCTCCATTGCTATTCTCAACATTCTCGGATGTCATTTTCAAACATCGCCACAAAATAAGGGTTAATTAACATATCACATATTATCCCTATACTCGACCGTGAACCAATTAAATACCAAATAAACTTAGGTAGGTCATACTAGCAAGGAATTCCCTCTCTCCCTCCTAGTTTTTGTTTCACATCTCAAACCGGGATCATATCCCTAAGCTTTGATACTATCTGTGACGCTCCCAAAATAGGTATACATCACTCATTCCGAAGTCGCCAAATACATATAAGATGTAATACAAATACAATCTTAAATATACAACATGAGTTGTGAGTTTTAATACAAATATTGTCTTTCTGCATAAAGATTCAAACTCAAAATAAGTTTTTAATACATTTATTAACACACTATTTCATAGAATAGTGAGGACTACTAATGCTATCATCCGTGTGACGCCCCCAAAATAGGTATACATCACCCATTCCGAGTTGTCAATACATGGTACGTAAACAACTACAACTTTATTATTACAACAAAGAAATCGTGAGTTTAAATACAAATATTATCTTCTGTATAATATTTATACTCAAATAAATCCTCATCACATTTATTGATACATTATTTTACAAAATGGTGAGGACTACTAAACAATCCTTTCTAAAACCTTCATTCCATACCCCGACTCGCAGATTTCGCTTATATTCTCGCCTCCCGAGAAGAATGGAACAAAAGGAAAAGGGTGAGCTCAACTAGCTCAAGAAGAATATTATGACTAAGATAATATACAACAAATTATCGTTAGTCTTCAACAGGAAAAATTTAATGTAATACAATAGACAACAAGTTTCAGATCAATATTCGCATGGAAATAATAATTCATGTAAGAGTTACGTAGAGAATGAAATCTACTATAATCTATGAATTTAATAATCCATCATCAATATTTTATCCTCAGTAACATCAATCAATATTCATCTCAAATCAAATATTCATCTTTGCACCACAGCCAAAGATATTCATCAATCGGTCATGTTCATCTCAACACTGCTCATCTTTGCACTAAAGGCCAAAGATATTCATCACTCGGCCATGTTCATTTAAACACTGTTCATCTTTGCACTACAAAGCCAAAGATATTCTTCAGAAATCATTCATCTTTGCACTATGTGCCAAAGATATTCAATAATATCATCATTTAAGACCGAGGATGATGAAAAATATTTTTAAAGAAACGAATCCAAAGGAAACAAAATGACAAGGATTAAGGATTAATGATTCGTATTTTGTTTTATCCATGTCCAACAATACCTCAAAAATAATCATAGTGGTGTAAAATTCAAGAATGATCAAAACATGGATACAATCAAAGCTAGTATCCAGAATAGATATTTTGGAGATTAAAAGAAGAATTTTTATTTTTCTATGAATAGTGCCAGATACGTGAATAAGGCAGATACGTGAATAGGCCGAGATACGTGAATAGTAACTCGACACCAAAAGATAGAAATTCCACAAAAAAACATTTTACACTTCAGCTTAATAAGACTTTCGTGAATAAGAATCGTGAATAAGAACTCATGAATAAGAACTCGTGAATAAGAACTCATGAATAGTAACCCATACATGAAAAAGTTCCAAATTTGATAAAACTTCAGATCAACATTTCAAAGATAATGATATCAAGAAATAATATCATTACGAAAAAAAATAATATCCTTACCTCAAAGAATCAAGCTGCCGGAAGGAAAGGTCAAGTGATGTTGAATGAAACTTGATTGAACAAAGAACTCTCAAAGTATCTAAATACTCACAAAATACGCTCAATAATATAGAGAGAGAAGAGAGAAAACTTTGTTTACGGTGTGATTTTCAATTCTAACTTAAATTTCTATTTATAGGAAAATGTTAGCTTACCAAGGCGGACTTGACCAACACCGATGGCTTTACCTGCTACTATTGCCACCCACCACATTTGAAATAAAATTCAGCACATTTCTTCACCAACCACAAGTGGGGCCCACTCAATTCTAGAATTTTCCACCAAAATCAATTATAAACCTAATTTCCGAATTCGACACCTCTTAAAATTCACAACAAATCATTCGTGCATTTTTAACGGTTCAAAATTTGTGGACATATACTCAACTTATGTATGTATAACATACCCAAAAATTACCACCATCCAACGGTCGGATTAAAAATTATAACCCCCGCAATATATCTCAAAACCCCTGATTTAATTTTTAATACCTCCAATCCGATAAAATACTGATAAAACACCTCAACATTAATTCCTTCATTAATAACCACATAAATAAATCCATCATTTATATTCATATAAAATAAATATTTCCTTATCATATGAATCAATAATTAATTATTCACAAATAATATTATAGAATCACAATTATGACAACCAGGCCGTTCCCAGGAAAGAGGGGGCTTTCCAATAAGGATCTCTCCTTACTGGCGCGCAATTAGGTGACCAAACCTCTCCTTAGACAGAACTTTCTAGACATTGCCAATAATGCTATCTAATAATATTATTCAAATAATATGAATTATTGATCTGATAATGGGAAATATCATGTGTGTTGACAATTATTGAACAACAATAATATAAAATATCAACGCAAAGAATTATTGAATCAATAAAATAAAATATTGAATAAGAATTCATCGTGGAAAATTATCGAGTAGTGCCATCTTCGTAAGGATCAATAATTCAACAATATGCGTAATACCGTATGCATTTGCAACCACGCCAGACATCGTATTTTAACCAACCGGGTATTCCAACAATCTTAATTCAGAATAACTACGCCAAGTTATTTTTAACCAACTTATATTTGTCATTTTTCTCATCAAATCGCTTTTCGTTATGGGGCCACACATGGGTCTTGGCTACGTGGCCGCATTTAATATTCCCGACAAAGCATTTAATATTCCACCACCAAACGAATATTCCCCGATAACAATGAATATTTTATAACCACTGCTTATTTTGAAATATTTATGTATTTAACCCTTAACTATCCACATTAATCAAATCAACCCTTACTATTTCAAAATAATAAATAAAGGAAATTCCTTTTATTTAAAAAATTTCGGTCTTACAACCTCCCTCCTTATGAAATTTCGTCCTCGAAAATCGACGACGTACTGGTGTTTCAAAAAGGTGAGGATACCTCGCTTTCATCGCGTTTCCAATTCCCGTGTCATTTCTCTATAAAGCATGATTCCTCCACAAAACTTTAACTTGTGGTATGACCTTTCAGACGTAGGACATGCTCCTTCCTATCCAAGATCTTCGACAGTACCTCCTCATACGTTAAGTCTTCTGGCTATCTCGTCCGGTTCTAACTCAATAACGTGGTTGGGTCTTTCACATATTTATTTAAGTATGATATGTGAAACACATTATGAACATTTAGACATACTTGGAGGTAACGCAAGTCTATAGGCTACATTTCCTACTCGGTCAAGAATTTGAAATGGACCAATAAATCGTGGATCGAGCTTTCCTCTCTTCCCAAATCTTGTAACTCCCTTCCATGGAGTAACTCGCAACAATACATGATCCCTACATTAAATTCCACGCCCTTTCGGATGAAGATCCGCATAACTCTTTTTGTCGATCTTGAGCCGTTTGTATACGTTGTCGAATTATTTGGATCTTTTCAGAGTCATACGCATTTTAACTCGGGTCCCAACAATGTTGCTTCACCCACCTCATCCCAACATATTGGAGAACGACATTTTCGGCCCATATAATGCTTCGAATGGAGCCACACCTATACTTGCTCGATAATCTGTTGTTGTAGGAGAATTCCACCAATGGTAAATACTTATCCTAACCGCCTTGAAGTCTCAGGACACGAGTCTTAATAAATCTTCAAGAGTTTGAATAGTCCTCTCCGATTGTCCGTCTGTTTGGGGATGGTATGCAACTAAATCGCAAACTGTGCCCATAGCTTTTTGCAAGCTAACCCAAAATCTTGAAGTGAATCTTGGGTCACGATCCGAAACTATAGATACTGAGTGCATGCCACGCAACCTCACAATCTCATTTACGCATATACTAAAGCAAGACGCTCAAGGGAATAAGTCTCCGTATCGAAGAAGAGAAATGAGCAGATTTGGTTAATCTATCAACAATAACCCAAATAGCATTGATGCCTTGAGAAACCGTAGGAAGACCCGTAAACGAAATCCATGGTAATGTGTTCCCACTTCCATTCCAGGAATCTCAAGTGGTTGCAACGGACCCTTAGGTACTAGATGCTCCGCCTTTACACGTTGACAAGTTAAACACATCGAGATAAACTTTGCAATCTCTCTCTTCATATTGTTCCACCAAAATGTATGTCAAGATCACGATACATTTTAGTACTTCCTGTGATGGATCGCAAATGGTGTATTGTGTGCCTCCATCATAATCTTGTACTTCAAATCGTAGTCGTTAGAACACAAAGTCTCAGAGTGGACTCAAGTATTCCTTCTTCATCAATTCTCGCTTCGGAATAGCTCCTTCTTGTACTTTCTTCTTCATACGCATTAGCTCCTGCCTGGCTGGAAAGAGCAACCTTAACTTTTCTATTAAAGTTGGCTCTACGCGATACTTGACATCATCGCACTCGCTCCCCAAGATATGATCTTCTACTCAACGCCGTCAACCTACCACGCTCGCTTTTCCGGGATGGTATGAATAGTGTGGTCGTAGTCTTTCAATAGTTCGAGCCAACGTCACGCCGCATGTTGAAGAGTTCTTTTTGAGTGAAGGAATATTTAAGGCTTTTATGGTCCGAATATATCTCCACTTTCTCCCCATATAGATAGTGCCTCCATATCTTTAATAATGAAAACGATCACGCTAACTCTAGATCATGAGTAGGATAATTCCTCTCATACTCTTTAAGTTGTCGCGAGGCATAGGCTATGACTTTCCCACGTTGCATGAGAACACATCCTAACCTTTTACCCAAGCATCGTCAGAGATAACAAATCCATCCGAACCAAATGGTATTGTTAGAACAAAAATAAATAAGTCTCTCTTAAGCTCTTGGAAACTTTTTCGCATTCTTCATTCCAAACGAATTTTGTATCCTTCCCGAAGTTAATTTGAAGTTAATGGAGTAGCGATTCGAGAAAACCCTTCCACGAATCTCCGATAATAACCAAATTTAATCCCAAAAAAGCTACGACTTCATCCACCGGCTTCGGTTGCTTCTAACTTCAGTATTGCTTCAATCTTCACGGATCAACAGATACTCCATGTTTTGACACCACATGCCCAAGAAAGGCTACTTCTTCAAGCCGTAACTCGCATTTCTTCAATTTGGCATATAGTTTGTTTTCACGAAGCCTTTCGAGTACCAAACTTCAAATGGTGCTCATGATCTTCACGACTTTTGGAATATATAAGGATGTCATCAATAAAGACAACAACAAACCGATCCAAATATTCCTTGAATACTCGGTTCATCATATCCATGAAAGCCGCAGGAGCATTAGTTAGTCCGAAAGACATGACTAAGAATTCATAATGCCCATACCGAGTTCGAAGGCGGTCTTTTGAATATCCTCGCCTAATCTCAAATTTGATGATATCCGTAATCTAAGATCGATTTTGAAAAGAATTGTGGCCCTCAGAATCGGTCAAACAAGTCATCAATACTGAGGTAGAGGATACCTATTCTTGATGGTGACATGGTTCAATTCCCGATAGTCAATACAAAGTCGATACTCCCCGTCTTTTTCTTCTTTACAAATAAAACAGAGCACCCCAAGGAGATGTCTTAGACGAATGAAACCGAGGTCCAACAATTCTCGTAGTTGGACCTTTAACTCCTCAAGTTCAATAGGAGCCATTCGATATGGGGTTTTAGAAATGGGCTTTGTACCGTGTTCAAGATCAATAAAGAATTCAACTTCACGCTCGGGGTAGTAACCGGAAGTTCTTCAGAAATACGCCGGAAAGTCAATAACAATGTGAATATTATTCAAATTTGACGTGTCTTTATTCAAATCCATAACATGGGCTAAGAAAGCTTGACATCCGCTTTTCAATAAACGAATAGCTTTATGATTAGATATGACAAGTGATTGATTTTAATGGTTTAGTTGTTTGAATTGCATAACAGTCAAGTTGGTTAGGAATATGAAAACTAACAACCTTACGAAAATAATCAATTTTGGCATGATGAGTAGTTAACCAATCAATCCCTAAAATCACATCAAAAGCAAGTATCTTTTAAAGAGATAAGGTCAACAGTAAAGGTGATGGTGCCAACTTGAATCAAACAAGATTTATAAATAGATGCGATGATGAAAGTTTTCCTAACTGAGTTTCCACAGATAGTCAAAGTCTAATTTCTCCTGAGTCAAGTTTAAACGTTGAGCACAAGCGAGAGAGATAAATGAATGGGTAAGCACCAAAGATCAAGTAAGGTATAAACTTCGCAAGAATTTATAAATAGCTTACCCGTGATCACCTCGTTTGGGTTCCTCGCATTATGACCAAATACAACAAACGCTTCTTCCCTAATCGCTGACTTTGACTTTTCCGGGATGATCTTTTCGAGTCACCGTCCCTCATTGAACTAGGTTTCGCCATCGCATAATCTCGAAAGCGATATGTCCTTTCTTTCCACAACTATAGCATACCTTGAACTGTTCAGGGGTTTGGACCGATATGTCCCTCTTTTCCGCATTTGTAAAGATATTAATCGGTGGTCGTTCTCCTCCCTTAGAACCCGATTCTTTTGCAGATTGTCGTCTTCACATAGTCAATTATTAAATCTCCTCTTTAAAATCTCCTCCCGACTCGCTTTCTTCGCTTTTCACGACCATGATTACCACCAGAGTGGTTACCATTTCGTCTGTTTCTTTTCTCCGCAGTTTATCATTATTACATTGATCGCTATCTCCGTACGATCCTCGTTATGGTCCTCGGTTGACCAGTACTCGTTATCTCGCTTCTAATAATTGAGCCTCATTTATAACATATCCGAATAAAGAGAAAGTTTATGAGAAATGAGATCTACCGACGTACGGGGTTTCAAACCTCTAAGAAACATCCGCCACACGCTCCTCATTCTCCACCAAATGAGGTGCGAAACGGATAACTCGCAAACTTTGCCTCGCATCGAGACACCGCCATGTTATTTTGCTCTAATCGATGAACTCCACTTCCTTCATATGATTTAACACTTTCGTGGAAAGTATTTGTCATTAAATAGTCTCTCAAACGCCTCCCAAAAAACATCTTTGAGTCTTGCGGTTTGGATGAGTACGCTTTCACTGACTCCCACCAAGAGTCTCGCTTCGCCACGAACATAAAGGTGGCGAATGGAACCTTCGTTCTCCGCATCCCAAGACATCGAATATCTTGGTAATTTGCTTGACCCATGTTTCCGCCATGATCGGATCTGGTTTTCCTTAAAATTCGGTGGTCCCAACTCTTTGAATCGTGCTTGTTCGTGATAACCCGTGAATTGCTATCATTTCTCCTCAGATTTTGAACACGAGTCTCCTCGTCTCCGATTTTGCATAAACCGCAAAAAGCTTCTAAACATCCCCTCGTTCATCATCTCTCCGTTGGTGTTGTTCACAGGAGGAACATTGCCAAACCACTGACGCTCTCCTCGCTGTTAGTAAATACAGCATCTCCACGGCCTCATTTACTCCATCTGTTAATATTCTCGCCGACATTCTCAACACTTTGTCATAAAACAAGGGTTAATTAAGGAAATCAATATATCACATAATATCCCTATATACTTGACCAACTAACAAATAAGCTTAGTAGGACACACTAAACAAGGATTTACTCGCCTCTCCCTCCTAGTTCTATTCCCCGATCTCCGGAGAGATCATATCCCTAAGCTCGATACCAACCGCGACGCCCCAAAATAGGTATACATCACCCATTCGAGTTGTCAATACATGGCATGTAAACAACTACAACTTTATTATTACAACAAGAAATCGTGAGTTTAAATACAAATATTATCTTCAGACAATATTTATACTCAAATAAATCCTCATCACATTTATTGATACATTATTTTACAAAAAATGGTGAGGACTACTAAACAATCCTTTCTAAAACCTTCATTCCATACCCCGACTCGCATTTCGCTATATTCTCGCCTCCCGAGAAGAAGAATGGAACAAAAAGGAAAAGGGTGAGCTCAACTAGCCATCAAGAAGAAGAATATTATGACTAAGATAATATACAACAAATTATCGTTAGTCTTCAACAGGAAAAATTTAATAGAATACAATAAACAACAAGTTTCGGATCAATATTCGCAATGAAATAATAATTCATGTAAGAGTTACGTAGAGAATGAAATCTACTATAATCTATGAATTTAACAATCCATCATCAATATTTTATCCTCGTAACATCAATCAATATTCATCTCAAATCAAATATTCATCTTTGCACTACTGTGCCAAAGATATTCATCAATCTTCCATGTTCATCTCAACACTGCTCATCTTTGCACTAAAGGCCAAAGATATTCATCGATCGGCCATGTTCATTTAAACACTGCTCATCTTTGCACTACTGTGCCAAAGATATTCTTCAGAAATCATTCATCTTTGCACTACAGACAAAGATATTCAATAATATCATCATTTAAGACCGAGGATGATGAAAAATATTTTAAAAAAATCTAATCCAATTGAAACAAAATGACAAGGATTAAGGATTAATGATTCGTACTTTGTTTTATCCATGTCCAACAATACCTCAAAAATAATCATAGTGGTGTAAAATTCAAGAATGATCAAAACATGGATACAATCAAAGCTAGTATCCGTAATAGATATTTTGGACTAAAAGAAGAATTTTTATTTTTCTATGAATAGTCAACAGATACGTGAATAGTAATCTGACACCAAAAGATAGAAATTCCACAAAAAAAACATTTTACACTTCATTAATAAGTACTCGTGAATAAGAACTCGTGAATAGTAACTCATGAATAGTAACTCGTGAATAAGAACTCATGAATAGTAACTCCCGACATGAAAAAGTTCCAAATTTGATAAAAACTTGGATCAATATTTCAAAGATAATGATATTGAAGAAATAATATCATTACTGAAAAAAATAATATCCCTTACCTCAAAGAATCAAGATTTCGGAAGGAAAGGCTCAAGTGATCTTTGAATGAAACTTGTCTTTGATCAATAAAGAACTCTCAAAGTATCTAAATACTCACAAAATACGCTCAATAATATAGAGAGAGAAAGAGAAAACTTTGTTTTCGTGTGATTTTCAATTCTAACTTAGCCCTCTATTTATAGGAAAATGTTAGCCCTTAAAGCGAGACTTGACTGCCACCGATGGCTTTACTCGCTACTATTGCCACCCACCACATTTGAAATAAAATTCAGCACATTTCTTCACCAACCACAAGTGGGGCCCACTCAATTCTAGAATTTTCCACCAAAATCAATTATAAACCTAATTTCCGAATTCGACACCTCTTAAAATTCACAACAAATCATTCGTGCATTTTTAATTCGGTTCAAAATTTGTGGACATATACTCAACTTATGTATGTATAACATACCCAAAAATTACCACCATCCAACTACTTGGGATTAAAAAATTATAACCCCCATAATATATCTCAAAACCCCGATTTAATTTTTAATACCTCCAATCCGATAAAATAATCGATAAAACACCTCAACATTAATTCCTTCATTAATAACCACATAAATAAATCCATCATTTATATTCATATAAAATAAATATTTCCTTATCATATGAATCAATAATTAATTATTCACAAATAATATTATAGAATCACAATTATGATAACCGTGTAGTTCCTGTGAAAGAGGGGCTTTCCAATAAGGATCTCTCCTCATCGACGCCGCAATTAGGTGACCAAACCTCTCCTTGAAGTAACTTTCTAGACATTGCCAATAATGCTATCTAATAATATTATTCAAATAATATGAATTATTGATCCGATAATGGGAAATCTTGTGCGGTGACAATTATTGAACAACAATAATATAAAATATCAACGCAAGCAATTATTGAATCAATAAAATAAAATATTGAGCAAGAATTCACCGTGAAAATTATTGAAGTAGTGCCATCTTACGTAAGGATCAATAATTCAACAATACTGCAATACTGGTGCCATCTTTGTGCAACCACGCCAGATTCATCGTATTTTAACCATTAGGGTATTCCAATGTCTTAAGCAGTAATAACTACGCCGTTATTTTTAACCAACTTATATTTGTCGCTTCCTCATCAAATCGCTTTTCGTTATATGGGCTCCATACATGGTCGCTGCGTCGCATTTAATATTCCCGACAAAGATTTAATATTCCACGACCAAACGAATATTCCTAGATAACAATGAATATTTTATAACCACTTGCTTATTTTGAAATATTTCATGTATTTAACCCTTAACTATCCACATTAATCAAATCAACCCTTACTATTTCAAAATAATATATAAAGGAAATTCCTTTTATTTAAAAATTTTCGGTCTTCTTAATCGAACTGGCGCACCCGTTCCCCGACTAGTCCCTGCTACGTTCTCATTTCCTGAAGAGAACAATGAAAGTAAAAGGGTGAGCTTAACTAGCCCAGTAAGAAATATTATGACTAAGATAAATGGAGAATAAAATATCATTAGCCTTCAACAGTGTTAAACTGATACAATATAACAAACATCAAGTTTAACTGCAGCGGAACAAGCAATCCATTAAAAGAGTCGAGTAGAGAATAAAATCTACTATCTTCTATGATTTAAAAGGTTTTTCATCATTTTTATTGCTGAGACTCAGCTTAATAAATAAACCACATCATCCCTGCACTACGGCCAAGGATATTCATTAGTATCACAACCACAAATTATCCATGCACTACGGGCCAAGGATATTTATGTATTCATCAATAGTCATGATCATGCCAACAACTGTCCATCAATGCACTACGAGCCAATGAGGACTTTTACCACATCATTTATAACATCACGGTTATGATTATACCGAATAATTTCTGGTCATAATCATACCAAGTCCATCTATGAACTACATGCCACAGATGTCTTTCAACAAAATATAAACATGAGGATGATGACAATGATATAAGAATTCAATAAAACAAGTTCAAGAATTAATTTATCCAGGAACCAATAACGTCCAAATTGTCAACATGATATTGCTTTTTAGAGTAAAATTCAAGAATGCTCGAAGAATATTTTCACGAAAAGATCTTTGGATGAAAGCAAGAAATATCCGAGGATATTCCACTAATTTCATGGAGTATATAAGTCAAAACTTTAACCAACCGAGTATAATAAAGAATAGAATAACAAAAGAAATCACTGTGCACGCGATGTAATCAAGACAGATAAAGTTATGTTGGGTTTTGTGAAAATCAAAGTAAAGAATCAAATTGAAAAATTTAGCGTGTTTTAAATAAAATCGATTTTAAATTTTTTCACAAACCAATTACCCGGATCATCCTTTATGCATATTATTAATTAAACGAAGAATAAGAGATTATGAAATCATACCTTGTAAAAGCGAGCTTCCTCAGTGCACGAAGTTCACCTCCTACTTCTCGCATGGCCTCCTTGAATCTCAGGGTTGATTCCTTCCTTCGATCAATGTAAGCCACCCAAGTGTATGGCCTCTATGGGTGATCCACCAAAGAAGAAGAATTTTCAAGAAGAAGGGTATTGACTCAAACCCTAGTTTTCCTATCTATATGTAAAAAGGAGGCGACTCTCCAACTCTACAGAATTACGTATATTAGATATCCGATATAAGACTCCTCTTATAAAGATATCATGTAACCCTATTTTAATTAAAAATAAGGTATTATTTATTTAATTAAACTCTTTTAATTAAATGGGCTCCCCTAATCCTATTAGGTAATTAATTAAACTCATTTAACTAATTTTTCTTCCTAATCCAATTAAGAATAAATGAGAGTACTTATATTAAATTAATTCCTAAACCTTTTAGAAATTAAAATAATAATAATTGTAATAATATTAATAAGACTCCTCTTATTAATTTATATTTAATAATTCTAAAATATTAAATAATAATATTAAGCTATTTAATTTATTCTATCACCATAGATTAAATTAAATATACTTAACATATTATTACAATTATGTCATTAACTTCTTAAATAATTATTCTTCCTTTTATGGTGTGTGACCCTTTAGGTTCTCCATATTAAACCTATTGTGAATAAATCAATTGTAACAATTTAATCTCATTTAAATAAATAAATTAAACAAATAATTTATTTAAATAAATAATATTTATTCTACAATAGGATAAGCCTCTCCTAATGATCAACGACTTTCCAGATAATATAGATTTCAACATTAATCATAAAAGAACCTTTGAGTAAATAGTTACCAGATAATTCAATCCTTCCACCATACAATGTCCCAATTAAATATAAGACATGGAATTATTGTCAAGTCTTATTTTATTTAATTATATGTATTTCGATTCCTAAATGAATAACTCCTAATGAATGCAAATTAGAAACTACTTTCTAATTTCATTCCACCTCGCCAAGGATTCCTGGGTTGTCATTTATCGAATCATATAGACATTTCTCCTTTTACTGTAAGTGGTAGATTCTTTATTGATCATTCATTATCTTCATAAATAACTTATTACACCCAAGCATACCTTTGATATACTCTAAGAGTCTTAAGGAATAAGTCAAAGTGCAATTCATTATATATAAGATACTATGATGATCTCAAGTCCAAGGATCATTTGTATTACTATCACTACTGAGAATTCCTATCGACAGTGTAAGTAAAACTCCATTAGGTATTCCTAATGCGAGTCAACGTTCAATTGAACTTATTCTCTAATAAAGACCTACATACTTGCTTTAGTGTCTCCACACAAATGATCGTGAGATCAATCATCCTCATCCAACGAATGAAAGAACGATGTATTCAATCTATCAGGATTCACTAATCCCCAATTTAGTAATCCAATGATTGAGAACTATTTTAGTTTTAAGCTTTCTAAGAATTTAGATCTCATTAGAATGATCATTATCATTATTCTAGCGTTGCTTAAAACTATGGGTTTATCACATATTATTAAAAACAAAGCACCATGTAGATAATAAATGCCTTTAATAAATAATTCTTTTTATTAATAAATAAATAAGATTGATTACACAATATATGCTTTATCATCATATATGATCGGTCAGATGCATATAATACTTTCAAGTTATGCCAACAAAATAATAAATAATCTGGAATCAGTCATGCGTAAACGCATTTGACGGGATATTGATATTCGTAATAATAAATAATAGAATTCAGTCGCACAGAACGCGCATACGTGAGGATATTCCAATGTAATAATAAATAATGAAACCAGTCATTGTAAACGCATTGCATGGATGTTCCAATGAATAATAAAGAATGGAATAACAACAAAATTCACCGGATACGCGATGTAATCGTATAAACAAAGTTATTCCCAAATGTAATAATAAAGAATGGAATAATGAAGAATTTCACCATGTATGCGGTATCTTAGCATGTAGGCAAGTTATTCCAACATAATAATAAAAATGGAATAACAAAAGAATTTCATATATATGCAGATACTGATGTATAAAGTTATTCCAACATAATAATAAAGAATGGAATAATGTAAGAATTTGACCATGTATGCGATTACTTTGCATAGACGAGTTATTCCAACATAATAATAAAGAATGGAATAATGGAAGAATTTCACCATGTATAGGTAATGCGTATCTGAGTTATTCCAACAGAATAATAAAGAATGGAATAATAGAAGTTCTCTTCATGAATACAAAAGAAATAATACCCCTTACTAGTATTGAAAGAAATAACTCTCTTCATGAATACGAAAGAATAATACCCCTTACCTTAGAAGAAACTGTGTGACGCCCCCAAAATAGGTATACACCACACCCATTCTGAGTCGCCAAATACATGGTACAGAAACAACTACAACTTTATTATTACAACAGTAAAACTGTGAGTTTAAATACAAATATTATCTTCTAGACAATATCTATACTCAAATAAATCCTCATCACATTTATTGATAGATTATTTTACAAAAATGGTGAGGACTACTAAACAATCCTTTCTAAAAACCTTCATTCCATACCCCCAAATTGCATTTTGCTATATTCTCGCCTCCCGAGAAGAATGGAACAAAAAGGAAAAGGGTGAGCTCAACTAGCTCAAGAAGAATACTATGACTAAGATAATATACAACAAATTATCGTTAGTCTCCAACAGGAAAAAATCGATAGAATACAATAGACAACAAGTTTTCGGATCAATATTCGCAATGAAATAATAATTCATAGAAGAGTTACGTAGAGAATGAAATCTACTATAATCTATGAATTTAATAAATCCATCATCAATATTTTATCCTCGTAACATCAATCAATATTCATCTCAAATCAAATATTCATCTTGCACCTACAGCCAAAGATATTCATCAATCGGTCATGTTCATCTCAACACTGCTCATCTTTGCACTAAAGGCCAAAGATATTCATCACTTCGACCATGTTCATTTAAAACACTGCTCATCTTTGCACTACAAAAGCCAAAGATATTCTTCAGAAATCATTCATCTTTGCATTACAACAGCCAAAGATATTCAATAATATCATCATTTAAGATCGAGGATGATGAAAATATTTTAAAGAACGAATCCAAAGAAACAAAATGACAAGGATTAAGGATTAAGGATTCAGTACTTTGTTTTATCCATGTCCAACAATACCTCAAAAATAATCATAGTGGTGTAAAATTCAAGAATGATCAAAACATGGATACAATCAAGTTTTAGTATCCGTAATAGATATTTTGGACGAAAAGAAGAATTTTCATTTTTTCTAAGTGAATAGTGCCGAGATTCGTGAATAATACTCAGATACGTGAATAAAGCCGTATACGTGAATAGTAACTCGACACCAAAAGATAGAAATTCCACGTAAAAACATTTTCACGCCTACTTAATAATACTCGTGAATAGTAATTCGTGAATAAGAACTCATGAATAAGAATCGTGAATAAGAACTCATGAATAAGAACCCGATATGAAAAAGTTCCAAATTTGATAAAAGTACCAACCAATATTTCAAAGATAATGATATCAAGAATTAATATCATTTGAGAAGAAAATAACATCCCTTACCTCAAAGAATCAAGACTTCGGAAGGAAAGGCTAGGAAGTGATCTTTGAATGAAACTTCAGATCGAACAAAGAACTCTCAAAGTATCTAAATACTCACAAAATACGCTCAATAATATAGAGAGAAAGAGAGAAAACTTTGTTTCGGTGTGATTTTCAATTCTAACTTAAATTTCTATTTATAGGAAAATGTTAGCCTACCAAGGCAGACTTGACTGCCACTACCCGATGGCTTTACTCGCTACTATTGCCACCCACCACATTTGAAATAAAATTCAGCACATTCTTTCACCAACCACAAGTGGGGCCCACTCAATTCTAGAATTTTCCACCAAAATCAATTATAAACCTAATTTTCGAATCCGACACCTCTTAAAATTCACAACAAATCATTCGTGCATTTTTAACGGCTCAAAATTTGTTGACATATACTCAACTTATGTATGTATAATATACCCAAAATTACCACAATCCAAACTGGCTTGATTAAATATTATAACTCACACAATAAAGTCGTAATAACAATCGATTTGATCTTTTAATACCTCCAATCCGATAAAATACAAATAAAACATCTCAAAGATTAATTCCTTCATTAATAACCACATAAATAAATCCATCATTTATATTCATATAAAATAAATATTTCCTTATCATATGAATCAATAATTAATTATTCACAAATAATATTACGTAATCACATTTATGACAACCAGCCGCTCCCGTGAAAGAGGGGCTTTCAATAAGGATCTCTCCGCATCATGCGCGCAATTAGGTGACCAAACCTCTCCTTAGATGTAACTTTCTAGACATTGCCAATAATGTTATCTAATAATATTATTCAAATAATATGAATTATTGATCTAATAATGGAAATGTCATGTGCGTTGACAATTATGAACAACAATAATATAAAATATCAACGCAAAGAATTATGAATCAATAAAATAAAATATTGAAACAAGAATTCATCGTGAAAATTATCGAGTAAAGGCCTTCTTACGTAAGGATCAATAATTCAACAACACTGCAATACCGCCATCGCATGCAACCAATGCCAGACATCGTATTTTAACCAATCGGTATTCCAACAATTTTAATCAGTAATAACTATGCCGTTATTTTTAACCACCCAAACTTTGTCGCTTTTCTCATCCAATCGCTCACATGGGGCCCACACACGGTCGCTACCATCGCATTTAATATTCCCGACAAAGATTTAATATTCCACGACCAAAACTAATATTCCCCACAAAAATAAATATTTTATAACCACTTGCTTATTTTAAAATATTTCATGATTTAACCCTTAACTATCCACATTAATCAAATCAACCCTTATTATTTCAAAATAATAAATAAAGGAAATTCCTTTTTATTTAAAAATTTTTGGTCTTACAACCTCCCTCCTTATGAAAATTTCGTCCTCGAAATCGACGTGACGATACTGGTGTTTCAAAAGATGAGGATACCTCGCTTTCATTTCCGCTTTCTAATTCCTGTGTCATTTCCTCATAAAGATGATTCCTCCACAAAACTTTACTTGTGTGGTATGACCTTTGTGCATAGGATATGCTCTTTCCTATCCAATATCTTGACAGTACCTCCTCGTGACGTTAAGTCTTCTGGCTATCTCGTCCGGTTTCATCTCAACGACGTGTTTGGTCGTCCACATATTTACGTAACATCGACACGTGAAAAACGTTATGAAACGCGCCATATACTTGGTGGTAAAACGAGTCTATAGCCACAGCTCCTATTCGATCGAGAATTTCAAATGGATTAATAAATCGAAGGTTTGAGCTTTCCTCACCTCACCGATTCTCGCTTTTAAAATAACAACTTCTTGCACCTCCTTCTTCAAATTCATCACCTCGTGCACAGAGCTTGAACGACTTTAACTTTATCGATTAAAGTCGATTATACTCAGATATCATCACGCATCGTATATCATCACGCGGGTACCTAGAGTTTTCATCTCCATCTCTATTATTTGTAAATTATACTCTAAATTAGTCTTTGACAATATCGTACTCGTACATTTGTATATAATCTTCTTCTTAACACGTCACCTACCACGCTCGCTTTTCCAGATGGTACGGTCGTAACATGTCTTTGAAATGAGTCTCCTCGAGTTCTTCAAGCTCTTCCCACATTCCTTGCTCCATTCGAATTTTGTATCTCTACGAAGTCAGTGCGTTAATGGAATAATGATTCGAGAATATCTTCAACGAATCTCCGATAATAACCAACTAAGCTTCGTAAAGCTACGATTTCGATTATCGACTTAGGTTGCTCTCAACCGCGTGACTCATATCCCAATCTTGGATAAAGACGTCACAATGACACCTATCGCTTTACTATCGCATCTAATATGACGCCCCCTACAGAGAAGTCTCGCTTTAGTGAATTCCACAAAGGAAGTCACAAGATAAAGGCTCGTGTACCAAATTTATAGTTGAATTTTTAACTCCTCAAGTTCAATAGAGCCATTCGATATGAGATTTTAGAAATGAGTTTTGTACCGGGTTCAAAGTCGATAAAAATTTAATATCACTTTGGGAGTAAGCCAATAAATTCTTCAGAAATACGCCAGAAAAATCAATAACAACAAGAATATTATTTCAAACCGACGCGTGTTTTTATTCAAATCCATAACATGGACTAAGAAAATTTGACATCCGTAATAAACGAATGACTTCACGGCTTGATTGAAAATGTTTGACTACAATGGTTTGATTGGTTGAATTGAATAACAAAGTTGCTTAAGAATATGAAAACTAACAACCTTACAAAAGCAATCAATTTGGCACGATGAAAGTAGTTAACCTTAAAATAACATCAAAAGCAAATATCTCTATAGAAATAAGGTTAATGTGTAATGTGATAAAGGCCAACTTGAATCAAGCAAGATTTTTAAACAACGGATGTAATGAAAGTTTCTCCTAACTGAGTCTCCATAAATAGTCAAAGTCTAATTTCTCCGTGAGTCAAGTTCAAACGCTGAGCGCAAACAAGAGAGATAAAAGAATGGGTAGAATCCCAGATTCTAGTAAGGTATAAACTTCGCAAGAATTTATAATTAACTAACCCGCGTGCTAACTTCGTCGTGTTCTCAGATTTTGACCGGCCACGCCACAAAACCTCTTCCGTGAATCTTTGACTTTGACTTTTCGGGACATCCTTTTGAGTCACCATTCACGGACTGGTTTCGATATCGCATAATCTCGGCGTTTATATGTCCTTCTTTTCCACAATTATAGCATACCTTAAACTGTTAGGGGCTTCAATGATATGTCCTCTTTCCAAAGATTTGTAACATACGATCGATGGTCTTTCTCCTCCTCGAACCAACTTGCACATCGGCGCCGACGCCTTCACATGGTCGTTGTTGAATCTCCTCTTTAAAATCTCCTCCCAACTCGCTTCTTCTATTTTCATGGCCACGATTACCACCGTAGTGGTTACCGCCTTTGTCCGTATTCTTCTTTCTCCCATCGCTATCGTTATTCCGATGACTACTATCTTTGGTATGATCCTCGGTTATGGTCCCTCATTTGAACGTATTTCGTTATCTCGCCTAACAACCGAGCCTCGCTTACAACATCTCGGTCAGAGAGAAAATTTATGAGAAATGAGATATCGACGTACGCCGGTTTCAAACCTCTCGTAAACATCCGCCATATACGCTCCTCATTCTCCACCAAATGAGGTGCAAACTCGATAACTCCAAGAACTTCGCCGATCGACACCGCCATGTTATTCTCGCTTCCAATCTAATAAACTCCACTTCCTTCATACGACGAATACTTTGTGGAAGTACTTGTCATTGAATCTGCTTTCAAACGCTCCTACGACATACGCCGAAAGGCAAATGAACGGGTACGCTTCACGATTCCCACCAAAGAATCGCTTCGCCACTAACATAAAAGTAACGAATGGAACTTTTCTCTTCTTCGCATCCCAAGACATCGAATATCTTGGTAATTTGCTTGACCCATGTTTCCGCTTATGATCGGACGGCTTTCCACTAAATTTCGTGGTCCCAACTTTGAACTTTCGCTATGACCACCCGTGAATTGCTATCATCTCCTCCTCCGTATTTTGAGCACGAGTCTCCTCGTCCGATTTTGTATGAATCGCTAAAAAGCTTCTAAACATCCCCTCGCTCATCATCCGCTCGGTGGTGTTATTCATGTGAGGTACATTGCCACCACAGACGTTCTCTCGTTGTTAAGATGACAGTGCATCTCCACGGCCTCATTTACTCCATCGTTAATATTCTCATTCGACATTCTCAAATACCGCCATAAAACAAGGGTTAATTAAGGAAATCAATATATCACATAATATCCCTATATACTCGACCAACTAACAAATAAGCTTAGTAGACACACTAACATGAAGGATTTACTCGCCTCTCCCTCCTAGTTCTATTCCCCGATCTCCGCCAGAGATCATATCCCTAAGCTCGATATTAATCTGTGGACGACCCCAAAATAGGTCCATTCCATCCAACCCATTCGAGTCGCCAAATACATGGTACGTAAACAACTACAACTTTATTATTACAACAAGAAACTGTGAGTTTAAATACAAATATTATCTTCTGCATAATATCTATACTCAAATAAATCCTCATCACATTTATCGATAGATTATTTTACAAAAATGGTGAGGACTACTAAACAATCCTTTCTAAAACCTTCATTCCATACCCCGACTCAGATTTTGCTATATTCTCGCCTCCCGAGAAGAATGGAACAAAAAGGAAAAGGGTGAGCTCAACTAGCTCAAGAAGAATACTACGACTAAGATAATATACAACAAATTATCGTTAGTCTCCAATGGGAAAAATCGATAATACACAGACAACAAGTTTCGGATCAATATTCGCAATGAAATAATAATTCATGAAGAGTTACGTAGAGAATGAAATCTACTATAATCTATGAATTTAATGTCCATCATCAATATTTTATCCTCAGTAACATCAATCAATATTCATCTCAAATCAAATATTCATCTTTGACTACATGTGCCAAAGATATTCATCAATCCACATGTTCATCTCAACACTGCTCATCTTTGCACTAAAGGCCAAAGATATTCATCACCATTATGTTCATTTAAACACTGCTCATCTTTGCACTACAAAGCCAAAGATATTCTTCAGAAATCATTCATCTTTGCACTACAGCCAAAGATATTCAATAATATCATCATTTAAGACCGAGGATGATGAAAATATTTTTAAAGAACTAATCCAATTGAAACAAAATGACAAGGATTAAGGATTAAGGATTCAGATTTTGTTTTATCCATGTCCAACAATACCTCAAAAATAATCATAGTGGTGTAAAATTCAAGAATGATCAAAACATGGATACAATCAAAGCTAAGATCCGTATTAGATATTTTGGACGGTAAAAGAAGAATTTTCATTTTTCTATGGTGAAGTGCCGTATTCGTGAATAGTATCAGATACGTGAATAAGGCCGTATACGTGAATAAGAACTCACACCAAAAGATGTAAATTCCATAAAAAACATTTTCACGCTTACTTAATAGTACTCGTGAATAAGAATTCGTGAATAGTAACTCATGAATAGTAACTCGTGAATAAGAACTCATGAATAGTAACCCGACATAAAAAAGTTCCAAATTTGATAAAAAGTACCAACCAATATTTCAAAGATAATGATATCAAGAATTAATATCATTCGAGAAGAAAATAACATCCCTTACCTCAAAGAATCAAGATTTCCTAAGGAAAGGCTCAAGTGATGCCGAATGAAACTTCAGATTGAATAAAGAACTCTCAAAGTATCTAAATACTCACAAAATACGCTCAATAATATAGAGAGAGAAGAGAGAAAACTTTGTTTTCGTGTGATTTTCAATTTAACTTAGCCTCTATTTATAGGAAAATGTTAGCTTACCAAGGCAGACGACCTGCCACCGATGGCTTTACTCGCTACTATTGCCACCCACCACATTTGAAATAAAATTCAGCACATTCTTTCACCAACCACAAGTGGGGCCCACTCAATTCTAGAATTTTCCACCAAAATCAATTATAAACCTAATTTCCGAACCGACACCTCTTAAAATTCACAACAAATCATTCGCATTTTTAATCGGCTCAAAATTTGTTGACATATACTCAACTTATGTATGTATAACATACCCAAAAATTACCACAATCCAACGGTCGGATTAAATATTATAACTCACACAATAAAGTCAGAATAACACCGATTTGATCTTTTAATACCTCCAATCCGATAAAATACAAATAAAACATCTCAAAGATTAATTCCTTCATTAATAACCACATAAATAAATCCATCATTTATATTCATATAAAATAAATATTTCCTTATCATATGAATCAATAATTAATTATTCACAAATAATATTACGTAATCACATTTATGACAACCAGTCGCTCCTCAGAAAGAGGGGGCTTTCAATAAAGGATCTCTCCTCATCGGGCGCCGCAATTAGTGACCAAACCTCTCCTTAGATGTAACTTTCTAGACATTCGCCAATAATGTTATCTAATAATATTATTCAAATAATATGAATTATCGATCTAATAATGGGAAATGTCAGGCAAAGGACAATTATCAACAACAATAATATAAAATATCAACGCAAAGAATTATCGAATCAATAAAATAAAATATTGAACAAGAATCATCGTGGAAAATTATCGAGTAAAGGCCTTTTCACGTAAGTGATCAATAATTCAAATACTCGCGTAATACCGCAAGTATCATCAACTAACCACGCCAGACATCAGATTTTAACCACCGGGTATTCCAAATGCCTTAATAAAGAATAACTATGCCGTTATTTTTAACCACCCAAACTTTGTTGCTTTTCTCATCCAATCGCTTCTCACATGGGGCTCCATATGGTCTACCGTTGCATTTAATATTCCCGACAAAGCATTTAATATTCCACCACCAAACTAATATTCCCTAACAAAAATGAATATTTTATAACCACTGCTTATTTTAAAATATTTATGATTTAACCCTTAACTATCCACATTAATCAAATCAACCCTTACTATTTCAAAATAATAAATAAAGGAAATTCTTTTTTTATTTAAAAAATTTTGGTCTTACAAACCGGATATGAGTAGTGGAAGAAGCGTAATACTTTTCTTCTTTTCTCTATAGTTTCTCTTTCTAGAGTTTTAGTGAATTGTAAGAAATAATGTAAGGAACGAGGTTCTATTTATAGAGAATGTAATCGAATAAGAATTCAATTCATGAACTGTTCTTTATTCGATTTACTTTTAAACAGACTCATCCATATTGACGCATTTATGCAATATTAATAAAATATTCTAATAAAATAAAATCTTTTAAATAAAATATAATATATTCTATTTATAATCTAATAAAATGAATAACTTTATAAAAGTATTCGCTTTTATATAAAAAGATTTTACTACGCAAACACTACGCAGTAACTACGTGAACGCTTATGCATAATAGTAATATTATATATTCTATTTATAACTAATAAAATAAATAACTTTATAAAAGTATTCTGTTTATATAAAAAGATTTTACTATCTTAAACACTATGCATTTATCTATGCAAACACTATGCATAATAAAATATAATATATTCTATTTAAAATCTAATAAAATAAATAACTTTATAAAAGTATTCGATTTATATAAAAAAAATTTACTACGCAAATACTATGCAGCACTACATAAACACTATGCATAATAAAATATAATATATTATATTTATAATCAAATAAAATAAAACTTTATAAAAAGTTTTTGTTTTATATAAAAAGTTTTTCGCTTTATAACATTTATAATAATAATAAAATAAAACTTATCACCTTTATTATAATTCACAATATTAATCGACCAAAGTCGTCCTCGGAAAGAGGGCTTTCCAATAAAGGATTTCTCTCTATCATGCGCTGCAATTTGTGACCAAACCTCTTTCGCGTAATTTCTGTACATCGTTAATATTGCAAATAATAATATTAATAACTTTGTTATCTCAATTATTGATTTAATAATATATAAAATATCGGCAATAATTGAATCAAATAACGTGAGATACTATGCAATAATTATCGTAGTAATAATTGAACAAAACTTAGTGACTTATCACGTAAAACATCAATAATCAATACCGTCGCTACTACGCAACCAACGCCAGACATCGCATTTTTTTAACACCGGTGTTTCAACAGCTTAATCTAGAAACTTTCGTCGTTATTTTCATAAAAATATTTTTATCGCTTTCTCAATCCGATAATAATTCCGCCAGTAGGGTCCACCAATGATCATACCGTCAGCATTTAATATTTCCCTCAACCAATCAATATAATACAACAACTCGTGCATACTTTGCAAAATTTATAAATACAACCCACAACTATAACATTATCTCAAATCCACTACAATATTTAAATAAATATTTTGAGAAATTTAAATCTTTATTCATAAAATTTGGGATCTCACATCCTCCTTATGGTATCACCGTAGGCATAACTGTGGAGGGAAGTAGGGAATATATGACCCCACCAAAATTCTCGCATGATTATATATATTTATACGTATATATATACACACACACACATGCATGCACACACACACACACACACACACACACACACATATATATATATATATATATATATATATATATAATAGTAGTTTATAATAATAGCGATTAAAATTTTCTACATGCTGCTCCATAAATTAAAAATAGAATAATTTTTTTTACAATGAAAGAACTTAAAACACAATCAAATCTAGTCGCTACTGAGGTCAAGAATTATCACAAAAACCCAAGTTCTTTATTTACCAAATTATTTTCTACAAACATTTTATATTTTTAAACATCATGAATTTAATTCAGAGACTCTCCCCTTTGTTTATTTATTTCTGGATTAAATTTCTTTGTTATATATAGAAAATTGATATTTTCATATAAAAAAACAATATTTTTACATAAATCTCTCTCACGTATTTCTACATGAAATAAAAATAATAATATTTCTACATAAATTTTGATATTGATCAAAATTTTGAGATGTTTTCAAACTATGCAGTTGTAAGATACAGTTGTCTCTTCTCAGTCGTACAGTCGAAAGAAACACTCTAAGTGTTATTAAATAATTATTTTATTGATGTATTTTGATCCCCTATAAAAATGTTCTGATTCCGTCACTGATATCACTATCACTAACTATCTTCTCCATATGGTGTTGGACCGTAAAAAAAAGCTATTGGCGTTGGCTCCATCTATAAGTGGGGAACACTATTTTCACTTTTTTTTGTTGATATTTTTATATAATTTTTTTCACGTAGCATTTGGTGATCAATCGTATACTTATGCTAAAAAAATCATGTAAAAAAAAATATATATAAAATATCAAAAACAATGTAAAATTATCAAAAAAACAATATAAAATATCAATTTTCTTAACTAATATGTTAGTTAAACATGCATGTGTTATGTTCGAGGAGAAACTTTATCCTTTTGCAATGCTACTCCTTTACTTGGCTACTTTTGATCAAGACTATAGTGTGATGTGGGTTTTGTTTGCAAATAAAAAAAAAATTATGACCTCATCAAATTTTTTATTAGTAATTTTTTTTACTCACGTCCAATTTTTTTTAATTCTCTTAAACATGGCCAACTTTTATGATTTTATTAGTATTCCTATTTGCCAAATAAAAAGAAGCAGATAAAATCAACAATGAACTCATTTTTAGTAGAACAAGTTAAACATATAATGCACGTGTAAAACATATAAATCTACCTTACCTTGCTGACAAATTTAGTAGTTTATAACTCTAATCAATCTAAAATAAATTAATCACATCAAGTTTAATTAAACTAAAATATGATCTATCCGTTCTAAATTTTTTATTGATTAAATGACCACATATTAAAATTTAAAATTAATATGATTTATAAAAATTTAGAATAAAATAAATTTTGTGATTAATAATTTTTATTATATACTATATAATTATAATTATTTTATCAACTAAAATTAAATAAATTTATATCAATTTAAAACTTAAAATGTGTTTTTTTTTAATTTTAAAAGTTAAATTATATTTTTAATTTTGAAATAAAAAGTATTTAATTAAGTTTGTAAATTGCAAATAATTTATTTTTTCTACCAAAACAAATGAAACGAGTCAATTGACAATTGCAACCACACGTGACACGGCCACGGCCACGGCCACGGCCACGGCCACGGCCACATAAATAAATTCCTATAAAGTAATACGACAAAATCCCTAACGCGCGTATTTTTTCTGACTTCACTTACAGATCCGCCGCTGAACTTCTCTCTCTCATCTGTCTAGACAGATCCAATCGCCCGAGCGGAACCTAAATTACAATCTTATCCTTCCATTTCCAATGGTTGTGTCCAGCTACTCTACGGCTTTTCCGTCCTTTGAGTGCCGTTCAGAACCCGAATTATCAGGCGGTCCGCGCCCGGAGATTCCGAGTTCAGGCGCCCGATTCACCGGGAAGCTCAACTCGGCAATGAGTCATGGCTCGTTCGGTCTGTCTTCCATGATCTTGAGGTTCCTCCCAACTTTGTGAGGCAGCTGAGCAACAAAGCGAGGAGGAACTGCAGCAACATCGGCGTGGCTCAGGTTGTCGCGGCTTCGTGGTCCAACAACAGGCCGGCTGCGGCTTTAGCCGCAGAAGCAGCCTCCACCGCCGCCTCGGTTGAGGATGAGGTGGTGGCTGTTGACGGCGATGATTGTTGTAATAGTAATAGTGATGTACAGCTCGAGGTTTTGACCGATGTACAAAAACTTTCATTTTTGAGCTCAGATGGGAGCATTGCTATTCATGCCGGTATGTATATATAGATCTTAAATCTTTTTGCATACTTTAATTTTAGTATTTTGCTGCCAAAAAATTAGGCCATGCTCAGTTTATATGTAGTATTTATGTAAAAGTTGGCCACTTGCTTAGAAATTTGAATAATTTAATGGTATGAGTAATGAGAGTTCATTTTTAGAATTAATTACTAAATCTGCTTGTGATCTTGGATTCTAAAAATGTTTGACCTTTTACAGTGACTTTTCATTTTGGAACCTTTTTTTTTTAATTATTATTTTATTGTGATGCTCGCAATTAATATTCTTATTCAATTCGTGCCACAGAATGGGGTGATTGTTGAGTCTGCATAATGTAACGATCATCACCTGAATTAATTCCTTTTATTTGAAGCAGTTCCCCCTTGAAGTCCTTTTTATGGGTGATACTGATTTTATAATGTCCAGCACAACCTGTTCATAACCTTGTGTGTCCATAAATTGAAAA
Organism: Panax quinquefolius; assembly: GCA_020205615.1. Taxonomy (NCBI): domain Eukaryota; kingdom Viridiplantae; phylum Streptophyta; class Magnoliopsida; order Apiales; family Araliaceae; genus Panax; species Panax quinquefolius. The sequence goes on from CM035156.1 coordinate 22,401,367, forward strand.
CAAAATCAACAATAATTTTTGAAAACTTCCGCTGACTCAAGTTTTAATAAGGGCTTGTATGAGAATGCTATGATATGTTGACTGTATGCACTTGTGCATTCTTTCTTTTTGATATTTAAAAATATATCTTTGTGATTTTGAATGGTTGTTTACATTGGCTACCCAGGTGAAAGACTAGGTCATGGTATTGTTACTGATGCAATAACTACTCCAGTAGTTAATACATCTGCTTACTTCTTCAACAAAACTTCGGAGCTCATTGACTTCAAGGTATGCATCAAAGAGGGTAATAATGTTCTTCTTTCTTGAACAAGTAGAGACTTTGTTCCTCCCAACAATAATCCTTTTGAAAGACCTATTGATTAAAATGGTGATTGTCTCATAATTCATAGTTTATCATTGACTAATATATTCCTAGCGGTTACAGAGGTTACGTATGGTTACCGATGTTATAAATTATTCAAATCAGAAAATGATATTTCCTATTTAAAAAGAAAGTTATTAAAAGGAAGTTATTGGTAGTTATATACCAAATATTGTGTTCATTCCTATATATATATATATATATATATATATATATATATGACTTTTCAGATTATTAAGTGTTGGAAAAAATTTTCAAACTTATTATTCTCTCTAAAATTATCTTTACTTCAAATCAAAATATCAAATTTTCATCTCTCATATTCCTACTTTGAAGTTTTTCACTATTTGCTAAGTGCAAAACTTCTCAAGGCTTGTCATATCCACTAAGGCTATTTCAGATTGATCCTATAGCAATCTCAAGAAGGAGGGGGATAAATATTGCTTTTAGGAAAACAATTTTATTGCTTCAAGCCTTTTTTTTTGTACTTCCAAATTTATTTGTGTTCTTGTTTCATTTTATATTTTATTATTATTATTATTTTGTTCTTGGTTCTTTATCTCCTTATTTTAACATTTTCCTAACAATCTAAAAAAGCAATAATTTTTTCTTGCTATTTAAAACACCAATCAAACACCATCAAACTCATGAACCAAGATTTTGTTCGCCTTGATCGTTTTGATGGAACCAACTTCATAAGATGGAAGGACAAGTTGATTTTCATGCTTACCGCCCTAAATCTTCTATGTTCTTGACCCAAACCTTCCTCCCATTCCTCCACCAAAAAATGATGACTCAATTGAATTGAAAGCATAAAGGCAAAAGAGACAGGAAGATGGAGTCATGTGTCGTGGACATATTCTTAATTCACTTCAATCGCTTCTGACACTACCTGGAGCCTTCACGCAAAAAATTTGGAAGACTTTAGAATTTAAATATAAGGCCGAAGAAGAAGGTACGAAAAAATTTCTTATAAGAAAATATTTTGAAATAAAATTTGTTGATAACTTGTCCATTTTAGTGCAAGTACATGAGTTGCAAGTTATTGTGAATCAACCGAGAGCAAATAAGATTGAACTTTCTCGAACCATTTCAAGTAGGAGCAATAGTGGTGAAATTGCTTCCATCTCGAGAGGTTATAGAAAAAAATTCTTCATGATTCTAAGGATTACACTTTTGAAGATATTCAAAACACCCTTCGAATCGAGAAGGAGACGAGGTGAGATATGAGAATGAAAATTTTATGATGACAATAATAAGGCCAATGCCGTGGAATGGCTCCTCCAACAATTCTAATAAAAGAAAAATGGCAAAAGGAATATTTTAGGTCCTAAAAGGATCAAGAAAATTCAAAAAAGTCTAAGAATGGAGGATGCTTGTGTGTGGAAAACCAGAATTATGCAAGAGAGTGTAGATTTAAGAAGACCCAAAAGCAGTATATTAATTCCTCAAGGAGAGTGATAATATTGTCATATCGTGAGTGAAATCAATGCTATTCAAGGAAAAGTAACCTGGTCAGGTGGTATTATTACATGTGCAATACCCACATGTATTATGATAAATCCCTTTTAAGACCTATAAGCATATCAATGATGGGCAAGAAATTCAAATGGGAAATGAGAAGAGGTCTAAAGATGATAGCAAAGGCAATGTGGAACTTATCTTCACTTAAGAAAGAAATGACTCATTAATGTCCTCCATGTTCCGAGATATGAATAGAATCTTGTTGATGTGGGGATCTATTAAATCAGATTCGAATCGGGAAAGTTAATCTTGTCCCTAAATGACAATTTTGTTGGAAAAGGCTATTCTAGTAATGGAATGGTCAAATTCTCAATTGTATCTGATGATTCTATTAATATTAAGATTAATAATGATTCTGTTTATATGGTTGACTCAATTTCTTTATGGAATAATAGACTTGCTCATGTAGGCTTAAGTACTATGAAAAGAATGGTTAAAAATGGTTTGATATCTTGCAATGTAAATGACTTTAAGAAATGTGAGTTATGTGTTAAATTCAAGATGTTAAAGAAGCCATTTAAAAGTGTTGAAAGAAACACTAGTTTATTAGAATTAGTACATTATAACATTTGTGAATTAAATGGCATGCCAACTAGAAGTGGCAATAGGTATTTTATAAAATTTATTCTTGATAGTTCTAGATATACTTGTGTATATTTGTTAAAACATAAAAATGAAGCATTTAATATGTTTAAGAACTATAAAGCAGAAGTTGAGAATCAATTAGGAAAGAAAATTAAAATACTTAGAAGTGATAGAGGCGATGAATATTTTCCTAATGAATTTAATGCATTTTGTGAAGAAAATGGCATAATTCATGAATGTACTGCTCCACGAACACCAGAAGAAAGACGTAATAGAACTTATTTGGAAATGGTTAATTCTATATTATTGCATGCTAAATTACCTTTTAATTTGTGGGGTGAAGCTTTACTTTTGTCGTCATTATATACCTAATAGATTCTATGAAAATGAATCATATGTCTCTATATAAGTTATGGAAGGGACAAAAACCCAACATAGATATTTTAAAGTGTGGGGTGTCTTGATATTGCAAAAACAATAATCCAAAGAGGATCAAGTCAGGGCTCAGAGGATGGAATGTGTTAGAAGGCGCCAACAGGCAAAAGCATATCGGCTTTTAAATTTAGAGTCAAATGTCATTATCAATCTAGAGATGTTGAATTCTTTGGACACTTATTAACTAAAGGTAATAAGTTTCAAAACCCACAAGGATTAAATGTGGCCCACCGAAGTTTTAAGGCCTAAAGCTTACAAAAAAAAATGGGTCTAATTGTTATTAAGATGTATATAAAAAACTAAAGAACAAAAGACCATCAATACGAAATAATACAAGTCCGCCTTATCGAGATTTGGGCCTATTTCATCAAAATTTTTATCGCTTTTAAATTTAAACTGACGTGAGCTGGGCTCTTTTGTTTTAGGTATATATATACATAACACAAATACCTCTTGGGGGCCCTAAAAATTTGTAAATTTTAGTGGGTCTAAAGTCCAGGCACCTTGGGCTTTAGCCTGTATTTGCGTCAAGTGTTAAGCACTGGAGAATCATCTCAAGAGATTGTTGAGAAACCTAGTTTTCAAATGATCGTTAACAATCAAATGAACAAAGGAAAAGTAAAAGGGTACGAAAAGCAAAATCTTTTGGGATCGAATGAGATCGACTCTCAACGTATTTCTTTTTACCTCAGGAAGGTAATAAAGATGAAGTTGTGAGAACGATCCCTATAGTTCTTCAAGTGGAAGATGATCCAAAGACGCTTAAAGAGGCTACGGCTTCTAGAGTCGCAACTTTTTGGAATGATGCTATTAGAGATGAAATGGATTCTATAATGTCAAACCACACTTGGGAGCTTGTTGATTTGCCTTCTCGTTTCTAAATCTATTGGTCAGAAGTGGGTGTTTCAGAAAGTATCATACCGATGGTACTTTGCACTCATACAAGGCTAGGTTAGTGGCCAAAGGCTTTCGACAAAAATAAGGTATTGACTATTTTGACACATGCACCAGTAGCAAGAATAACTTCAGTCCGAATAATGTTTGCATTATCTTCAATTTGTAACTTATATGTTCATCAAATGAATGTCAAAATGACATTTCTCAATGGAGATCTCAATGAGGAGGTCTATATGGAACAACCAGAAGGGTTTGTCCTACCAGGAAATGAACATTAAGTTTTTAAATTAGTCAAGTCTTTATATGGTTTTAAACAAGCACCTAAACAATGGCATGAGAAATTTGATAAAACAGTTTTATCATATGGTTTTAAACATAATGTAGCTGATAAATGTGTTTATATCAGAACTTAGTGATAATTATGTTATGTTAATTTGTTCAGATATGTTAATTACATGTTGATTGTAAACAATCACATCAAGGAGTTACAAAACGAAGAAGTTTCGCCTTCTACATTTAAGATGAAGGATCTTGGACAAGTGGATACAATTTTGGTATCAAGATAAAAGAAATAGTGGGGGATATGTGACGAGTCAATCTCATCACATTGAGAAAGTGCTGAAAAATTCAAATCACTTATAATTTAAAGAAGTAAGTATTCTTTTTGATCCAAGTATCAAGTTAATCAAAGAATGATGGAAGAGCAATAGCTCAATTAGAGTACGCTTAGTGCTATCGAAAGTTATGTATGCAATTAAATGCACCGTAATCGGATATAACATTTGTGGTTAGTAAACTCAAGAGATTTACCAAGAACTCCAAGTCCATCGGGAGAGTTCTTGGATACCTTAAGAGGACTAAAGATTTAGACCTACAATATTCAAAGTTTCGCTATATTAGAAGGATATACCGACGCTAGTTGGATATCGAATTTGGGAGAAAGTAAACCACCTACAGTCGATGTTTACCTTAGAGGAGGTCCAATTTCTTGGAAATCCAAGAAACAAACTTGTATAACTTACTCAACTATGGAGTCGTAATTTGTTGCTTTAGAGAAACCGGAAAAGAAGTCGAGTGGTCGAGGATTTTCTTATAGAAATATCGCTGACTTCTAAGAATATAAGTTCAATCTCAATTCTTTGTGATAGTCAAGCCACTTTGGCTCAAGCATATAGTGAGATATACAATGGAAGTTCAAGACATATTAGTCTTCGACATGATTATGTGAAGAAATTAATCAAGGAAGCGATTATTTCGCCACATATGTAAGATCTAGTGGGAATTGTCGATCCATTCACCAAACCTCCGCCCGTAGATATGGTGATAAAACCTCAAATTTAATGGGGCTAAAACTCCTAAATTAATTCACCAATAACAACCACCCTACCTAACACTATGAAATGAGTAGTTTTGGGTTCAAAGGGTAACAACAAGCTATTGAAAAGTGAATGCTCAGTACTTAAACTATTATGGCCATTTGAGATAAAAGTACTGATTGCCATAGTTGGAGGGTTGAGATTTAATCTCTTAATGAAGTTCAGTTAGTGGAACAAGTGTCTCAAATATGGTAAGGACACTAAAAGAACCTCACCTATATGAACTTAGAAGTGGTGCCGCTTTGATTGAGATTTGGAGTTTATCTCATAAAAGTTTATCATGAATGTTGGATCAGCTCATGGCCTTACGAGAGCTGAGCGTGTGATTGTGTGGAATATGAGAATTCTTTGTGTTTATGTGTGTGATGTCATCGATATTGTCACAAGGAATAACAAGTTCAAAGTTTTCATGCTACTTGGGATTTCGGCTATGTTTTGTGGCATTTACACTAAGGTAATATTCAAATCGAAAGATATTTTACTGTATTCATAAACATAGTTTGATTTTTAGAGAAATTTTCATATTTGAATAAGTGGGGATTGTTATAAATTATTCAAATAAGAAAATGATATTTCCTATTTAAAAGATAGTTATTAAAAGGTAGTTATTAAAAGGAAGTTATTGGTAGTTATTGATAGTTATATACCAAACATTGTGTTCATTCCTATATATATATATATATATCTTTGAGATTTCTATTTTATATATATATATATATATATATATATATATATATATATATGAATTTTCAGATTATTAAGTGGTGGAAATTTTTTCAAACTTATTATTCTCTCTAAACTTATCTTTACTTCAAATCAAAAGATCAAAATTTCATCTCTCATATTCCTACTTTGAAGTTTTTCACTATTTGCCAAGTGCAAAACTTCTCAAGGCTTGTCATATCCACTAAGGCTATTTGCATTCATCCTATAGCAATCTCAAGAAGGAGAGGGAGCAAATATTGCTTTTAGGAAAACGGTTTTGCGCGTTTCAAGCCTTTTTCTACTTCAAATTTATTTGTGTTCTTGTTTTATTTTATATATTTTTATTATCATTATTTTGTTCTTGGTTCTTTTATCTCCTTATTTTCACATTTTCCTAACAACTGATCTTGGAAACTAAATTATATGGTAGGCTAACTTCTCTGTAACCTTGTAACAGGAGAAACGACGTGCAAGTTTTGAATATGGACGCTATGGAAATCCTACTACTGTGGTTGTAGAGGAGAAGATAAGGTCTGTCTTCCTCATTTTAGATTTTTTTTTTTCATTTTCTTTTCCATTGAGGTCATATGTGCTTTCTGGTTTAAACAGTGCGCTTTGAGGGGCTGAATCAACCCTTTAATGGCTTCTGGAATGTGTGCAAGTACTGTCATGTTGATGGCACTGGTCCCAGCTGGTGGGCATATTGTGACAACCACGGACTGCTATAGGAAGACTCGGATTTTCATAGAGACGATTCTACCCAAAATGGGGATCAAGGTAATGTTTTGGGGATCATTAGCATGTTTTAAGTTTGGCCAATAATTTAGATCACTACTGAATTAGACTAGAGAAAAGGGAACAGAAGAAATAAAATTTCATGAAGCACTCCAGCTTTTCAGATAACAGAAGAACAAGCTAGGCACATAGAGAAGGTAAAACTACATAAAATTAATTGAAGTTTTAATCAGGCTTTGATCCCTTCAACTCATCTTGTTATATACTGGGAATCTGGGATTATAGCATTGATTTTCTTATTTTTTTTGTTCCAGTTGATTTCTAAGAAGCCCTACTGCTATATTATGATATTGAAATTAATTTGTATCAAGCTGAACGCTTTCAATTTCTTTTTTAATTCATTTATTGAAATAGCCGTTAATAGGATTTACCCTGCACATAACATGTTTACTTTGATGCTATCTTGATCACAGTTTCATGTCACACTGTATCGCTGCATGACCATTGTGGTGCACTTTTAACTGCTGTGGAGATTCTGTTATGCACTTTCATATTATATTAATTCTTGTTTCTGTAACTCCAAAATGCAGGCCACTATTATTGACCCTGCAGATATAGAAGCCCTTGAATGTGCTCTAGATGAAAACAATGTCAGTATTGAAGGAAGTGGTTTACTTGTTATATTGGTGTTTTTCTTTTGTGTCTTCACCATAACAAACACAAGTTATTCTGATACAAGTGTCATTACTCTTTCATGCAGGTTAGTCTCTTCTTCACAGAGTCTCCAACAAATCCATTCCTGAGATGTGTTGACATAGAGTTGGTTGCAAAGCTTTGCCACAAAAAAGGAGCCCTCGTCTGCATAGATGGAACATTTGCAACACCTCTCAACCAGAAGGCCCTTGCCCTAGGGGCTGACATTGTTCTGCACTCTGCAACGAAGTATATTGGAGGCCACAATGATGTATGGTAGTTCCTATTGGTGCATTTATAGATGGATTAGTTCTGCACGATCAGTTAATAAATCACAGTTAAACGTTAAACAATCAAATTTACTGTTTCAGGTCATCGCAGGTTGTATTAGCGGTTCCCAGGAGTTGATTTCTATTGTTCGCAACTTGCATCATATTCTGGGTGGTGCTCTGAACCCTGTGAGTTACCAAGATTTTAACTCTTCTGGTGTAATAGTGTTTGACTTTTTGCTTGAATTAGTTGAATATACCAGTCAGATATATTTGGAAAGAGTGGTTAGAGCATTTATAGATAAACTAAACTGCATGCAGTGACTTTAGTTTCTCTTCTATCATCAGAATGCCGCATATCTGATCATCCGAGGTATGAAGACACTGCATCTTCGTGTACAGCAGCAAAATTCTACAGCATTAAGGATGTCCAAAATTTTAGAGGCACATCCTAAGGTATTTGAGCAGAGTTGGAACTTTCCTGATCTATTATACTACTTTTAGGTTTTATACTTATGCAGGAACCTATATCTACAAAAGAAAGGTGCTTATTGAAGTAGGGATGTGTTTATTCATAATTTCATCAAAGACACCACCAATCTGCTTATTAGCAATTAATTTTTGGAAGGAAATTTGATAGAAGTAACTAAATGTAGCCTCTTTGTACTTTATTTTCAACTAATTACTACATACATACACACAAACATACGTGATAAGATTTTTGTTCACATATAATTTATCTAGTGTTGACTTAAATTTTCTTTTAATCCTCGTTGTAGCATAATTTTAACTAACATGGATATCAATTAATCAGGTTTACTTTTCTTTATGCAGCTAGTAATTTAAAATTATTTTACCTTCCCTAATTAAGCAGGAAGCTATGTATTAAGTGTAAAATCAAGAGAGAAGAGTAGTCTTTTCTGCTGCTGCAGTTATTTGTACTTGTTGTATTGGAAGAAGAGAAGTACTCCATCCATCCAACTTTACTTGTCTCCTTTTCTTTTTCGAATGTCCCCAAACTCCTATTTTGTAACTTACTTAAAATTATCACTTTATCATACTTTGAGACAAAAGCACCCTAAAAGTCAGGGTCTGAGGTCTATCAAAGGCTATTTTGTGAAATGTGATTATGGAAAATATCACAGGTTATTATTGCCACGTGTTACTAAAACAATTGAATAATATAAATTTCAGGTGAAACACGCCTATTATCCAGGTTTGCAAAGTCATCCAGAACATCACATTGCAATCCGTCAAATGACTGGTTTTGGTGGTGTAGTCAGTTTTGAGGTCAGTATTGGTCACTACTTCAAATATTCAATTGGCTGGTTGATATATCTTGTCCTATGTTATATCCATATCTCCTTTCCTGAAGTTCATCCGATATCGATATCTAGATTGATGGTGACTTACTTACCACGGAAAAGTTTGTTGATGCTCTGAAAATCCCTTACATCGCCTCCATCTTTTGGAGGCTGTGAGAGCATTGTGGACCAGCCAGCAATAATGTCTTACTGGTACACCCTTCATTTCATAATCGCTCACAATCTTTTATGAGAGATGTTTCTCTAGAACAATTTAAGGTGCCGAGATAGTTTGGTTCTTTATGTAGAGGTGGCGTATATAATCTTCTGGTATTAACTTTCTTTGAACCATATGTCCCACTTGCAATTCTGTAGAGGTAGTGATTTAATCATGTGTTATTAAATCTTTATAAATCATGTGTCCATAATGCATACCTGGAAAAGAAGGGTTTTTGCCAATAATAATTATAATTATAATAATTATTAAAAAAAAAAAGAGGATACTGGAACGAGAAGGTGAGAAAATAAGATTCAAAAATGTCAGTAATATAAAGTAAGTTTTTCAAGTGAAATAGTTAATTATAATGATAGAGTATTTTGTATTTGTCCATGGTGTTTTCCTACGTCAAGATGATGACACTTCACTAGCATTTCCAGCTATTCCATGACAAGTGAGAAAGGTAATGAAATTAGAGCTCGTAGTTAGATGAAGTAATGGTCTGAGTAAATTACTTGAGTACATTTGCAATCACATGATTCTTACCTCTCACACTGTAGATGACTTTTACGACGTATCACATTTTATATTTGGCGTAGACTTGTGATATTTGTTTACAGAGAATGTATTTCTATGATGCACTTGAAAACAGGGATCTGAGTCAATCAGATAGGGCCAAGTATGGGATCATGGACAACTTGGTCCGGTTCAGCTTTGGAGTTGAAGACTTTGAAGATGTGAAGGCTGATATCCTTCAGGCTCTGGAGACCATATAGGCTGGCTGGCTGGCTGGCTGGCTGGCTGGCTGGTTTTTCTTTTTCAACAAGTAATTTTGTTCCGAGTGGTGTTTGAGCCTGAATTGTTTTTATTTTTGTAGAAGATAACATCATGGGAACTCGTTAATAAGAGTGGTGCAATTTTGTGATTGGGTTTTTCCAGTTGTCAGAGTAAAACATTGAAGTGAAATGATGTATGTTTTGCTGATGCCCCAGCTCCAAGCTTGTCATTTTCATATTATGGAACTATGATGCTGCAAGGAACAAGTACCTTTTTCTTTTTAGAAAAGGCATGATTTAGTGGAAAAGAATACCAAGTTGCATCTATAGTGTAGTGGCCCCTTTTAACATCATTTTGACCCCGTCATATTCTGATGGAGTATTAAAGATGAAACAGTAAAAGGAGTGTCAACTGCCAGGCCAATTTTTTTATTGGTTTGGGATAATATAAATATTGTCTTTTAACAAACTTTAATATTTATAATTAAAAAATTAAACTCTTTTCCAGACAATTAAATGGAGCAGTGGGGTTTCTATTTTATTATATTATAATAACTCAAGACTAGTCAATTTGATTGGCCTTCCCAACATTCTTGAAACTTTATTATGATTAGACTATTATAAATAACTAAAAATATTTATATTTATTTATAAATCCTGTCATTGATTTACTCCTAACAAAAATTAATATTATTAAATTAAAATAATATTGCCAAAGTGTCAAAATATAATAAAATATTTTCATATCCTTGTAATAAAACTCGTCCCAAATCACTATTTAGTAAATGCTAATAAAGAGTCTATATTTTATATGTTTGTATTTTTCTTTCATTTTTATTTTATTATTATTATTATTATTTTTATTTAAAGTGACCAAACCCACCCTCTCAAAAAATAAAAAAATAAAATAAAATGCCTGCCAATGTATTCCACTAACAAAAGTACAAAACAAACATAACCCCTAAAAACTAGTGCTACTACTACTTGTCATTTATCCTCGTTTTTTCCAAGACCAGATTCCACAAAGAAAAAAATCCTCTTTTTTCTTTTTTTTCTTTTCTTATTTTAATTTTTATTTTGGGCCTTTCCGTCCAAATTCCGAATTCGAACAACAATTCATAACCATATAGTGAGCAAGTAATTGTAAGTAGGAGTATCACGTTCGTAATTTGTAGTATAGTAATAGTTGGATTGGGATGAAATTTGGGAAAGAGTTTACGATCCACCTTGAAGAAACCCTACCGGAATGGAGGGATAAATACTTGTGTTACAAACCCTTGAAAAAGCTCCTCAAGCACATTCCCACCACTGCCGATTCTTTTTCATCTCTCCTCCCACGAAACCACGCCCTTCATATCCCTGCCCCCTTTCCCCACCATCTCCAGGACTGGTTCGTTAGATTCTCAGCGAAGAACTTGAAAAGTTCAACGATTTCTATGTCGACAAGGAAGAAGAATTCGTCATCCGATTTCAGGTTTTCCCCTATGTATTTATTCATAGTGATTGTTTGTAATTTTGTATGGACTAATAAACCACCTAAATTGCATCTCGAAAGAAGGTGAGGATGGGAATAAGTGATTTTGGGATAGCTTGAGATAATTAGAGCATTCTGTTTGTAATGTGGAATCTTTAAAATATAATCCAAACTATGATTGCTTTGTTGATTGGTTGGGGCAATTGAAATAAAAAGGTTGCTTATATCATGGTGTTACTGATAAGGATGTTGAAATGGATCGGCCATATAATCAAGGTAAGATAAGTTAGGCTTATAAGAAGTGTATATAGCACATGTTTAACTATTGAACACTGACTTGGATACTAGTTAAAATGCACTATTAGATGGAAGGAAGAGGTACAGTTGCGTAGAGAAATGTTGGTCATGGCAGGGATATTAATTAGTTCTTGATTAAGTTTATGATTCAATAGAACATTTAAAGTTCACTATAGATGAATTGGAAGAAAGGATTTGTGTGGTATATGAAACAACTCGGGTCAAATCCGAAGTCCGAATAAATCTCGTGTCAAATCTCAAGTCCGAATCAATCAATCCATTCAAATAAGGCCTTAAACAACCGGCCTAATAAAATCTTTTGGGTCATCTTAGCCCACTTCGGCTCACCCAAAAGGTCATGATCGGGTGTTACAAACTCCTCCATTTAAATTTCGACGCTCTGGCCGTAATCGATCACAAACACAACCCACAAATTTTCACATTTTTTAGCCATCAGGATAATACCTTCATTTCAGATCCCCACCTTCTGACCTCCTCAGGATAATACCACTAGTCTTCGTGTCACCACCTCCTAATCCGATCGATAACCCGATCCTAGCTTTTCGAGAGTCCTGCTCGATACCATATGAAACAACCCAGGTCAAATTCCGAGTTCGGAACAAATTTCGGGTCAAATCCCAAGTCCGAATCGAATCAAATCTATCCAAATAAGGTCTTAAACCACTGACCCAATAATATCTTTTTGGACCACACATACTGTGAGTTTGAATACAAATAATTACAATATAATACCTTCATCTATACCTCCATTTTTAATTTAGTCATGCAAGTATTATCAATCTTACACCACCTCTCTAATAAGACATGCATATGAATCAATAGTAGACACACGTGAACAAATAATTATAAGCATGTGAATTAATATCAATTAATTGCTTATTTATCCGATTAATTACCCGATCGGGTCAATTTAACCTCCGTAAATCGATTATTATCTAAATAATTGTCGATTTCCACCAACACAAATAATCACAACACAACGAAAATATTTTTATCAATAATTTTTGAATTTTCAAGTTCGACTTTTTTTTCTCCGAAGTAAGTCAACTGCTGACATTTTGACCAAAAAGTCAACCCCGATAAATTTTGTGTTTATAGTCCGTCTTTGACTCAAATATCACGCCCTGTTCCAAATTCAACTCCGAGCTCAAATTCAATTTTTAATAACATTCATCATTAATATTATAACTCACAATATTAACAACCAGATCATTCCTGTGAAAGATGGGGCTTCCGATAAAGATTTTCCCTATCACAAGTAATTAAATAACCTAACCCTTTCTCCTCATCAACTTTCTGTATCATCACAATAATGCAAATAATAATAATAACAACTCATTATCTCAATTATTGATTTAATAATACAAAATATCAGGACAATAATTGAATAAAACCGAGTGACTTCTCAATGTAAGCATCAATAATCAAAGATACTATACAATACCGCAGCCACCGCGGCAACCACGCCAGACATCGCATTTCTTTATCAATTTAACCATTTACTAAATAGAATAATAATTATAAAATTGAATAATAATTATAAATTGAATCAACCCGTCAAACCTGAGTCCGAATAAATCTCGTGTCAAATCTCAAGTTTGAATCAATCAAATCCATTCAAATAAGGCCTTAAACAACCCGCCCAATAAAATCTTTTTGGGTCATCTTAGCCCACTTGTGTTCACCCAAATGTCATGACTAAAGGTACTATTGTTAGTTACTTAATAACTTATACACATACAAATTTTTTTCATATCTTTCGATGTGAGACTGAGGTGTTACAAACTCCTCCACTTAAATTTCTAACGCTCCTGCCGTAACCCATCACAAACACGATCCACAAATTTTCACCTTTTTAGCTATCAGGATAATACCGGGCTGGTTTCAGATCCCACCTTCTGACCTCTCAGGATAATACCACTAGTCTTCGTGGTCACCACCTCAGCAATCCGATCGACAACCCGATCCTAGCTTTCAAGAGTCCTGCTCGATACTATACGAAACAACCCAGTCAAATTCGAGTTCGAATAAATTTCGGTCAAATCCCAAGTCCGAATCGAATCAAATCTATCCAAATAAGGTCTTAAACCAATCAATCTAATAATATCTTTTTGGACCACATATCATGAAGTTTGAATACAAATAATTACAAAGATAGACACCTTCATCTATACCTCCTTTTTAATTTAGTCATAAGTATTATCAATCTCAGCACCACCTCCCTAATAGTACATGTGAATCAATAATACACACATATGAATAAATAGTTATAAGTATGTGAATTAATAGCAATTAAATTTTATTTATTCGATTAATTACCCGATCGTCAATTTAACTTCCGTAAATCGATTATTATCGAAATAATTGTCGATTTTCACCAACACAAATAATCCCAACACAATGAAAATATTTTATCAACAATTTCCTTTTGAATTTTCGAAGTTTGACTTTTTCCCTGAAAAAATAACTGTTGACTTTTTTTGACCAAAAGTCAACTCGTAAATTTTGTGTTTATAGTCCGCTTTTATTAATTTCATCGTCTTCGACTCAAATATCACGTCCGTGGTTCCAAATTCAACTCCGAGCTCAAATTCGATTTTTAATAACATTCATCATTAATATTATAACTCACAATATTAACAACCAGATCATTCTCAAGAAAGAGGGCTTTTCTGATAAGGATTTCTTCCTATTCAAAAGCGCAATTAAATAACCTAACCCCTTTCCTCGATGTAACTTTCTACACATTATCAATAATGCAAATAATAATACGTAACAACTTGTCATCTCAATTATTGATTTAATAATACAAAATATTGTGACAATAATTGAATAAAACCGAGTGACTTTCACGTAAGCATCAATAATCAAAGATATCTGACAATACCGTGTCACCGCAGGTAACTAACGCCAGACATCGCATTTCTTTATCAATTTAACCATTTACTAAATAGAATAATAATTATAAAAATTGAATAATAATTATATAATTGAATCAACCCGTCAAATCCCTAGTCCTAAATAAATCTGTGTCAAATCTCAAGTTTGAATCAATCAAATCCATTCAAATAAGGTCTTAAACAACCTCTCAATAAAATCTTTTGGGTCATCTTAGCCCACTTCGTGTTCACCCAAAAGGTCACGACTAAAGGTACTATTGTTAGTTACTTAATAACTTACGCACATACAAATTTTCTCATATCTTTCGATGTGAGACTGGGTATTATAAACTCCTTCACTTAAATTCTCGACGCTCCCGTCCAAAACCAATCACAAACACGATCCACAAATTTTACCTTTTAGCCATCAGGGGATAATACCGGTTGGCTTTCAGATCCCACCTTCAGATCTCTTGTGGAATAATACCACTAGTCTTCGTGTCACCACCTCCGGCAATCCGATCAGATAACCCGACCCTAGCTTTCGAGAGTCTGTTCTGATACCATATGAAACAACTCAGTTCAAATTTCGAGTTCGGAACAAATCTCGTGTCAAATCCCAAGTCCGAATCGAATCAAATCTATCTAAATAAGGTCTTAAACCACTGGCCCAATAATATCTTTTTGGGTTATCTTAGCCCACCACAGGTTCGCCCAAAAGGTCTTGACTTGAAAGTACTATTGTTAGTAACTTAATTCTTTATACACACACATTTTTCTCATATCTTTTGATGTGGGACTGGAGTGTTATAGTATAGACTAGCTATTGATACATAAGCTGGACACTGTTGAGTTATAAAAGCAGTAGGTTTCATGCTTCAGAAAACTATTTTGTATGAGATGCTGTGGTTTTCACCAGAATCAACCTTTTTAGAGATTGAGATCTTTAAATGTTTGGGTGATCATATTGAGCCATCAAATCTAGTTCCCAAGTAGGTAAACTTTAGACCCCTAGGGTTAAAATGCCATGCATCTCCCTTGCTACAACTGTTTGGGATTATGGTTTATGGAATGATAAATTCCACACAATCAACTTAACCTTGTTTAACTTTTGGACAAATGAGAATGGGATTATGAATTTTTCTTGGTTTTCTGATTGTTTTCAAGTCTTCACTTTTTTGTACTTTAAAAGAAAATGTGATCTTCATTATCTTTTAAATTTAATTAGTCATGGTTCAAAGTTCCAATGCTCCTGTAATATTCTTAATGAATCCAGCATTATATGTTTTGGTACATATCCTAATAAGGCATGTTCTTGTCATGATGTCAATGGATAGTTGTGTTTTATAGAAACCGCCTCAACTAGGGTGCTCAAAAATTCGTTTTTCTTGCTTATCTTTAAATCCCATCAAGTGCGGTACCGGGTTTTTTTTCGGTTTTGGTTTTTGCACCTGTGAGTGGTAATGAAAATTTTGAATTGCAGAATAATTAAAAACCTGAAAAGTCGAAAACCAAACAATTGTACTTCTCAAGTTGAAAACCATTGTTTATGTGAATGAGAAGTGATTTGACAGCTTTTGAATAATAAATTAACTACTATCACTATACATAATACATTTGGGTGGTAAAACACTAATATGTGGAATTGATATTTTTACATAAAATAAAATTGATAATTTTCTTAACAAGTTGTATTATGTAAGGAACAAGACATTTTTTATTAAAAAAATCTTTGGAACCTATTTCAATATAAAGTAGAGATTAGATAGAACATATACAGATCAACATCAAATTGAGAGTTTCAAAATCGAGCTGGTATTCCTCATTTTCTTTGTCAACTACATCGACAATTATAATTTTAAACTACAATTACTATTTACTATAATTATGAGAAGTTAAATATTCTTAGACTAACAATTGTAATTAGTATTTGTAAGAATGTAATTTACTAGTCTCATTTTTTAGTTTTAAAAAATTTGTTAATAAAAAAAAAAATTATTTAATTATTATGCAGATAATCAAAAACCGAACCAAAAAAATGTATCGATTTATTTTTTTTGTATCGAACCTGCATCAAACCGATTATTCGGCACCGCTTCCGGCTTCAATTTTTTGAGTTTTCGCTTTGGTCCGCACCGCTCGGTTTTTTTACCATGAGCACCCTAGTTTCAACCTTTCATTTCCTATACTAGTTGACTTGGCCCTGCAATTTACTTCTTTCAAGACTTTGAATTTTGACTAAATGTTGCAAGGACAACATTGTCGTGATCATTGCATTAGATTTTCTATCTTAATTTGCTCTATTTGCAAATGTATTTGCCTTTTTATGAATTGGATATTAACGGTTGTTTGTCATTTTGGTGTCCATCATTCAATAAAGGTAGGGTGTAAATGAACCGTCCCAGTGAAGTATTGAGCTTGTTCAGATTTGGTTCATAAAATTTGTTTAGTTTGAAATAAGGTTTGATTGAGGCTGCTTAACTACTCGAGTCGAAGTCCAGTATTTATCTCGAATCAATAATTCAACAATTTGAACTATTCAAGCGTAATATGATCCAGTATCAACAAAAATTGTAATTTTGAAAAGGTTGTTTAGTAATTTATCAAACTTAAAATTTGTTCATATTTGAATCGTTATATTTTTGTGTTTCAAGTTTGAGCTCAAATCGAACTTTTAGTATTAAATTAAGCTCGAGCAGTTTGTTCATTTTACAACCTTAAATAAAGGTGAGTTGGTTTAGTAGTCTTATTAATAAATTTCAGTGCATGCAGTAAATAATTTTTGAAATTTTCTTTTTTCATTGATGTTTTTCAGTTCATTTCTCTTATGGCTGTATTTTGTTGAAAATTCTATGATGTTGGTCGTGAAGTGGGATTAAATATGCCCTTTTAGTCAATTTGCTGCCTGCTGCACTTGAAGCTTGGCAACCACTGACTTTTTATTATTACTCGCATATTCTTAACTGAAACTGTAACAGGAGTTAAAGGAAGAATAGAGCAACTGAAGGAGAAGAGCTGCAAGGATGGAGTCTTTACATGAGAGAGTGAATTCAGTGATGAGATGATGGAGATTCGTAAGGATTTTGTCTCTATTCATGGGGAGATGGTGCTTTCAAAAATTATAACTCCTTAAATTTTGCAGGTACACCATCTACTTTGAGCATCCTTTGTATCTCATTTGAGCTTTTTAAAGGGCTTTCCACCTTCATGTGGAGAGTGTGCTTCTCATAATAACGCTCCCTTAAAGTTTTGAGGTATATGGTTCCTACTACTGTAAATTATTTATTCTAAATTTACTTAGATTTGTGTGGGTTATGTATTATTCTTAGTCAGTGACCCATTTAACTTTCTTGCTTCAATAGGTCTAATTAAAATATTGAAGAAGTATGATAAAACGAACTGGGGGATTATCCTGCCTTCCTTTTACACAACTTGCCCTTCGTCAGCCCTTTTCTTCACAACAGAACCTCTCACAAGGCTAGTCTTTGACTGTGAGGCAAATCTTGAAGTCCCTTCCATTGGAAGCTAGTTGTTGAATCTACTATTCCTGTAACAGATCACGGAGACTTCAACATCTGCTGACATGGCAAAACATATCAGCAGAGACAATCTTCACTGGGGAGGAAACTGGGATGTAAAACCAATGACTCTTGCTGCAATGAGAACTATTCAGGGCCTTAAAAGGGCTTAGTTCCACCTACAATAAGCCCAAATGTATGGTAGTCTGCACGATCATGTTCCATTAATAAGTAAATAAGCTGCAGGGCAGAATTCAAAAGCCAAAAGGTTCCAATATTCAGATTACAAAGAGAAAAGAACCAGTTTTCATCTTTTTAGCTAGTTATTGCATCCTTTTTCTTCGACTGCCCAGAAATGCACTTGATGTGCTGTGTTGGGTTATGCATTTGGTATTTTGCATAATTTCCAGGCTGCTGAAAATTATCTTTGTTTTCCACTGTTTCATTTCCGAAGCTCAACTCTTGTAATGACCCTTCGTGATCCTTCACTGCAACCAGTTTCTTTTTCCTACTACATAACTGATGAATGTTTTTTTCAAAAAGTAAATCTTCACTTTGTTGGTACATATGATTAGTTTTTATTCATGTACAAAAAAGCATGCCTCATAGAATGAATATTGAATTAAATCCATTACAGTACTTATGTTTTGATGGTTAGATGTAGTATATTTTGCCACAATTCTTAATTTTATCTACATAATTAAAAATCTTAATTTTATCTACATAATTAATAGTAAATTTTCAATTGATTTTTGTATTATAATTGTGATACTGACATGTTGGAGAAAACCAAAATCTTGTATTGATCGATTAGAGTTTTAAATTGATTCGAGGATCAATCATGTTATCCAAACTGGAGTTGATTCAGTAGTAATAAATGTTATGTTTAATAATTATAATAGAGTTTAGTCAATAATTGTTAATGTTATGTTTAATTATGTGTTGTATTAATTCGTTTTTTTTTAATAGTAATAGACCAGTAGTTATAAAAAAAGGAAAAGTAATTTGGTCAAAACAACAAAGTCGTTATTTTGGTGGAAAAAGAAATCCATTAATAAATAAACATATCCGAATTGATGCAGTCTTTCTCCTCCATCTCCTAGTTTTCATCTCTCTCTGACCAAACAGATCCGAATTGATGGCAATGGAGGTTGAAAGCGTACCAGTAGATTCTGGGGTTATGGTGGTCGATGATGGTTGAGTCAATGCGGTTCGACCTGGAATCAGGAAGCAGCAAATGCATAACAGAGGACATCAAAGCAGCGCCATGACCGTCGGAAAGTACAGTGTCGTTAATCCCACCGATGGCTTATCCTCTACGCCCGACACACACAAGATCACTATCAGGGTCAGTCAGTACTCCACCTAGCTAGATAATGTATTTATTCGATCGATCATCACATGCATTAATTAATTAATAATACAATAAATAAATGTAGGTTACGTCGCCAAATGGGAACAATCTATCACTATGCTGATCATGTGAGTCTGGCAGCATTTGTATTTACGGCGGCAGAAACAGGAGATTATATGGTTTGTTATTGGGCGCCTGATCACAAGCCACCAACGACAGTGTGTCCATCGAGTTCGACTGAAATCGGGTGTTACTGCAAAGATTGGTCAAAGGTTGCTAGGAAAGGCCAAGTCGAAGTAAGAAGGAGAGAGCAAGAGAGTATATATATATATATATATATATATATAGATATATAGGGATATATATATAGTGTTCCATCAAAGAAACCGGCCAAGTACAGACTTATAACACCACTTTTTTTGTGGACGAATCGGACCAAGACAAAATTGCATCCAGAGTAAAAAAATAAAAATAAAAATATATATATATAAACTCGTAAAGAGCTTCTTCTCAAGCATAGAATAGTGATAATTTTTCGCTTACAAAATTACCAAATTAATATTTGTTATATTATCAAGTTTTATTATTATAAAATATTTTATAATAATGTGTTTTTATAAAACAAATATTTTATAATTAAAATAAAAACATTTGTTATAGAATATTTGTTTTTATAAACATTTTTTTTTTATTTTCGCCGAAAATAAAAAAAAAATATTTTATAAAAACAAATATTTGTTAACAAATGTTTTATTTTTTGTTACAAATATATTATAGTAAAACATTTGTTATTATAAAATATTTTTATAAATAAAATATTTGTTATTATAACAAATATTTGTTAAAGGATTTTTTCAGGTGTTCGTAAGTGTTCGTAATTTCGCCTCTGTATTTTTTTTTTTTTTATGTGTCACGCTATTTATTTAATTTATATATATATATATATATATATATATATATATATATATATATATATAGCATATTAATTGTATTTGTACGTACTTAGACGTACGTACAATCTTTTCTTCATCAGATTTGATTCCATTGTTCTTTAATTTAGTTAATGGGCCGGATTGTTGTGGTTGTTGTTGTTTGTGGATGTAGGCTTTGAAGTTGAGTTGGAAGAAATTGTTTGATACTGTCACATCTATTCATGATGAGATGTTTTATCTTCGGGAGAGGTAAAAGAACGAACGTATGAACTCTACTTATGATATTTCCTTCCCTCCTTTAATTTCTTTTGTAAAGTAGTAATCCAGTATTTAAAAAGTAATACAAAATCATCTTATTATTTTTTTAATGAATATGATTGATTCTTTTGTGAATGGAGGGAGTAATTAATTAATAAATGTATATATATCTCTTTAATTCAATTAATTTGTTAATTTGTTATGGAATAAAAGTAAAACCATAATATATATATATATGATATGGTATCAGCCTTAATTGGTTTTTTCCTGGTGGTGTCGTAGGGAGTGAACAAATGCAAAGCGCCAATCGAGCAACCAATCTTAAAATGGCCACCTTTAGCTTTCTCTCTCCTGGTTTGCTTATCTGTGGTTGGTATGCAACTATGGCATTTGAAGACATTCTTGAGAGGAAGAAGCTTTCTAGCTTTCCTTCCCTTTAATTTTCAATCTTCTTTAATTTGTTGTCAGCTTTAGTTTTGTATTTTTAAATTATTTTTACTTTTTGCCTTTCAAGTTTCACAAACTCACTTATAATCCCTATTCATTTTGTAATTTATTTTTTTCTGTTTTTGCTGATTATTTATTCTGTATTAGAATTTAAAATATCATACTTCAAATACCTGATGGGCCTACTCCTATTTCAGCCTCCTATACATGCATTTTTTCTTGTAGCTCGAACAATTACAATTCCTCCAAAGTAATCTCTCACTCCACCTTCTAATTTATTTGAGATCATTTCAAATCCCAAATTAATAATTAATTTATTTAATTTTTATTAATACAACAACGAAATTGTAAAATTATTAACAAAATGCTGCTAATTATAATTTGTATTATTTTTAAAAATTAGATATATGAATCAAACTTGACTTTCAAAATATCAGATGAATAGCTTCAATTTTGAGTTTAATTTTTTTCTACTTTGAAAAATCAAATTTCCTAAGCATATCACATATTTAAAACTTGTATTAATTTTCATCCTACTCTTTAAAGAAATAGGAGGAATGATGTTTCATCCCTTATCCTCTGGGTCGAGTGAGAGAGGGCATTTCCATATTATTGTACACCTGGGATTTAGTAAATAGAAATTTCTACTAATTTATTTGCTCCCTTGAATCTGTCAACTGTAAACCACCTTTGCTGTATTCACTCTCACACACCAAAAGAAAAAAGACGGACATTTAAAAGCTACAAGAATATAAATATGCATAACCCATTAAAGTCTGGGGTTAATTATTAGACAGCTCACTGTTTTTCATACACAACTAGGGCTTACAATAGCCATACCAGTTTTTTTCCAGCCATAGCAAGGCTAAACAAACATAACATTAAGTATCAATAGAAAGATTTTATGCCTATTTATTTTAGTAGCTAATATGGCATGAATCCTGTACAGATCCTTGGTGGTCTTTGCTCAATCATCATAGTAAGTTTAAGTGCTGGTGGTGATGCTTATGGCGTGTGTTTCTTCTTCCTCATCATCGTCAGCCATCATCATCAGAGTTGTTATCATCACCTTCAGCCAATTACACATGTAATCAGATGTATATTGGATACCAGCCAACCACATAAACAATAATGAACTAGCTTTTACTTGCAGAACATAAAATTCAACTCCTCGTGGTTACAAATCAAGTGTAACTGATTAAAATAAATCCCTCGTTCGCCTTAGGAAGTAAACCAATTTAAAAACTTAAGCCACCATACAACTGAAAATCAAATGTGACAAGAAATTGGAATGCAAATTACTTTTTTTGCATGCAATGTAATAAAACAATGTCCAAAGATTTGATATGCGATTCAGAACAAGAGCAATTAAGTTTAGGGAGATGTTTATGGAGCCCCATATGCTGCAAGCAGAAATTACCAAGGCATCAACAATAATCACTTTCTCCATTCTAAAATATAAGATAATTATTTACTTTTTATAAGTCAATTTGAAACGCTTTCAACTCAAAACTGATATAGATTCATATAATCTTGGACATGGCAAAATTAAAACTAAAAAGTACATCGCATGGCAAGATTTATTGTTTTATAACTTTTAATGAAGAATCTAAATTTGAATTTGAAGATGTCTCTCACATTAATTTTAAAAGTCAATAATAATCTATAATTTGAAACCAGGGATTACTACTTTCTCAACAATAGTATAGTAACCTGATGTTTCCACCATGCCAAACAAAGATAAATACACTATACACACCGCTCTAAAATCCCCGCCTAGGCGCTAGTTCCTTACGCCCGCCTAGGCGCTAAGCCAAGAAAAAATCCTTCAGAAATTGTATGAGCTCAGATTTGAGAGTTTTTTGCTTCTTTTATTTTAATAACTACCTAAATCAGATTCTTGATATATTTGGCTTTTCTAATGATTTACTATATTCATAATACATGTTGTAGTATATCGAATCACAACAAGAAGTTTATCAATATCAAGTCAAAATTGATAATTTTATTATAATTGTAATTTTTAAATTTGTGCTTAACTTCTCAAATTATATAAATGATGATACATTTGTAATATTTAGTTTAATTTAATATAATTTCTAAATTTATGTTTAGTTTCTTAAGTTTTAATATTGAATTAAATTCTTGAAATTTTAAATTTTATTATTTAATAAAGCAATCATGCTATTGTTGAAAACTAATAACGTTAAAAATATGTTTTGAATCCTTTAAACAATTATATGTTTCAAGGTTTCTGATCTTTGACATTGGGGTAATATAGATATGTGTTTGAACTTTTAAGCAAATATCT
>CM035156.1:24224837-24448494 GCA_020205615.1 Panax quinquefolius
GAAATGGAGTTGATTTGATGTTTGTAGAATACATTTTCTTGGATTATGAAGGGTACAAAAATTGCTTTCAGCAATGTTGTGTAAGATTTGACAAAGAATAATTCTAGGGAGACATTGTTTTGCTGACATTCTAGGGACATTCTAGTACATACAAGAAAGCAGTTATGCAATTTGTACAAATCTGTTTTTTGCGTATTCAAATTACACCTAAAACACTGTTTTTTACAAAAATTTTAGTTGGAATAAATACTATACATTTTTTGAGAAGTATTACAAAAAAAAAAAAAAAAAAAAAATGAAAAAAAATAAATAATGTCACTAGAATGTTAGCAAAAAAATGTCCCCTAAAGGACTCTTTGACAAATGGACATTTTGCATAGTTAATCTTTAATGCCCACTTGAGTTACTTTTATCTCCAAAGGTACCAATAGAAAGGAGTTACTTTAATGTGAATAAAACATTAAATTTTATACGTTAAATAATAGTATAAAAAACATTTGAATGCTTAACATCAATCAGTTGCCGTGGTGTAGTGGTTATCACGTTAGTCTTACACACTAAAGGTCCCCAGTTCGATCCTGGGCGGCAACATTTTTATTCAGTATTTTTCTCATTAATGAAGTGGGGATATGCAGGTTGTGATAATTTTCAAAACATATAATTAAACAACCCATCTTTTACTAAATCATTAAAGGTGATAAAGAGAGGCAAAAAGTAAAAGTACATACATACTAAAAGCCTAAAAGCAAAGATTGGTGGTCCGGTAATCAAGTGACTAAAGTTATCAAGTATGATTCAGCAAATTAAGGTAATCAACATTAATTAATAATATGATTATTTTGTATTAATTTGTATTTAGATAAGTATTCGTCAAGACATGCAACACATTTTTTGACCTATTGGTCCGTAAAGTTAACTAAAAGGATAAGAGAACAAATAATTTTATTAATTTCAACTTAATTGAGAGCTTAAAGGATCAGAAGAGTTAATTACTTCTTATCCTTTATAAGTTGAGAAGAATAAAAAAAATAAAAAATAAATAATTTACCATATTTTCATCAGAGTCGGCCCTGGGCAAGGGCCACCAGAGCTACCGTCCAGGACCCACAGTTGAGGGGTCTAATTTTTTTTTCTAAATTTATGTATTTATGTGTATACAAAAATAAAATAATAAAAAAATTAAGAATATTATGCATTGAAAATGATATGTTAAAAAATATTAAATATAATAATATAATTGATAATTTTGCATCTAAAAGTGCAACAAGAAGACATTTTAAATAATGTTTTATGGTTTAGATTTCATTGGGAAAAATTAAAGAAATACCCACTGTAGTTGGTAGGTTTTACTGATTACACCATTGAACTTTTAATTTTTTCAGATTACACCACTAAACTAATTATTATTTTGAAATTGGGTCATTCCGTTAAAAAAATAAACGGACTTTAATTTTTTTTATCTACAAAACTAATGAATTACCCACTGTATTTGGCACATTTTACTGATTACACCATTGAACTTTTAATTTTTCAAATTACCCCATCAAACTAATTAAAAATAATTATTTTAAATATTTTTAAAATAATTATTATTTTAAGTAAAAATATTAGAAACTTTTTTTATTCATAAAATGAGTAGAGTTTCATAAAATATAGATTCAAAAAAATTAAAGTGATATTAAATTAATGTCTACTTAATTTTTTAACAGAATATTGTAGAAACCCCAACTTTTTAATAAAGATTATTTTTCTATAAATATCATTTTTTTTAAATATTATGGAATGAATTTGATATAATGTTATAGTTGTGGGTAATATTTATAAATTTTGCAAAAGACGCGTGAGTTGTTATATAATATTCGATTGGTCTTAGAATATTCGTTTTAACAGGAATATTCAAATGCGACGCCACAATCATTGGTTGGACCCCACAACGGAATTATTGTTTGATTGAAAAATGACAAAAATATTTTTACTAAAATAATCGGCGAAAGTTTTACGATTAAAACTGTTGAACTACTTTCAGTAGTAAAAGTATAGAATGCTGGCGTGGTTGCATAGTAGCACACAAGATTGATTATTGATGCTTTACGTGAGAAGTCACTCAGCTTTTGTTCAATTATTGCTTCAAAAATTGTTGCGTAGTATCTCACGTTATTTGATTCAATTATTGTCGATATTTTATATATTATTAAATCAATAATTGAGATGATGAGTTATTAATATTATTATTTTTAATATTAAAGATGTCTAGAAGTTCTGCCAATGAGAGGTTTGGTCAACTAATTGTGCGTCGATAGGAGAAATCCTTATTGGAAAGCCCTCTTTCAGGAGCGACACAGTGGATTAATATTGTGAATTATAATAATAATGATAAATATTGTTAGATATATTGAGGTGTCTTTTTTGATGAAGTCACGGAAGTTTATATATATATATATTTATATATTATATATATAAATTTTATTTTATTAGTATTATTAATGTAATAAAACATAAAAGTTTTTTATATAAAACAGAATACTTTTATAAAGTTATTTGTTTTATTAGACATTAATTAGAATATATTATATTCTATTATACATAGTATTTTGCGTAGTAAAATCTTTTTTATATAAAACGGGAATACTTTTATAAAGTTATTTATTTTATTAGATAATAATTAGAATATATTATATTTTATTATGCATAGTATTTGTATAGTGTTTTGCATAGTAAAATCTTTTTATATAAAAATGAATACTTTTTATAAAGTTTTGTTTTATTTGATTATAAATTGAATATATTATATTTTATCAAGATAGTGCAACATAGTATCATTTCTATTTTCCTATAAATAGGATGCTTAGTTAGAATTGAAAACCACACCGAAGTTCGGAGAATTCTTCTATAATCTTGGCGTATTTCTTTAGAGTTTTAAGAAGCTTTGAACGTAGTGCAGTTTTCTTCAAGAATATCCTCGCCTACCAATTGGACTACTCTTCTTTTACTACGTAAGGGTATTATTTCTTTCTTTCGTCTTCACGAAGAGAACTTCATTATTCCATTCTTTATTATTATGTTGGAATAACTTTGCCTACATCAAGTACCGCATATTTGGTGAAATTCTTCATTATTCCATTATTTATTATTATGTTGGAATAACTCTGCTTGTCGCGTAAGCACCTGCATACATGGTACTTTTATTATTACATTGAACATCCTATCCGTATACTACACTTAATTCGGTTCCATTATTTATTATTTTGTTGGAACATCCCGCTCGTGCATTTTACGCATGACTTTGTTCCGTTGTTTATTATTCTGTTGGAATATCCATACATCGCATGCTTATGCATGACCACGTTCCCTTATTTATTATTCTGTTGGAATATCACATCTAAGTATGCGTTTACGCACGACTTCGTTCCATTATTTATTATTCATTAGAATAACTCAGACATGTCTGCCTATCGCATGCCTCAGCGATTTCTTTTGTTATTCCATTCTTTATTATACTCAGTTGGTTAAAGTTTTAGCTTTTATAATCCATGAAATTAGTGGAATATCTTTGATATTTACGCCTCATCCAGTATCTTTTCATGAAAATATTCTTCTGAGCATTCTTGAATTTTACTCCACAAAGCAGTATCATGTTGACAATTTGGACGTTATTGGTTCCTGGATAAATTAATTCTTGAACTTGTTTTATTGAATTCTTAGATCATTATCATCATTCTCATGTTTATATTATGTTGAAAGTCATCTGTAGCCTGTAGTGCGTATATGGACTTGGTATGATTATGATCAGGGATTATTCGGTATAATCATGACCGTAATGTTATAAATGATGTGGTAAAAGTCCTCATTGGCCCGTAGTGCATTGATGAACAATTGTTGGCATGATCATGACCATTAATGAATACACGAATATCCTTGGCCGTGTAGTCGTGGATAATTTGTGGTTGTGATACTAATGAATATCCTTGGCAGAGTAGTGCGGGGATGATGTGGTTTATTTATTAAAATTTGAGTCTCGTGATAAAAGTGATGAAAACCTTTTTAAATCATAAGAGATAGTAGATTTTATTCTCTACTTGACTCTTTTAATGGATTGCTTGTTCATTGCTGATTAAACTTGATGTCTATTGTATTTTATCGGTTTAACATTGTTGAAGGCTAATGATAATTTATTCGCATTATCTTAGTCATAATATTTTTTCTTGGGCTAGTTGAGCTCACCCTTTTACTTTCATTGTTCTCTTCAGGAAATGAGAACGTAGCGAGGACTAGTCGGAAGCGGAGTGACGGTCCAAATCGATAAAGATAAGTAGTCATCACTATTCTATGAAATATTGTGTTAATAAATGTATTGAGGACTTATTTTGAGTTTTAATACTTTATGCAGAAAATAATATTTGTATTAAAACTCACATTTCATGTTGTATATTTAAGATTGTATTTGTATTACGTACCGTGTATTTGGCGACCTGAGAATAGGTGATGTATATCTATTTTGGGAGCGTCACAATTGGTATCAAAGCTTGGGATATGATCCCCACTAAGATGTGAGACAAGAACTAGGAGGAGGGAGAGATTCGGAATTCCTTCGCTAGTATGACCTACCTAAGTTTATTTGGCATTTAATTGGTTGGTCGAGTATAGGGATAATATGTGATATGTTAATTAACCCTTGTTTTGTGGCGATGTTGAAAAATGACATCCGAGAATGTTGAGAACATCAATGGAGCACGAGAGACCGCTTGAGTCTCCACGTATCAATAATCGAGATAATGTGCATCGAAGGCGACAATACTCGAGCAAATAATAACACGGACCAGATGATGAACGATGGAATGTTCAGAGGCTTTACGC
Organism: Panax quinquefolius; assembly: GCA_020205615.1. Lineage (NCBI taxonomy): Eukaryota > Viridiplantae > Streptophyta > Magnoliopsida > Apiales > Araliaceae > Panax > Panax quinquefolius. The sequence continues at coordinate 24,229,692 of CM035156.1, forward strand.
AATTCATGAACATCGAGCAAGAGCGGCTCGTGTCCAAAATGCGGGTGGAAACACCGCAACTCTCGGACGGTCATCACAAGCAGCTTCGATTGAACCGGGACCACCGAGTTTTTTGGAGAGCCAAAACCACTTAAGGCGAGAGACGTGGATAAAGCGATCAATAAGATATTTGATGTCTTGGGATGCTCAGGAGCAAAGGTTCCTTTGCCACCTTCATGTTGCAAGCGCGCAGAGGCGATTCTCGGTGGGAATCTATAAAGCGTACTCAACCTGCCGTACTGAAGATGTCTTGGGGGAAGTTCCAAGAACTGTTCAACGACAAGTACTTTCCCGAAAGTATTCATCACATGAAAGAGGTAGAGTTCATCAAGATAGAGCAAAACAACATGACCGTGTCGCAGTACGAAGCCAAGTTTGCCGAGTTGATTCGGTTTGTATCTCATTTGGTTGATAATGAGGAGAGAATGACGCGAATGTTTATTAGAGGTTTGAAACCCGAGATACGTCAATATCTTATCTCTCATAAACTGTGTTTGTATTCAGATGTTGTTAATAGGGCTCAGTTATTGGAGCGTGATAATGAGTCAACCCAACCGATATAGAGCAACCGGCAAAATGATAATACCAGTGATAACAGTCATCAAAGCGGTGATAATAAGCGTGGAGGGAATTAACATGCCAGAAATGGTAACCACTTTGGTGGTAATCATGGCCAAAACAATAAGAATGGACATTTCAAGAAAAGGAGATTCAACAATGATGGAAAGACGTCCGCATCAGCACCTGTAGTTAAGGAAAGAGAACGACCAACTATCCTATGCTTCAAATGTGTAGAGAGGGACACATCAGTCCAAACTGCGCGATGCCATCCAAAGCATGTTACAATTGTGGAAGAGAAGGTCACCTGGCCCGATTTTATCGTGCACCGAAGACAAGTCCAGCTGGGATGGAGGCATCAAAGGCCATCCCAGACAAGACAAAATCGGTAGTTCAAAGGAGAGCGTTTGTCGTGACCTCCCAAAAAGTAAAGAACCCGAACGAGGTCATCACGGGTAAGCTTATCATAAACTCTAGCGAAGTATATACCTTATTTGATACCGGTTCTACCCATTCTTTTATTTCTCCTACTTGCGCTCAACGTTTAAATTTGACTCCTGAGAAATTGGACTTTGATTTATCTGTTGAAACTCCATTGGGAGAAACCTTCATTACATTCACTGTTTATAAGTCTTGTTTGATTTAAATCGGTACCCTCACATTACCTGTCGATCTTATTTCATTAAAAATACTTGCATTTGATGTGATTCTAGGGATTGATTGGTTAACTACTCATCATGCAAAAATTGATTATTTTCGTAAGGTTGTTAGCTTTCATATTCCTAACCAACCTTATATGCTTGATTTTGTAAGACCCAGCTTTTATAAATAAAGATGAATTTTCTATAAATATTATTTTGAATATTATGGAATAATTTGATATAATGTTATAGTTGTGGGTAATATTTATAAATTTTGCAAAAAGTATACAAGTGGTTATATTATATTCGATTAGATTGGTGGGGAATATTAGGTTTAGCGAGGAATATTAAATACAACTTTCAATCATTGGTGGACCCTACAAAATGAAATTATTAGTCGGATTGAGAAAAAGACAAAAATATTTTATTGAAATAACGGCGGAAGTTTTCTGTTGATCTTTGTTGAACTACTTTCGGTAGTAAAAGAAATGCGATGTCGTGTGTGGTTGCGTAGTAGCACCGGTATTGATTATTGATCTTATGTGAGAAGTCACTTAGTTTGATTCCATTATTGTCGATTAATAATATGAATTATTATAGCGATAATGACGTTTTGTTTATTATTATTATTAACGTAATAAAAGCGAAACATCTTTTTATATAAAATGAATACTTTATTAAAGTTATTTTATAAATAAAATATATTATATTTTATTATGCATAGTGTTTTACGTAGTGTTTTGCGTAGTGTTTGCATAGTAAAATGTTTTTATATAAATAGAATATATTATATTTTATTTAAAAGATTTTGCTTTAAATATGGATGGTCGATTAAAAGTAAATCAATCTGGATAGTTCATGGATTAGTTACTATGCATTCCATTTTCCTATAAATAAAGCTCATTCCTTCATTATTTTCTTACGAATTCATTGAAACTACAGAGAGAAATTATAGAGAGAAGCTATAGAGAAAGTTATAGAAAGAAGAAGAGTGATACGCTACTTCACTACTTCATATTCAGGTTCTTTTTACGGTAAGGGTGTTATTCTTTCTTCTTGAAGAGAACTTACATTATTCCATTCACTATTATTACATTGGAATAACTTTTGTAAAAGTGGCGTACCCTATACATAACTTTGTATCGCGGTATACCTATACTTGGTGAAATCCTTATGTTATTCCATTGCTTATTATTACATTGGAATAACTTTTGTATCTGTGATTTACCTATACTTGGTGACATTCTTCTATTATTACATTGGAACATCCTATGCATGTGTTTTTACAGGACTGGTTTCGTCTTTATTATTATTACATTGGAACATCCTCATGCATGTGTTTTACAGGACTGGTTCCGCTTTTTATTATTATTACATTGGAACATCACATGCATGTGTTTTACACCGACTGGGTTCCGCTTTTTATCATTCTGTTTGAATATCCTATCGTGTGTTTTACAGGATCCGGTTCCATCTTTATTATTACGTTGGAACATCCCATGCGGTGTGAATTTCACGACTGGTTCCGTTATTATTATTCATTGGAATAACTTTGTCTGTCACAATCTGCATGCATGCGGGTGATTTCTTTTGTTATTCCATTCTTTATTATACCCAAATGGTTAAAACTTTGACTTATACTCCATGAAATTAGTAGAATATCCTTGATATTTGCGTTTCATCCATATCTTTTCATGGAAATATTCTTGATCATTCTTGAATTTTACTCTACAAAGCGATGTCGTGTTGACAATTTGGACGTTAAAAATTCTGGATAAAATAATTCTTGAACTTGTTTTATTGAATTCTTATATCATTGTCATCATCCTCATTTTTATATTTTTTTTTTAAAGTCATCTCATGTGGCTGTAGAGCATGGATGGACTTGGTATGATTATGACCGAGGATTATTCGGTGTAATCATGGCCGTAATGTTACAAATGATGTGGTAAAAAAAAAAATCCTCGATGGTAGTAGTGCATTGATGGACGATTGTTGGCATGATCATGACCATTAATGAATACACAACTATTCTTGGCGTAGTAGTCTGCGGGAATAATTGTGATCGTGATACTAAAGAATATCCTTGGCCGTAGTAGTGCGGGGGTGATTCGATGATGTGGATTATTTATTAAAGTGAGTCTCATTTATAACGATGATGATGAAAAACCTTTTAAAATCATAAAAGATAGTAGATTTTATTTTCTACTTGACTCTTTTAATGGATTGCATATTCATTGCAGTTAAAAGCCGTTTATCATTGTATTTTATCGGTTTAACATTGTTGAAGACTATTGATAATTTATTTTGCATTATCTTAGTCATAATATTTCTTCTTGGGCTAGTTGAGCTCACCCTTTCTTTCATTATTCTCTTGAAATGAGAATATAAATTTGGGACGAGTCGGGGAAGCGAGTGATGGTCCCGAAGATAGCATTAGTAGTCCTCACTATTACGTGAAATAGTGTGATAATAATTAATAATGAGGACTTTTTGTTTGAGTTTGTATAATATCTAGTAGACGATATTTGTATTTAAACTCATAGTTTATGTCGTATTATACCACGACAGTTATGTTAATAAGTTGTATTTAAATTACATGTACCATGTAAGTGGCGACCCAAGATGGGTGATGTATACCTAATTTTGGGGCGTCACGATTTGATATCGAGCTAAGGATATGATCCACAGCTAAGATGTGAGAAAAGTACTAGGAGGGAGAGCAGGGAATACCTTCGCTAGTAGTATGACCTACCTAAGTTTTTGTCTTTATTTTATTGGTCGGTCGTAATATAAAGATAATTGTTAAATGTCAATTAATCTTTTATTTTGTGGCGATGTCTGAAAATGACATCGAGAATGTTGAGAATAGCAATGGAGCACTGAGCGATTGTTGATTCACCACATATCAATAATCGAGGATAATGTGCATCGAGAAGGCGACAATCCTCATGCAAACAACAACACCGACCAAATGATGAATGATCAAATGTTCGGAGGCTTTATGCAATTTATGCAACAATGAAAGCGGAGCGACTCACATCCAAAAACGTGGGTGGAAACACGGAAAACTCTCGGCGGTCACCGCTAAACAATTCAAGGAGGGGACCACCGGAGTTTAAGGAGAGCGAAAACCACTTCGGGCGGAAGCATGGATAAAGCAGATTACCAAGATATTTGATGTCTTGGGATGCTCCGAGAAGCAAAAGGTTCCCTTAAGCCTTTATGTTGCGCGGAGGAGGCGATTCTTGGTGGGAATCGGTAAAAGCGTACTCAACTTCTTTGTCTTGAAGATATCTTGGGAGAAGTTCGGGAGGCATTCAACGACAAATACTTTCACGAAAATATTCGCCATACGTGAAGGAGGTGGAGTTTATCAAGTTGGAACAAAACAATATGGCCAGTGTGTCGCAATCTGAGGCAAAATTTGCGGAGTTATCACGGTTCGTCCCACTTGGTGGATAATGAAGAGAGAATGGCGCGAATGTTTTAAGAGGTTTGAAGTCGTGAATCGTCAACATCTTATTTCTCATAAACCGTGTGTTTGTATTCGGATGTTGTAAATAGGGCTCGATTAGTGGAAGCGCGATAACGAGTCAATATGACTAAAAGAAAGCGGTAAGCAAAGTTATAATACCGGCGAGAGTAGTCATCGAAGCGGTGACAACAAGCGTGGAGGAATCAACGGGCGGATATGGTAACCACTTGGTGGTGTCGGGGCCAAAACAATAAGAATGGACATTTCAAGAAACGGAGATTCAACAATGATGGAAAGACGCCAAAGACCAAAGACCGTTGTTAAGGAAGGAGAAAGACCACCTATCATATGCTTCAAATGCGGAGAAGAGGGACACATCGGTCCGAATCGTGCCATCTTCCAAAGCGTGTTATAATTGTGGAAGAGAAGGTCACTTAGCTCGATTTTGTGCGTTCTGAGAGACAAATTCAACTAGGATGGAGGCACCAAAGTCGTCCCGAAAAAGTCAAGACCAATGTGGTCTGAGGAGGCGTTTGTTGTGACCTCCCAGAGAGCAAGCGAGACCCGAATGAGGTCATCACGGGTAAGCTTATCATAAACTCTAATGAAGTCTACACTTTATTTGATCTGGGGTTCTACCCATTCTTTTATTTCTCCTACTTGCGCTCATCGATTAAATTTGACTCGGAGAAATTAGACTTTGACTTATCTGTGGAAACTCCGTTGGGAGAAACCTTCATTACATCCATTTTTTATATGTCTTGTTTGGTTCAAATCGGTACCCTCACATTACACCGTCGATCTTATTTCATTAAAAATACTTGCATTTGACGTGATTCTGGGATTGATTGGTTAACTACTTATCATGCAAAAATGATTGTTTTAAGTAAGGTTGTTAGCTTTCATATTCCTAATCAACCTATTATCTTAATTCAAACGACGAAACCATTAAAATCAATCACGGTCATCTCAAGCCATAAAGCTATTCGTTTATTAAAAATGGATGTCAAGCTTTCTTAGCTCATGTCATGATTTAAACAAAAAATACGTCGGTTTTGAGCGATATTTCTATTGTTAATAAATTTCTGACGTATTCCCAGAAGAACTTCCTCGGCCTACCCCGTGGCGTGAAATTGAATTTTGTATCGACCTTGAACACAGTACAAAACCTATTTCCAAAGCCCCATATCGAATGGCTCTATTGAACTTCGAGTTAAAGACCCAATGCGGGGAATTGTTAGACATTGGCTTTATTCGTCCTAGTACTTCTCCTTGGGGTGCTCTGTTACTATTCGTGAAGAAGAAAGATGGGAGTATGCGACTTTGTATTGATTATCGGGGAGTTGAATCATGTCACCATCAAAAAAATAGGTATCCATTGCCACGTATTGATGACTGTTTGACCCGTTGCAAGAGCCAAATTCTTTTCAAAGATTGATCTTACGTTCCGGATATCACCAATTGAAGATTAGAACCGTGACATTCCAAAGACGGCTTTCGAACTCCGATGCGGGCATTATGAATTCCTAGTCATGTCCTTTGGATTGACTAATGCTCCTGCTGCCTTCATGGATATGATGAACCGAGTATTCAAGGAATATTTAGATCACTTTGTGGTCGTCTTTATTGATGACATCCTTATTTATTCCAAAAGCCGTGAAGATCATAAGCAACACTTGAGGCTGACACTCCAAAAGCTTCGTGAATATAAGCTTTATGCCAAGTTGAAGAAATCTGAGTTACGGCTTGAAAGTAGCATTCCTTGGGCACGTGGTATCAAGTCATGGAATATCTGTTGACCCGTGAAAGATTGAAGCTATTCAAAGTCGGGAACAACTTCTAAATCAATGGAAAGTCGCACGTAGCTTTCTCGGTTTAAATTTGGTTATTATCGGAGATTCGTGGAAGGATTTTCTCGAATCGCTACTCCATCGACTCAAACCGACTCGAAAAGATACAAAGTTCGGTTGGAGCGAAGAATGTGAGAAGAGTTTTCAAGAACTCAAGAAGAGACTTATTTCAAAGACTGTTACGACAATACCATTTGGCTCGGAGGATTTGTCATCTACAAATGATGCTTGAGCAAAGGGTTGGGATGTGTTCTTATGCAACATGGAAAATTTATAGCTTTATGCCTCGCGACAACTCAAAAGAATATGAGAGGAATTATCCTACTATGATCCGGAGTTAGCGGTTTGTTATCTTCACACTTAAAATTTGGAGGCATTACTTGTATGGGGAAAAAGTGAGATCTTTACGGATCATAAAAGCCTCAAATATTTCTTCACTCAAAAGGAACTCAACATGCGACAACGACGTTGGCTTGAATCTGTTGAAAGATTATGATCATACCATCCAATACCATCGTGGAAAAGCGAGCGTGGTAGGCGATGCATTGAGTAGAAGATCGTATGCAAGCATCTGAGTGCGTTATTATCAACAAAAGGTCCATTTTGTGTGACTTACAAAGGATGGAGATAGAGTTAAAGACTCGGGGGACGCGTGTGATGATAGCAAATATCTGAGTAGAACCGACTTTAATCGATAAAGTTAAAGTCGCTTTCTAAATTACTGAGACGGAGGCGATCGTATGAAAAAGAAAGTGCAAGAGGGTGCTATCTTAGGAAGCAAGAATCGATGAAGAAGGAATACTTGAGTCAACTCCAGACTTTGTGTTCCTAACGACCACGATTTAAAGTATAATATCATGATGGGCGCACAACACACCATTTGCAATCCATCTCAGGGAGTACCAAAATGTATCATGATATTCGCGTACATTTTGGTGGAGCAATATGAAGAGAGAGATAATATATTTGTTTATCTCAAGGTGTCTAACTTGTTAACGAGTTAAAGCGGAGCATCAAGTACCAAAAGGTCCATTGCAACCACTTGAAATTCCGAATGGAAGTGGGAGCACATTACCATGGATTTCGTTCTGGGGCTTCCTAAGGTTTCTCAAGGCATTGATGCGATTTGGGTTATTGTTGATAGATTGACCAAGTCCGCTCATTTCTTACCGATCGAGAAACTTATACACTTGAACGTCTTGCTCATATGTACATAAACGAGATTGTAAGATCTGCGTGGTATCTTAGGTATCCATAGTTTCCGATCGAGACCCAAGATTCACTTCACGATTTTGGGTTAGTTTGCAAAAAAGCTATGGGCGCGGACTTACGATTTAGCTTCGGCATATCATCCTCGAGACGGACGGACAATCGGAGAGGACTATTCAAACTCTTGAAGATCTATTAAGACTACGTGTTCTTGATTTCAAGGGAGTTGGGACAAGTTTTTACCATTGGTGGAGTTTTCCTACAACAACAGTTATCAAGCAAGTATTGGCATGGCTCCATTTGAAGCGTTGTATGGAAGAAAGTGTCGTTCTCCAAAGATTATCTTTGGGATGAGGTGGGTGAAGCAACGTTGTTGGGACCGAGTTGTACGTGCGTATGACTAAAAGATTCAAACAATCCGACAACGTATAAAAACCTCACAAAATCGACAAAAGTGTTATCTTGATCTTCATCGAAAGGACGTGGAATTCAATATAGGAGATCATGTGTTGTTAAAAGTTGCTCCATGGAAAGGAGTTACAAGATTTGGAAAGAGAGGAAACTTAATCCTCGATTCATCGGTCCATTTTAATCCTCGATCGAGTAGGGCGTGGCCTATAGACTCGCTTTTGTGCCAAATATCTCGTGTTCATAACGTTTTCACATATCCATGTTACGTAAATATGTGAAAGACCCGAACCATATTATTGAGTTAGAACCCATTTAAATAGCGGAAGATTTGACGATATGAAGATGTGACGACCCCAAAATAGGTCCATTCCATCCAACCCATTCGAGTCGCCAAATACATGGTACGTAAACAACTACAACTTTATTATCACAACAATAAAATCGTGAGTTTAAATACAAATATTATCTTCTAGACAATATTTATACTCAAATAAATCCTCATCACATTTATTGATACATTATTTTACAATAATGGTGAGGACTACTAAACAACTCTCTCTAGAACCTTCATTCCATACCCCGACTAAGACTTCGCCACATTCTCGCCTCCCGAGAAGAAAAATGGAACAACAAGGAAAAGGGTGAGCTCAACTAGCCCAAGAAAGAATGTTATGACTAAGATAATATACAACAAATTATCGTTAGTCTCCAACAGGAAAAATCGATAGAATACAATAGACAACAAGTTTCGGATCAATATTCGCAGCGTGAAATAATAATTCATAGAAGAGTTACGTAGAGAATGAAATCTACTATAATCTATGAATTCAACAAATTCATCATCAATATTTTATCCCTCAGTAACATCAATCAATATTCTTCTCAAATCAAATATTCATCTTTGCACTTCTGTGCCAAAGATATTCATCAATCGGTCATGTTCATCTCAACACTGCTCATCTTTGCACTAAAGGCCAAAGATATTCATCAATCGGTCATGTTCATCTCAACACTGCTCATCTTTGCACTACTACAGCCAAAGATATTCATCACCCATGCCATGTTCATCTCAACACTGCTCATCTTTGCACTACTGTGCCAAAGATATTCTTCAGAAATCATTCATCTTTTGCTACAGTGCCAAAGATATTCAATAATATCATCATTTAAGACCGAGGATGATGAAAATATTTTTAAAGAATCGAATCCAAAGAAACAAAATGACAAGGATTAAGGATTAAGGATTCGTACTTTGTTTTATCCATGTCCAAAGAATACCTCAAAAATAATCATAGTGGTGTAAAATTCAAGAATGATCAAAACATGGATACAATCAAAACTAGTATCCGCATAGATATTTTAGACGAAAAGAAAAATTTTCATTTTTCAAATGAATAGTGTCGTGATTCGTGAATAATAGTCTTAGATATCGTGAATAAGTCTTCAGATATCGTGAATAAAGTAACTCCACACCCCAAAGATAGAAATTCCACAAAAAAACATCTTCACGCTTCATTTAATAGTACTCGTGAATAAGAACTCGTGAATAGAACTCATGAATAAGAACTCGTGAATAAGTAACTCATGAATAGTAACCCCATACATGAAAAAGTTCCAAATTTGATAAAAAGTACCAACCAATATTTCAAAGATAATGATATCAAGAATTAATATCATTTGAGAAGAAAATAACATCCCTTACCTCAAAGAATCAAGATTTCTTGGGAGGAAAGGCTGGAGTGATCTTTGAATGAAACTTTATCTTAAAATGACTCTCAAAGTATCTAAATACTCACAAAATACGCTCAATAATATAGAGAGAAAGAGAGAAAACTTTGTTTCGGTGTGATTTTCAATTCTAACTTAGCCCTCTATTTATAGAAAATGCTAGCCCGTAAAGCGCAGACTTGACTTCTTTGATGGCTTTACTCGCTACTATTGCCACCCACCACATTTGAAATAAAATTCAGCACATTTCTTCACCAACCACAAGTGGGGCCCACTCAATTCTAGAATTTTCCACCAAAATCAATTATAACCCTAATTTCCGAATCGGACACCTCTTAAAATTCATAACAAATCATTCGTGCATTTTAACGGTTCAAAATTTGTGGACATATACTCAACTTATGTATGTATAACATACCCAAAAATTACCACAATCCAACTAATCGGATTAAAAATTATAACCCCGCAATATATCTCAAAACCCCGATTTGATTTTTAATACCTCCAATCCGATAAAATTCATCGATAAAACACCTCAACATTAATTCCTTCATTAATAACCACATAAATAAATCAATCATTTATATTCATATAAAATAAATATTTCTTTATCATATGAATCAATAATTAATTATTCACAAATAATATTACGTAATCACAATTATGATGACCAGGTAGCTCCTCGGAAAGAGGGGATTTCCGATAAGGATTTCTCCTTCTTGGGCGCCGCAATTAGGTGACCAAACCTCTCCTCGATGTAACTTTCTAGACATTGCCAATAATGCTATCTAATAATATTATTTAAATAATATGAATTATTGATCCGATAATGGAGATAATGTGCAAGTGACAATTATTGAACAACAATAATATAAAATATCAACGCAGAATTATCAAATCAATAAAATAAAATATTGAACAAAGAATTCACCGTGAAAATTATTGAGTAATACGCGCCTTCTTACGTAAGGATCAATAATTCAACAATCATCGCGATATCAGGTAATCTTCTTTGTCACGACCAGACATCAGATTTTTTAACCATCGGGTATTCCAATGAGCCTTAATTGGTAATAACTACGCCTGCTATTTATAACCACCCAAACTTTGTCGCTTTCCTCATCCAATCGCTTTCCGTTATATGGGGCCCACATATATCGCATGCGCGTCGCATTTATTATTCCCGACAATCTTTAATATTCCACGCGACCAAACGAATATTCCCGACAAGTCTGAATATTCCATTTACCAAACGAATATTCCCCGACAAAATGAATATTTTATAACCACTTTACTTATTTTGAAATATTTATGTATTTAACCCTTAACTATCCACATTAATCAAATCCACCTTTACTATTTCAAAATAATAAATAAAGGAAACTCCTTTTATTTAAAAAATTTCGGTCTTCTGAAGAGGTTCCTGCTCAAATTTTGGATAAGAAGGAACATATTCTACGCTCCAAGGTTATACCTCAAGTCAAAGTTTTGTGGAGGAACCACGATGTTGAGGAAATGACTTGGCGCATTAGAATCAAATGAAATCAAGGTATCCTTACCTCTTCGACATACCAGTATCGTACTTAATTTCGAGGGCTGAAATTTCATAAGAAGGGAGGTTGTAAGACCCCGCTTTTATAAATAAAGATGAATTTTCTATAAATATTATTTTTGAATATTATGGAATAATTTGATATAATGTTATAGTTGTGGGTAATATTTATAAATTTTGCAAAAGTATACAAGTGGTTATATTATATTCGATTGGTTCTGGGAATATATTAAGGAATATTCGCACAACTACCAATCATTGGTGGACCCTACAAATGTAATTATTATCGGATTGAGAAAAAGACAAAATATTTTATTGAAATAACTACGCGGAAGTTTTACCGTTGATAATTTGTTGAACTACTCTTAGTAGAAAATACGATGAATACGTGTGGTTGCACAAGAAGCACACCAGTATTGATTATCGATGCTTTATGTGAGAAGTCACTTAGTTTGATTCCATTATTATCGATTAATAATATGAATTATTATAATGATAATGACGCTTTTGTTTTATTCAGTATTATTAACGTAATAAAATGTAAACATCTTTTTATATAAAAATGTAATACTTTATTAAAGTTATTTTATAAATAAAATATATTATATTTTATTATGCGTAGTGTTGCATAAAGTTTTTGCGTAGTGTTTGCATAGTAAAATGTTTTTATATAAATAGAATATATTATATTTTATTTAAAAGATTTTGCTTTAAATATGGACCGCCGATTAAAAGTAAATCAATCTGGACCGCTTCGTGGATTAATTACTACGCATTCCATTTTCCTATAAATAGAAGCTCATTCCTTCATTATTTTCTTTTAATTCATTGAAACTACAGAGAGAAATTATAGAGAGAAGCTATAGAGAGAAAGTTATAGAAAGAAGAAGAGTATTCTCTACTTCACTACTTCTATATTCAGTTCTTTTACTAGTAAGGGTGTTATTCTTTCTTCTTCGAAGAGAACTTCATTATTCCATTCACTATTATTATTACATTGGAATAACTCCGTAAAAGTGGCATACCCTATACATAACCTCGTGATACGCTAGATACCCTATACTTGGTGAAATCCTTATGTTATTCCATTCTTATTATTCTCATTGGAATAACTTTTGATACGCTGTGATTTTACCTATACTTGGTGACATTCTTCTATTATTCTGTTGGAACATCCTGCTCTGCATGTGTTTTACACCTAACTCGGTTCCGCTTTATTATTATTACGCTGGAACATCCTCGTGCATGTGTTTTACACCGGACCGGTTCCGCTTTTTATTATTATTCCGCTGGAACATCCATCTGTGTTTTACAGGACCGGTTCCGCCTTTATCATTCTGTTGGAATATCCTATCATGTGTTTTACACCGGATCCAGTTCCATCTTTATTATTCTCGTTGAACATCCTCGCTTGCGGTGTGAATTTCACCGACTCGGTTCCGTTATTATTATTACATTGGAATAACTCCGTCTATCAAGCATCTGGCATGCGTGGTGATTTCTTTTGTTATTCCATTCTTTATTATACCCAAATTGGTTAAAACTTTGACTTCTATACTCCATGAAATTAGTAGAATATCCTTGATATTTGCGTTTCATCCAAAGATCTTTCATGGAAATATTCTTCCGATCATTCTTGAATTTTAATCTACAAAGCAATGATCATGTTGATGATTTTGACGTTAAAAATTCTGGATAAAATAATTCTTGAACTTGTTTTATTGAATTCTTATATCATTGTCATCATCCTCATTTTATATTTTTTAAAGTCATCTCGTGGCTTTTGTAGAGCATGGATGGACTTGGTATGATTATGACCGAGGGATTATTCGGTTGTAATCATGACCGTAATGTTACAAATGATGTAGTAAAAAAAAAATCCTCGATTAAGTCAGTAGTGCATTGATGGACGATTGTTGGCATGATCACGACCATTAATGAATACACAACTATTCTCGGTCAGTAGTGCGTGAATAATTGTGATCGTGATACTAAAGAATATCCTTGGCAGTAGTGCGCGGGGTGATTCGATGATGTGGATTATTTATTAAAGTGAGTCTCAAATATATAACATGATGAAAAACCTTTTAAAATCATAAAAGATAGTAGATTTTATTTTCTACTTGACTCTTTTAATGGATTGCATATTCACCTGCAGATTAAACCGGTTGTCTCATTGTATTTTATCGGTTTAACATTGTTGAAGACTATTGATAATTTACTTTGCATTATCTTAGTCATAATATTTCTTCTTGGGCTAGTTGAGCTCACCCTTTTCTTTCACCGTTTCTTCTGTGAAATGAGAATATAAATTGGACGAGTTGGGGAAACGAGTGATGGTCCCGAAGATAGCATTAGTAGTCCTCACTATTCTGCGTGAAATAGTGTGATAATAATTGTAATGAGGACTTTTTGTTTGAGTTTGTATAATATCTAGTAGACGATATTTGTATTTAAACTCACGCTTATGTCGTATTGTACCACAGCTTATGTTAATAAGTTGTATTTAAATTACGTACCATGTAAGTGGCGACCCAAGATGGGTGATGTATACCTAATTTTGGGGGCGCCACGAATTTAACAACCAAACCATTAAAATCAATCACCGCTATCTCTCAAGCCATAAAAGCTATTCGCTTATTGAAAAACTGGATGTCAAGTTTTCTTAGCTCATGTCACTGATTTAAACAAAAATACGCCGGTTTTGAATGATATCTCTATTGTTAATAAATTTCCTGACGTATTCCCTGAAGAACTTCCTGGACTACCCCCAGAGCGTGAAATTGAATTTTGTATCGACCTTGAACCTGGTACAAAACCTATTTCCAAAACCCCATATCGAATGGCTCCTATTGAACTTAAGGAGTTAAAGACCCAATGCTGCAGAATTGTTAGACATCGGTTTCATTTGTCTGAAGACGTCTCTCCTCGATGCTCCCGTTTCTATTCTTGAAGAAGAAAAATGGGAGTATACGACTTTGTATTGATTATCGGGAGTTGAATCATGTCACCATCAAAAATAGGTACCCATTGCCACGTATTGATGACCTGTTTGACCAATTGCAAGAGCCAAATTCTTTTCAAAGATTGATCTTCATTCCGATATCACCAATTGAAGATTAGAACCAGATGACATTCCAAAGACGGCTTTCGAACTCCTGCAGACGGCATTATGAATTCTAGTCATGTCTTTTGATCGACTAATGCTCTCTTTGCCTTCATGGATATGATGAACCAAGTATTCAAGAATATTTGGATCACTTTGTGGTTGTCTTTATTGATGACATCCTTATTTATTCCAAAAGCCGTGAAGATCATGAGCAACACTTGAGGTCGATACTCCAAAAGCTTCGTGAATATAAGCTTTATGCCAAGTTGAAGAAATCGCGAGTTACGGCTTAGGAAGTAGCATTCCTCGGGCACGTAGTATCAAGTCATGGAATATCTGCTGACCAAAGAAAGATCGAAGTTATTCAAAACCGAGAAGCACCTTAAATCGGTGGCCAAAGTCGTAGCTTTCTAAAACTTAAATTGGTTATTATCGGAGATTCGTGAAGGGTTTTCTCGAATCGCTACTCCATTAACTCAGCTGACTCGGAAAGATACAAAATTCGGTTGGAACGATGAATGTGAGAAGAGTTTTCAAGAACTCAAGAGGAGACTCATTTTAGCACCTATTCTGACAATACCATCTAGTTCTGAGGAATTTGTCATCTACAGTGAAGCTTCGGGCAAAGGGTTAGGATGTGTTCTCATTCAACATGGGAAAGTCATAGCCTATGCCTCTCGACAACTCAAAGAATATGAGAGGAATTATCCTACTCGTGATCTAGAGTTGGCAGCTGTTGTTTTCGCACTTAAAATTTGGAGGCATTACTTGTATGGGGAGAAAGTGGAGATCTTTACGGATCATAAAAGCCTCAAATATTTCTTCACTCAAAAGGAACTCAACATGCAACAACGACGTTGACTTGAACTGTTGAAAGATTATGATCATACCATCCTGAAAAAGCGAACGTGGTAGCTGACGCATTGAGTAGAAGATCATATGCGGGTACGAGTGCGATATTGACAACGCAAAGGCCCATTTTGTGTGACTTGCAAAGGATGGAGATAGATTTAAAGACTCCAGGGACCTATGTGATGATGGCAAATATACGAGTAGAACCGACTTTAATTGATAAAGTTAAAGCTACTCAAGTTACAGATCTGGAGCTGATGCGTATGAGGAAGAAAGTCATAAAAGTGCTTATCTTTGGAAGCAAGAATCGATGAAAAAGGAATACTTCGAGTCAACTCCAGACTTTGTGTTCCTAACGACCCTGATTTAAAGTATAAAATCATGATGGAGGCGCACAACACACCGTTTATAATCCATCCTAGGAGTACTAAAATGTATCGTGATCTTCGCCATACATTTTGGTGGAGCATATGAAGAGAGAGATATACTTTGTTTATCTCAAGGTGTCTAACTTGTCAACGAGTCCAAGGCGAGCATCAAGCACCAAAAGGTCCATTGCAACCACTTGAAATTCCGAATGGAAATGGGAGCACATTACCATGGATTTCAAGCATCTTGGTCTTCCCAAGGTTTCTCAAGGCATAGATGCAATTTAGGTCATTGTTGATAGATTGACCAAGTCCGCTTCATTTCTTACCAATCGAGAAACTTATACACTTGAACGTCTTGCTCGTATGTACATAAACGAGATTGTAAGACTACATGGTATGCCAGTATCCATAGTTTTTGATCGAGACCCAAGATTCACTTCACGATTTTGGGTTAGTTTGTAAAAAGCTATGGGCACGGACTTACGATTTAGTTCAGCATATCATCCTCAGACGGACGGACAATCAGAGAGGACTATTCAAACTCTTGAAGATTTATTAAGACTTTGTGTCCTTGACTTCAAGGGAATTTGGGACAAGTTCTTACCATTGGTAGAGTTTTCCTACAACAATAAATACCAAAGTAAGTATCGTACGGCTCCGTTCAAGCGTTGTATGGAAGAAAGTGTCATTCTCCGATTATCTTTGGGATGAGGTGGGTGAAGCAACGTTGTTGGGGACCGGAGTTTGTACGTATGACTACGAAAAAGATTCAAACGATACGACAACATATAAAAACCTCACAAGATCGACAAAAGAGTTATGTTGATCTTCATCGAAAAGACGTGGAATTCGATATTGAAGATCATGTGTTGTTACGTGTTGCTTCATGGAAAGGAGTTACGAGATTTGAAAAGAGAGGAAAGCTCAATCCTCGATTCATTGACCCATTTTTAATCCTCGATCGAGTAGGAACCGTAGGCGTATAGACTTTACTTTCTGCCAAGTATGTCTCGTGTTCATAACGTTTTTCATATATCCATGTTACGTAAATATGTGGAAGACCCGAACCATATTATTGAGTTAGAACTGGACAAAATAGCGGAAGATTTGACGTATTAATAGGTTCCTGTTCAAATCTTGGATAAGAAGGAACATATTCTATGCTCCAAGGTTATATATCAAGTCAAAGTTTTATGGAGAAACCACGATGTTGAAGAAATGACCTGGGAGTTAGAATCTGAAATGAAATCAAGATATCCTTACCTTTTCGATATACCAGGTACGTACCCTAATTTCGAGGGCAAAATTTCATAAGAAGGGAGGTTGTAAGACCCCAACTTTTTAATAAAGATGATTTTTCTATAAATATCATTTTTTTAATATTATGGAATGAATTTGATATAATGTTATAGTTGTGGGTAATATTTATAAATTTTGCAAAGTACACAAGTTGTTATATAATATTCGATTGGTTTGGGAATATTCATTTTAACGAGGAATATTCAGACGACGACACAATCATTAGTGGACCCCCATTGAATGAAATTATTGTTTGATTGAGAAAGCGACAAAATATATTTTTATGAAAATAACGGCGGAAGTTTTACGCTTAAAAACATTGTGAACTACTCAATAGTAAAAATGCAAAGAATACGGCATGGTTGCATAAGAATACACGGTATTGATTATTGATGTTTACGTGAAAAGTCACTCCGCTTTTGTTCAATTATTGCTTGAAAATTGTTGCATAAGTATCTCACGTTATTTGATTCAATTATTGTTTATATTTTATATATTATTAAATCAATAATTGAGATGACAAAGTTATTAATATTATTATTTGTAATATTAACGATGTCTGTAAGTTCAAGTTGACCAAGATATGTTTGGTCACCTAATTATACGCATGATAGGAGAAATCCTTTATGGAAAGCCCCCTTTCCTAGAAAACGACACAGTCTATTAATATTGTGAATTATAATAATAATGATAAATGTTGTTAGATATATTGAGGTGTCTTTTTATGAAGTCACGGAAGTTTATATATATAAATTTTATTTTATTAGTATTATTAATGTAATAAAACAGAAAAGCTTTTTATATAAAAATGTAATACTTTTATAAAGTTATTTATTTTATTGTATAATAATTAGAATATATTATATTCTATTATGCATAGTGTTTTGCATAGTAAAATCTTTTTATATAAAAATGAATACTTTTATAAAGTTATTTGTTTTATTAGACAATAATTAGAATATATTATGTTAGTTCCTTTAGGCATAATAGTTATCTATAAGGGGGGTTGAATAGATATTAAAAACTTTTCTTTGTTTAAAGACTGCTTTGATAAAGCTTTTAAACACAAATGAATTATTATTTCTTTGAAATC
Source organism: Panax quinquefolius (assembly GCA_020205615.1). NCBI lineage: Eukaryota > Viridiplantae > Streptophyta > Magnoliopsida > Apiales > Araliaceae > Panax > Panax quinquefolius. The sequence goes on from CM035156.1 coordinate 24,247,882, forward strand.
CCTTTTAGATAAAGAATTAAAGAGAAAAAGATTTATAGCGAGCTTATAAATAATACACGCTTATTTTTAAGTGGTTGAACACTCAAAGATCCTAGTCCACTCTTCTACTCCTTGAGTAGGAAATCCACTAAGGATGTCTTTTACACTTTCTGAATCTCACAGATTCCTTCTAGACCAGCAGTCTAGGCACTTCTAAGTTCACTCCTGAACTCTTCAAGTCCAGCAGACTTGGCTCTTCACAGTTCACTTAGAACTCTTTAAGTCCTTCTAACTTGGAACTTCTTACTTCAATAGATTGACAATTGTTGAGTTGTGATTGAGGCTACTCAGTTTCAGTTAAGCACTTGTTCGAAAGAACTGAGTAACTGAGCAAGCTTCCTCTTTTTCTTAGATCGTAGAGTTCAGCGTTGAGTGTTAACATGCGTTTTGTTCAAGATTTTACTTGCTTCTCTCATGTGTATACAGATTACAGATATATGAGATCTTTGAAATCTATCCGTTGAAGTCATCCGATGAAGCATTAAATCGTTTGACATTTTTGAGCTTTGATGGAGACATTTCGCACATCTTCCGAATTGCATTCGGCCCAATCGACACTGGCGATCTGCTTTCTCCTAACACCGAAAAGGTGTTTTCTCTATGAATGGTCCTTTTCTTATCTTTTGAACATGTTCCTTTTGATGAATACTAAGGATATCTTTTATGCAGATTGGACCTGGTGAATGCTTCAACGCTTAAATCCCATTCCTCATTTGTTGGAATTTATCTCCAAACAGAAGATAGAGCTCGATGCTTCTAATACAAGACAGACAACACTCTACGATCCATATCGTGGTGTCTTGTCATGTTTGGTCTGAATAGAACACTACGATTCCTTTCAAGAGTTTGAACACTACGATTTTTGCTTGCTCGTCTTGCAGACTCTACGTTTTCGAGAGCACACTAAGATCTCTGAGTTAGCTTCGGCAAACGTCTGGACCACTCTACGATTTCTGAAGAGGTCTTTCAAGGCAGATACACTACGATCTGTTAAGCTCTACGATCCTGCCTTAGCTTCTGCAATTTGTTGATCAGTTTGATAGACTACGATTCTTGATAAAGCCTATCTATACTCTTCAAGTCATGGATCAACCTAACATCTTTGATCTCTTTATCTATACATTCATTTATGGAATGATGAACATTCAAAGAAAAGATCAACCTAACAAATTTGATCTATCATTAAGCCCTTGTGCATATATTCCTTGAAGGGCTTTACATATAATCATGAGTATTTACTTTAAATATCAAATCAAAATATGCATTCTTCTAACATATTATATTTTATTATGCATAGTGTTTGCATAGTGCTTGCATAGTAAAATCTTTTTATATAAAACAAAATACTTTTTATAAAGTTTTGTTTTATTTGATTATAAATAGAATATATTATATTTTATTGCATAGTCATAAAAGATAGTATCCTTTCTATTTTCCTATAAATAGGATGTTTAGTTAGAATTGAAAACCACACCAGAAGTTCAGAGAATTCTTCTATAATCTTAATCGTCTTTCTTTAGAGTTTTAAGAAGCTTTGAAATGTGGTCTGAGTTTTCTTCAAGAATATCCTCGCCTACCAAATGGAATACTCTTCTTTTTATGGTAAGGGGTATTATTTCTTTCTTTCGTCTTCATAAAGAGAACTTCAGTTATTCCATTCTTTGTTATTATGTTGGAATAACTTTGCCTATCTAATTCTACCGCATACTTGGTGAAATTCTTATGTTATTCTATTCTTTATTATTATGTTGGAATAACTTTGTACATCTGAAATCTATACATCTGGTGAAATTCTTCATTATTCCATTCTTTATTATTACATTGGAACATCGTGTACTGTGCATTACGCATGACACAGGTTCCGTTATTTATTATTTTGTTGGAACATCACATGCGTGCGTTTTACGCATGACTTCGGTTCCGCTTGTTTATTATTCGTTGGAATATCACATGCGTGCGTTCTACGTGACACAGTTCCATTATTTATTATTCGCTGGAATAAAGCGTCATGCGATTATCGCATCGTGCCTCGGTGATTTCTTTTGTTATTCCATTCTTTATTATACTTAGTTGGTTAAAGTTTTGCTTTTTATACTCCATGAAATTAGTGGAATATCTTTGATATTTGTGCTTCATCCAGTATCTTTTCATGGAAATATTCTTCTGAGAATTCTTGAATTTTACTCCACAAAGCAGTATCATGTTGACAATTTGGACGTTATTGGTTCCTGGATAAATTAATTCTTGAACTTGTTTTATTGAATTCTTATATCATTGTCATCATTCTCATGTTTATTGTGACGCCCCCAAAATTAGGTATACGTCACCCATCTTGGGTCGCCACTTACATGGTACATAAATTCAAATACAAACTTACTAATATAACTGTAGTATGTAATAATACGACATAAATCGTGAGTTTGAATACAAATATTGTCTACTAGATATTATACAAACTCAAAAGGAGTCCTCATTACAATTATTATCACACTATTTCACGAATAGTGAGGACTACTAATCTTATCTTGGGACCATCACTCTTTTCCCAGACTTCGTCCCAATTTATATTCTCATTTCACGAAGAAACGGTGAAAAAGAAAGGTGAGCTCAATCTAGCCCAAAGAAGAAATATTATAACTAAGATAATGCGAATAAATTATCAATAGTCTTCAACAATGTTAAACGATAAAATACAATAGACAACCAGTTTAATCATGCGCCGAATATCGCAATCCATTAAAAAGAGCTCAAGTAGAAAATAAAATCTACTATCTTTTAGGTTTTAAAGGTTTTCATCAATTTTATCACTAAGACTCGGTTTAATGAATAAACCACAATATCTAATCATCCCCGTACTACGCAGTCAAGGATTTTCATCAGATTATCAATGGTCATGACTATACCGAATCACCCCAGTCATAATCATACCAAAACTATCCATCATCGCATTACAAAGCCAATCGAGGACTTTTGTCACATCATTTATATCAAGCCATGATTATCTTACCGAATGATCCTCAGTCATAATCATACTAAGTTCATCTACGCACGTAAGCGAAAGATAACATAATATAACATGAGGATGATGACAATGACATAATAATTCAATAAAACAAGTTCACGAATTAATTTATTAGGAACTAATAACGTCCAAATTGTCAACATGATCTTTGCTTTGTAGAGTAAAATTCAAGAATGATCGGAAGAATATTTCCATGAAAGATCTTTGGATGAAACGCAAATATCAAGAATATTCTACTAATTTCATGGAGTATAGAAGTCAAAGTTTTAACCAACCGGGTATAATAAAGAATGGAATAACAAAAGAAATCACCACGCATGCGATAGATCGCAGACAGCAGTTATTCCAACGTAATAATAATAACGGAACGAAGTTAGTGAAATTCACATTCACAAGCGGGATGTTCCAACAGAATAATAAAGATGGAACCGGATCCGGTGTAAAACACACGAGATAGGATATTCAAATGAATGATAAAGATTTTACCGAGTCCTGTAAAACACACGAGCATGGATGTTCCAATGAGAATAATAAAGATTTAAACCAGTCCTGTAAAACACACACATGACGAGGATGTTCCAATGAGAATAATAGAAGAATGTCACCAAGTATAGGGTAAACCACGTGTACAGATTATGTATAGGGTATCTGCGTATCTACAAAGTTATTCCAACGAATAATAAAGAATGGAATAACGGAGGATTTCACCAAGTATAGGGTATCTGGCGTGATACGAGTTATTCCAATGAGATAATAAAGAATGGAATAATGTAAGTTCTCTTCATGAATAAGAAAGAATAACACCCTTACGGGTACAACAAATAATATCCCTTACCTTAGAAGAATCAATATTGGAAAAGTGAAGTAGCGAATACTTTTCTTCTTTCTCTATAGTTTCTCTCTGTAGAGTTTCATGAATTAAGTAAGAAATAATGAAGGAATGAGCTTTCTATTTATAGAAAAAACGAGGGTGGCTCTCTTGGTGTAACGGGGGTCAAAATGACTCTTGGTAATATTGAAGAGACAACTACTATTTCATGAAGGGGTAATTAACCCTTGGAACAATCAAGAAGCGCTTAACTCTTGGTAATATTGAAGGACAACTACTATTTGCGAAGGGGTAATTACTATCGACGAAGGTAAATTACAATTGACAAAGGTAATTACTATTGACGAAGGTAATTAATTACTTCACAAAGGTAATTACTATTGATGAAGGTAAATACTATCGATTTGCGAAGGTAATTACTATTCACAAAGGTAATTACTTATTCACAAAGGTAAATACTATCGATTGAAGGTAATTACTATTTACAAAGGTAATTACTATTCACAAAGGTAAATACTATCGACGAAGAGACTCTTAGATGATGACATATATGGCCCCCATAAAATAATCAAACTTACCACAAACGTCTCCATAATGTACTCTTTATATACATCAAGAATTGAATAAATATTACCACAAATCATTTTATTTTTAATCAACACATATTTAATCTTTCAACAATTATTAATCATTTATAACTTGTCGTCTCAATTAATAATATAACATATTATCTGATGATCTTGTGACAATAATTGAATCAATAATATAAGAGATATGATGCAAAGTGAATTCTTCAGAGAATAATTGAGTATAATGTAAGCGACTTCTCACGTAAGCATCAATAATCAATACAGGTGTGCTCTTATGCAACCACGCGACATCGCATTTACTTTTACCAAGGGTAGTTTAATAGTTTTAACGGTAATACCTCACGTAGTTATTTTTATAGAAAGATAATTTTGTCATTTTCTAACTACGACAATACTTCCGTTGTGGGGTCCACCATCGATTGAGTAGTCGTCTGAATATTCCCAACAAAAAGAATATTCCCAAACAAACGAATATTTTATAACAAGTTGCTTACTTTTGCAAAATTTATAAATATTACCCACAACTATAACATTATATCAAATTTATTCCATAATATTCAAAAATAATATTTATAGAAAATTCATCTTTATTTATAAAAGCTGGGGTCTTACATTTATATTATGTTGAAAGTCATCTGTGGCCTGTAGTGCATAGATGGACTTGGTATGATTATGATCAAGGATTATTCGGTATAATCATGACCGTAATGTTACAAATGATGTGGTAAAATGTGACGCCCCTAAAATATGTATATATCACCCATCTTGAGTCGCCAAATACATGGTACAAAATTCAAATACAACTTAATTATACTACAGTCGTATAAAATACGACAAAACATATGTTGTGAGTTTTAATACAAATATTGTCATCTGGCAATATCCACACTCAATTAGTCCTCATTACATTTATTATCACACTATTTAATGTAATAGTGAGGACTACTAATGCTATTATCTGCATCATTACTCCATTCTCCTCGACTAGTCCCCGAATTCGTTCTCATTTCACAAGAGAACAATGAAAGTAAAAGGGTGAGCTCAACTAGTCCAAGAAGAAATATTATGACTAAGATAATACATAATAAATTATCGTTAGCCTTCAACGATGTTAAACCGACACAATATAACAAACATCAAGTTTAACTACAATGAACAAGCAATCCATTAAAAGAGTCAAATAGAGAATAAAATCTACTATCTTTTATAATTTAAAAGGTTTTTCATCACTTTTATCATTTGAGACTCGACAATAAATAATTCACATCATCCCTCATCTTACTACCAATGATATTCATTAGTATCACAACCACAAATTATCTATGCACTACGGGCCAATGATATTCGTATTTATCAATGGTCATGATCATGCCAACAACCGCCCATCAATGCACTACTGCAGACGATGAGGACTTTTACCACATCATTTGTAATATTACGGTTACGATTATACCAATTCATCCCTGATCATAATCATACCAAGTCCATCTATGCACTATAGGCCACAGATGACTTTCAACATAATATAAACATGAGTATGATGACAATGATATAAGAATTCAATAAAACAAGTTCAAGAATTAATTTATCCAGGAACTAATAACGTCTAAATTGTCAATCTGATACTTCTTTGTAGAGTAAAATTCAAGAATGCTCATAAGAATATTTCCATGAAAAGATACTGGATGAAGCGCAAATATCAAGTATATTCCACTAATTTCATGGAGTATAGAAGTCAAAACTTTAAACAACTAAGGATAATAAAGAATGGAATAACAAAAGAAATCACCAGGCATGCGATAGACCGCACAGACAGGTTATTCCAATAGAATAATAAACAACGGAACCATGTTATGCGTAAATGCATGAGATGGATATTCCAATGTAATAATAAATAACGGAACCAGTCAAAGCGAAATTAATGCCGCGGGATGTTCCAACAGAATAATAAATAACGGAACCAGGTCATGCGTAAACGCACAAACAGGATGTTCCAACAAAATAATAAAGAATGAAATAACAGAAGAATTTCACCATGTATGCGGTACTTCGCATAGATAGGTTATTCCAACATAATGATAAAGAATGGAATAATAGAAGAATTTCACCAAGTATAGGGTAGATCACAGATATCTGAGTTATTCCAATGTAATAAAAAATGGAATAACAGAAGTTCTCTTCATGAATACGAAAGAAATAATACCCTTTACCTTAGAACAAACTGGATATAGGAGTAGTGAAGTAGCATAATACTTTTCTTCTTTCTCTCTATAGTTTCTCTCTTGAGTTTCAATTGAATTAAGTAAAAAATAATGACGGAATGAGCTTCATTTATAGGAGAATGGACTTAATAGTAACTAATTCTGAATCTGTCCAAGATTGATTTACTTTTAAACGAGCAGTGCAAATTGGTTTACTATAAAATATTCTAATAAAACAAAATCTTTTAAATAAAATATAATATATTCTATTTATAATATAATAAAACGAATAACTTTATAAAAGTATTCTGTTTTATATAAAAAAAATTTCAGTTTTATTACATTAATAATACTAATAAAACAAAACCTTATCATCATTATTATAATTCACATTATTAATCGACCAGGTCGTTCCAAGGAAAGAGGGCTTTCCAATAAGGATTTCTCCTATTGGCCGCAATTAGGTGACCAAACCTCTCATCGGCGTAACTTCTAGACATCGTTAATATTGCAAATAATAATATTAATAACTTTGTCATCTCAATTATTGATTTAATAATATATAAAATATCGATAATAATTGAATCAATTAACGTGAGATATTATGCAACAATTATTGAAGCAATAATTGAACAAAAGCTGAGTGACTTCTCACGTAAGCATCAATAATCAATCTGCAGTGTACTACTATGCAACCACGCGTATTCATTCACTTTTTTAACACCGTGTTATTTCAGCTTAACGATAAAACTTCCGCCGTTATTTTCATAAAATATTTTTGTCGCTTTCTCAATCAATGATAATAATTTTGTTGTGGGGTCCACTAATGATTGTCTTGTCGTAAATATTCCTCGTTAAAATGAATATTCTCCACCAATCGAATATTATATAACAACATGTACTTTGTAAAATTTATAACTATTACCCACAACTATAACATTATATCAAATTCATTCCATAATATTCAAAAATGATAATTATAGAAAATTCATCTTTATTCATAAAAGTTGGGTCTCTTACATAAAAGTCCTCGTTGGCTTGTAGTGCATTGATGGACAATTGTTGGCATGATCATGACCATTGATGAATACATCGAATATCCTCGGCCGTAGTGGTCATGAATAATTTGTGGTTGTGATCTGAAATGAATATCATTGGTAGTAGTCTTGAGGATGATGTAGTTTATTTATTAATTTAGTCTCAATGATAAAAAGTGATGAAAAACCTTTTAAATCATAAAAGATAGTAAATTTTATTCTACTTGACTCTTTTAATGGATTCTTGTTCACCGCAGCTTAAACTTGATGTACATTGTATTTTATCGGTTTAACATTGTGGAAGGCTAATGATAATTTATTCTCGCATTATCTTAGTCATAATATTTCTTCTTGGGCTAGTTGAGCTCACCCTTTAATTTCATTGTTATCTTCGAAATGAAATGAGAACGTAGCGAGGACTAGTCGGGAAGCGGAGTGACTCATTCAATCGATAAGATTAGTAGTCCTCACTATTCTACATGAAATAAAGTGTGTTAATAAATGTATTGAGCACTTATTTTGAGTTTTAATAATCTTTGCCTGTAAGACAATATTTGTATTAAAACTCATGTTTCATGTTATATATTTAAGATTGTATTTGTATTCATATCTTGTATTTGGCACTTCATAATATGTGATGTATACCTATTTTGGGAAGGCGTCCATAATGACCCATTCTTAATATTAGATTTTTTTTAAAAAAACTAAAATATAAATTAAAATAAAAAATAGTAAAAGATAAATAAAAAAGCGATTCAATTTTTTCAAAATGAAATTATTAATTTTATAAATAAATATTATTTTAAATAAAAATGGAAAATTCTTTATATTTAAAATAATGAGTAAAATTTTATAAAATATAGATTCAAAAATAAAATTTTTTTCAAAAGAATTTTTTTAAAAACCAATAAGGTTTCATAAAATTTTAATTTTTAAATCTATATTTTATGAAACTTTACTCATTTTATGGAAAAATTAAAGTTTCTAATATTTTAATTGAAAATAATAATTATTTTTAAAAAATTTAAAATAATCATTTTTAATTAGTTTAATGGGAATAAAACGTCAACTATATAGTGGATATTTCATTAGTTTTGTAGATAAAAAATTAATGTTTGTTTATTTTTTTAATGTAATAACTTAATTTCAAAATAATAATTAGTTTAGTAGGGTAATTTAAAAATTAAAAGTTCGATTGTGTAATCGGTAAAACTTTGCCAACTACAATAGGTATTTCATTAGTTTTACCGATTTCATTGATATTTTTATTTTGTAGGTACATGTGATGATTCTTTGCTTCGATGACATTTTAAAATGTTATTCCTTATCTTTTGTAAATTCTTATAATTTTAATAAAATTAATTAGTTGATAATTTTTTTATTTTTTTTATTTAATTTGTATAAAGGGGCACACTTGAAAAAATTTGTCCTGAGACTTAGAAAACCCAAGACCGACTCTGATTTTCATTATTAAAGGAACTGATATTTTTATATGTGTTTTTGATATTTTTCATGTGTTACTCTTCACATGAGTATAAAGTGGGTTTCACTTTCATGCGAAAGAAAATCACGTAAAAATATCAAAAAAATACATGTGAAAAATAGTGTTCCCCTTGTCAAATAGTATAAAAATAAGAAAAAAAAAATAATTTAAAAAAGAGAATTGATATTTTCACAATTAAAATAATAGTTTCATAAAGTTTATAGTAAATTAATCACACTTATATAAAAAAAATATTCTAAAAATATTAATTTTTACTTGTAAAAATAACAATTATCTCAAATAAAAGACAAAGTTACAAATAAGTAAAAAATTATTTTTAAAAATTATGGGACCAAATACCAATTTCTCTCATTTCCATACATATATTTTTTTCGTCCATAGAGACGTGCAAAAACGAGAGGCGGTTATTATACATTAGCCTTGGCATTATCAAACGTATACCTTTAATGACTTCGGAATTAAGCAAATCCCTCGAACATAATACAATTACAAATTTCCTTTCACTCCCTATAAATACTTTTTCTCCCACTCTAAACCTTTTCCTATTTCCACTAAACAAAATCTCTCCCAACTTCACTTCAGTTCACGTATCTGTCTAAAATTCTATTTTCTCGATTCTCCTGTGAGCTCTCTGATCAAACTCCGGTAATGCACTGATTCATCAAATCTCACTCCTTGGATCGCTATTTCTATCTCATGGCCGAAATCGCCGTACTCGTAGAAGCTCTCTTCGGGGGCAAGGCATCGACTGATCTCCCTCGGAGACTTCGCTCCGATTCCTCACTTAAGCTAGGGATGGAGAATCTCTATTTGATACTCAAACATGGCGTTGAATCTACTGGAGATGGTAAATTAGGACTCGAATCCTGGGACCAGTCTCAGATTCAAGCTGTTTATTCGATCGCGAAATCAATTGCTTCTGCTACCAATTCTCTCTCTGGTACTGTCTCCATTTTTCATCTTCTGATCATGTATATCCATCTATATAGATATCTCTCTCTATATATATACTATTTTCTAAATATGTGTTGAATGAAGTGGCAAAGTATGTATGTGGTTTTGTGATTTGACAGTGGAGCACGCGGAACCTATACTTGTTGCGGTCGTTCAACAGTTGGTGGAGTTTGCGCTGTGTTACTTGGAGAAATCAATCCGGAACAGCGATGATTCCAGTTTTCAGGTTTGTATTTCCATGCCTAGGTCAGATTGTTTGTTATGTTTAATTTTTTTATATTGATTAAAGTGATTCAGACTTTATTATGGTAAACACTTGTTCGAGCTGCTGTCGAAAAAAATGCATATAGTAGTTTATATATACAAGCTGATGATATCACAAAACAGTGATTACTATGAATGGGCAGTTGGGTTTCATTAATCTTTAGCATTCTTGAAGACCTCTTGTTGTGGATTACGGCGCAGAAAGGTTCAAGGGTTGGTAAGTAGACAGATTATTGAAGGGTTCATAATATTTGAAGTTGAATTTTTTTTCCTGGTCTTAGATGTGAGCTATAAAATGTTAGAAAACCAGGTGTGCTGAAGTGTTGCACAACCAGTGTCAAAAGAACTTGGTTAATATGTTCAATTTGCAGACCAAATGCTAAGAGAGCAGGTTAGGTTTTGCATTGGTTAGTTAGGATATGTTATTGGGGCTGATGTTAATACTTATTTTATAAATGTAAATAACAATGGTCATCATAAATATGCTCCAATATTCATCTCTTGCATCACGCTCCACAACAAGTTTAAAAAGTTGATGTATCCAATATGAAGGGAAAGATTGAATTAATGACTACTTCAGACTCTTATTCACAACTCAATCCTCTCCCATTTTTTCGATGTATTATGTAGCTGGAGTGTCACAATCAGGCTTTTTAATCCTTAACATTCTCATTAGAGTCCACTAGATCGATGTTTCATCGGTAAGTGGGACGAACTTGAATACATTATGGAATGAAAGTAATCATAAAGAGTGCCACTAGTAAATTTAGTTTTTAAACTAAGAGCCATGTAAGCTACGTGGAAACCAGCATGGAAGTGTGTTATTGTATATTGAACTACGTGAAAGTAGATCCAACTGAAACACAACCTACATTCGATATTTAGCATGCCTTTGCTGAACTTCCAAGTTGTGTCTTTCCAAATTTTAGCTGTCGATTTATGGAAATTTGACATAGCCTCACCTTGCCTATATTTTGCTGTTACTCCTTACTATTATATTTTAAACGCTTATATGTATTTTATTCTCCACAAGAAGGGAGAGTGGTCATGAGGTAAATGTGCTAAAATTTGGGTTAGATCTCTTGCTAACCTGGTAAAGAGAGAGTTATTCAATAATTACCTTTTCTTGCTTCCATAGAATTAGTTGAAAGTTCTCTTTTATTGTCTCATGACATATTTAACATTTATCTTTTTATGACATTTAAAATGTGAATCTGCTAGTAACATATAACTATGAAGAAGCATAAAAAAATAGCTCAATACCACTGGTAGCTGCTTGTCTTTATGAGAACAAGCTTAATGTTGTCTTTGTACTGCAAGCTTTGTTGCTAGATTCAGATGGAATTCTCTCTTACTCTCTCTCACATGCACACAAAAAAAAAATAAAAAAAATACAAATTATATCTTTAATTATCTCTGCAGATTCTCCGTGTGATAGAATATGCAGTACCTGTGTGCTTGTGTAAGCTTGCTAATCTGCTTTCCTGCGTATGTGACTATCATATAGCCTTACTATTTTTTCTCTCATTCAGGATAACATGGTACAAATATTGGAGATAACACTAGTTGATGGCATGGATAGCGAGTCTGATTTCTCACAGCCTTGCACTTTGAGTACGCTTGTAGACTCATTGTCGATGTTGCCTGTTAAAAGTTGTAGTATTGAGTTGCAGGATCACAGCAAATGTTTGCTTCAAGGTATTGATCTAAGTCAAACCATCCTCCTTTAATGATTTGGCTGTAATAGTTTTTGTAATGCTGTGCTTTGCTTACTTGTTTTGAGAAGGGGGCAGTTGCTCAAAGGAAGAGAAACCAATGGATCGTCTTCTTATGAAATTAGCTTCTGAGTGCATGCAACTTGAGAATGTGAGCCCAGGGCCAGTCTTCACTGAGAAGTCTTTTCATCATAATTTTAATAAGGTGGTTTCTCTATCCCAGCACTGGGCAATTTTTCATCTGGGATGCATTCAGCGTCTTGTTTTCCTCTGCAAAGAACTGCTTGAACATCCGGATATGGTTGATGAGAGAATGGCTCATTCAAATTTACGGAAAAGGTTGTCCTATTCAACGAAAATTTTCAAATTACTGGGAAGTGTTACAAAAGGCGTCCTATATGCTGAATATGATTCTATATTGTTCCAAGCTGTTACTTCATTTATCAGTGTACTGCCTAACTTGTTCAAGCCTGGATTTGAATTTGCAAACAGCAATGCTTCTGTTGATAGTAGTTTTGAAGGTCTCATATTGTCACTGTTGGAAGAGTTTCTTCAACTTGTTCATGTGATCTTTTGCAACAGCAATGTATTTCAAAACGTCCAGGCATTTTTAATAGCAACTGTTTTGGACAATCTGGACTCTAATGTTTGGAGGTACAATAAGTCTGCTGGTAATCTAAAGCTCCCATTGGCTTACTTCCCTCGAATTGTGATTTACATTCTGAAACTTATTGGGGATGTAAATAAACAAAATTATCAGGTTTTTGAGCTGAAGGACTTCAATGTAGAAGACATTGGGGTTTTTGCTGACTACCAGATAGAATCCCTTTCTTGCCATATTCGTTCTGAGAAGTTTTTTCTGTTAAAGAAGTACTCTGTTCAGGAGCTATTGAGAATAATATTCTCTACTTCAAAGCAATGGGTCGACAATCTATTCCACCTTGCTTTTTTCCTTCACTCGGAGGGAGTCAAGTTGAGGCCAAAACTGGAGAGATCACATTCTAGTGGAACAAAAACATCTGCCCCAGAACCAGAAAATGCTGTTTGCCATGAAGATGAAGCGCTCTTTGGCGACCTTTTCTCTGAGGGTGGTCGCTCTGTAGGATCTGTGGATGGATATGATCAGCCTAGTGTTGCTGCTAGTTCTGTCTTGAACATTTGCAATCTGCCATTGCAAGCTGCTACAGAACTTTTTAGCTTTATAAAATTATGCATCTTTTCCCCTGAATGGAATTCTTCCTTGTATGAGGATGGCTGCAAGAAGCTTAGTGGCAGCCATATTGACATTCTGCTTTCCATTCTCAACTGTCAGGGTTGTTATTCTGAAGACAGGACTTCTGCTAATGATCTAGCATTATCTGGACAGAGGAAAATTGGCCATATCCATGAACATTGCTTTGAACTGTTGCACAACTTTCTTTCTCCATGTTTCTCTCTGATTCACTGGAGGAATACCTTGTCATGAAAATTCTAAATGTGGAGAATGGTGTCTTTGTTTACAATGATCAGACTCTTGCTTTGTTAGCTCATGCTCTCATCTGCAGGGTTGGTTTGGCTGGGAGTCAGTTGAGAACTAAAATCCAGAAGGCTTTTGTCGATTTCATTTCTGAGAAGGTGAAAACTTGTTCAAGCTGTCCTGATCTCAAGGAAGTTCTTGAGACTCTTCCTTCTGTGTTTCACATTGAGATTCTTCTAATGTCCTTCCATTTATCCTCAGAAGATGAAAAGTCAAAATCAGCAAACTTCATATTTTTTTCCCTTGTAGAAATCGCTGCTCTCCCTGCTGGTTTTAGTAGTATGCAATTGACATGCTGGGGTTTACTAGTTTCGAGGTTGATTTTGATTCTTCGTCATATGATATTTTACCCTCGTGCTTGTCCTTCAACATTGCTTTCAGAGTTGAGATCCAAGTTAAGAGAAGCCGCCTTTTTTGGCCCACGTCTTTCCAATGATGCAAATGATCATTCGCCTTGGGCATCAACTGTTGTGGAGAATGTGATTGCTACCTGTATCAAAGAAGGACAAGTGGACAGCAGCTTTCTTAAACAACTGATTGATGTTGGACCGCTTTCTGCTTCAGTATGTAGAGATGATAGGGCAGTTGAATGCTTAGGTTTGAAATGGTCTGAAATATGGTCCTCCTTCTCATGGATTTTGGGGTTCTGGAAAGGTAAAAAAGCTTCAGCAGCGGAAGACTTGATTCTTGAAAGATACATATTTGTCCTTTGTTGGGATATCCCTACAGTGGACTTTAAATTGGAACAGGTGCTTTCTCTTTGGACTGGCATGCAGGATCCGGATGCCACAAATATGAAACATCTGTTTCATTTTAGTCATTCCATTTTAGGTCATTCCGTAGTTATTCCTGAGAGCATCAATTTTTCAGTAGTGGTGTTTCTTTTGTTGCAACACATAAATGATGTACACATATCAGAGGAAATTGGGGAACTAGGGTGGGACTTTTTGAGGTATGGGTCGTGGCTGTCTCTGGTACTGTCACTACTCAATGTTGGCGTCTTGAGATACGGTATAAATAATACAACCATTTCTGAAGTTCCGATCTTGGAAGAGCATGCATCCAGGGATACTGAATTTCTTACTCTTGCTGAAAGTCTGGTTTCTAGTTTATTTGGAACTAATAAAGTTGCAATTCTAGTGAGAATGTTATCATCTTTGTTGAAGAAATATTTACGAGTGTATCAAAAAGCATTGCTTTCTACCTTTAATATCAGCCAAAAGCCTGATGATACATTTTCAACTTTGTTGCTTCTCAAGCATACTGGAATTGACAAATCTGTGCAGGATGCTTTGCTGGAGAAGAGTGGATTGAATTCTTGCCATCTGGAGTCTGTTTATGAGCTTTTGTCGAAGTTGACTGTAACTGTAGACAAAATGGCTCCTGGAATCCGATCGAAGGTATTTTGGGAATTTTTATTGCATGGTTTCCCCTGTCACCCTCAAATTTCTAGCGGAATTCTTTTGTCTTGCATCCTTAGCATTTGGGTGATCGTTAACTTTCTAGATGGGCTGCTTGAGGTGAAAACTGCTAGAAGAATTATCTGTGCAGAGACTGAAGTACTTCGCCAGATTCTTGAATCAGTCTTGACCATAAAGTTTGATAGGATCTTTGAATGTCTGCATGGGAAATGTGATGATATCTATCATAGCTTGTCTGAAGGCTTAGAAGGCTTTGATTATAGCAGTTTATTTATGATGCAGAATATTGAAGAATTGTTAAGAGATACCAATGCCAGAGAAGTTAGTGATAGCAGTATTAATGAATGCCTAGTTAATAAGGCTATTGATACCATGAACAGCCTCTGGAAAGATCCTTCAAAGAATGCTATCTTTAAATTCTTCCTTTCTGCGGAAGACATGTCTGAACAGATCAAGGATCTCTATGGTTCACATCGTGGTGATTTGTTGGTCCTTATTGATTCACTGAATAATTGCAACTCCGAGTCGGCGAATATAAAGGTTCTTAATTTCTTCATTGAACTTTTATCAGGAGAGGTTTCTTCCGATTTCAAACATAATTTACAGAAGAAATTCGTAAGCATGGACTTACCTTACCTTTCAAAATGGCTGGAAAGTAGGCTGTTGGGTTCCACAATAGAAGCCCCAGGTGGGGCCACCTGTGTAAATGGAAGTTCACTTTCTCTCTCAGAGTCAACTAGAAATTTTATTGCATGCCTTCTGTCTCCGCCTTCTGAACTGCAAACCCAGGAATTGCACCATCACCTTTTTGAAGCCATGCTAGTTTCACTGGACTGCGCATTTATGCTCTTTGATGTTAATACAGCAAAATCTTATCTCAATTTTGTTGTTCAACTTTCAAAATCAGAGCTTTCAATGAAATCACTTCTACGGAGAACTGTAATGCTTATGGAAAAGATGGCTGGTGATGAACGTCTACTCCAAGGACTGAAGTTCCTGTTTGACTTTCTTGGGACTGTTTTAAGTGATTGTGGGTCTATCAAGAATACTGTAGAAAAATATTCTGGAAAGTCTCTGTCTAGCAATAGTTCTGGGGTGGGTTCTGTTGCTTCTCGATCTCTTGCTTCGAGGAAAAATTCTGACACTTTGGTTCTTTCTTCTAATCAAGAAGGAAATTCCACATCTCTTGATTGTGATGCAACCTCTGTAGATGAAGATGAGGATGATGGAACATCTGATGGTGAAGTGGGTAGCATTGACAAGGATGATGAGGAGGATGGCAATAGCGAAAAAGCCCTTGCTTCTAAAGTTTGCACATTTACGTCCAGTGGCAGCAATTTTATGGAACAACACTGGTATTTTTGCTATACATGCGATTTGACTGTGTCTAAAGGCTGTTGTTCTGTGTGTGCAAAAGTTTGTCACCGTGGTCATCGTGTTGTCTACTCTCGCTCGAGTCGCTTTTTCTGTGATTGTGGCGCAGGGGTGTGTCGAGGTAGCAGTTGCCAATGCTTGAAGCCTCGGAAATTCACTGGAAGTAATAATAGTGAGCCAAATCGTGCTGCTGGTAGTTTTCAGTCCTTTCTACCCTTCCCGGAGGATGGGGACCAGCTTCCTGACAGTGATTCTGAAGTTGATGATGATGTTTTGATGGACATAGATAACTCTGTCAAGTTGAATATTCCAAGAGAGGTTCAAGATGGCATACCTCAGTTACTTGAAGACCTAAAAGTTGAAGGTCGATTGCTTGAACTTTTCAATTTGTTGATGCCGTCTATAACTAGCAGAAGAGACTCTAACCTATCCAAAGACAAGAAAGTTTCACTGGGTGACGATAAAGTGCTTTGTTACAGTGGTGATATTCTCCAATTGAAAAAGGCGTATAAAAGTGGATCTTTAGACCTGAAGATAAAGGCAGATTATTCGAATGCCAAGGAACTTAAATCTCATTTAGCAAGTGGTTCTCTTGTTAAATCATTACTAAGTGTTAGCACTAGAGGTCGTCTAGCTGTCGGAGAAGGTGACAAAGTAGCTATATTTGATGTTGGCCAGCTGATTGGACAAGCCACTACTGCACCTGTGACGGCAGACAAGGCCAATGTCAAGCCCCTTTCGAAAAATGTTATTAGGTTTGAAATTGTGCATCTTGTTTTCAATCCATTGGTGGAGAATTATCTTCTTGTTGCGGGCTATGAAGATTGCCAAGTTCTTACAGTAAGTCATCGTGGTGAGGTGGCTGATCGTCTAGCCATCGAACTTGCTTTGCAAGGTGCCTATATCAGACATGTAGACTGGGTTCCGGGATCTCAGGTGCAGCTAATGGTTGTCACCAACAGATTTGTCAAAATATATGATCTGTCGCAGGACAACATCAGTCCCTCACATTACTTCACGTTGCCTGATGGCGCGATCGTGGATGCGACACTAGTTGTGGCTTCACAGGGAAGAGTGTTTCTTATTGTGCTTTCTGAATCTGGATGCTTATTCAAGCTAGAAATAACAATGAAAGGAAATGTTGGAGCCAGACCTTTAAAGGAAATAATTCATTTTCAGGACACAGAGATGCATGCAGGAGGCTCCTCTTTGTACTATTCATCTACTTTTAAGTTACTTTTTGTATCCTATCAAGACGGGACCACCTTGATAGGCCGATTAAATAACAGCACGACATCTCTAACCGAGCTATCTGCTGTGTATGAGGAAGAGCAAGAAGGTAAGCTCCGAGCAGCTGGGTTGCATCGTTGGAAAGAGTTGCAATCTGGTAGTGGATTATTCGTTTGCTTCTCAAGTATGAAATCAAACTCTGCATTCACTGTTTCCATGGGAGAAAATGAGGTCATTGCACAGAATATGCGGCAAGCTGTGGGATCAACCTCACCGGTGGTTGGGCTAACTGCTTACAAACCTTTATCCAAAGACAAAATTCATTGTCTTGTTTTACATGATGATGGGAGCCTTCAGATATACTCACATGTGCCTGTTGGGGTTGACACGTGTACAACTGCGATCTCTGATAAAGTTAAGAAATTAGGTTCTGGTATTCTTAACAATAAAGCTTATGCCAGTTCGAAGCCGGAATTCCCACTTGATTTTTTCGAGAAAACAGTATGCATAACAGCTGATGTGAAACTAAGTGGCGATGCCATCAGAAATGGTGATTCAGAGGGAGCTAAGCAAAGCTTGGCATCCGAGGATGGGTTTCTTGAGACTCCTAGCCCAGCAGGATTCAAGGTATATCATCACATAGTATAGCTTCTCATTATACATCTCTATCCTTAATAAATATTAGATC
The DNA here is from genome assembly GCA_020205615.1 of Panax quinquefolius. Lineage (NCBI taxonomy): Eukaryota > Viridiplantae > Streptophyta > Magnoliopsida > Apiales > Araliaceae > Panax > Panax quinquefolius. The sequence continues at coordinate 24,266,266 of CM035156.1, forward strand.
TTTCCTTATTGTCTGTAATTTTTGGGTCGTTTCAACACATGCTTCCTTCATACGTCTATCCATTAGTAAGTCATATAAATACTATACTATTGTGAGGTGTGTTCATATATGATCTCCTGTTTTTGAGTTTCTCTTCTTTTATTTGGCTCAATGAATCTTATTTTTCCATCCATGGAGTTATTGGAGGAGTTCATGGGGAATCTTTCGTGGCTTTGTGGAAGCTCCACAGTTTTTCTATTGGGGAGTTGATTGTTCTATGTATACACCGTGTGTACATGGGCTTCACCCTTTTTGGTGACTTTTGATATCACTTTTATAGTTTTATTTCTTATAAAAAAAAGTTATGAAGATACTTTTGCACATTTTTAGTAACTTATTTATCTAGATCATGTCATAGTTTCCTAGTATATTTTTCTTAGGTTGTGTTTACTACAAAAATATTACTTGCTTTTGGAATCGACAGACCTACTTATCGTTAAATTTTTTTCCTGGATATTATGGTTTACATATTATTGGACACAGACAAATATATTATTGATTTCAATTAAAAAATCTTACCATATTTTAGTCCTTGGCTGATTTCAATTATAAAAAAAATACTAATAAATTTTAGTCCTTAACGTAGTACTGAGAATGAACCATTAAAGAAAAACTATGTCTAAGTTTGTTGGAAAAAAGTCAATTGGAGAAAGTAGGACTCTCTTATCCAGACCGAGGGATTATTACCGTGAAGAAAGGACAAATATGCAAATGTTGAAAAAACAATCAACCTTTTTTTCACAAGAGCATTCTTTGCTAGTGAATTAATGTTTTGATTGGTGCATTCTCTATTCCTTGCTAGTTCTGTTCAAACATGCAAGTGCAGTAATAATAATGGAAGGAGAGATTGTAATTGAACACTAATGCTGTCTGATAGGACTGGCAGGTAATAGCTTTACACCCATTCCGGAAGAGGAGAGAGAGAGAGAGTGTGTGTGTGTGATAGTGAGAGGTGAGACACCCAGGAAGAGAGAGAGAGAGAGAGAGAGGGAGGAGGTAAGGAGGGGAGGGGGGGGGGGGAGGGGGGGGGGGAGGTTAGAGTTAGAGGGAACTTGTAATCAATCTAAATAAAATCAGTTGTCGTATTGAACTGTTCTTATCTCTGGTTTTACAGATTTGCTGTTGCATTTTAAAGTTTTTTCTATTATTTATTTATTTTGGGGGTAGGGGGTGGTGTAAGAGACAAGAAACCAATTATATCAACGAGTAAAAGGTAATGAGATTATATTACAAGGGAAGCAAGATGATATCCTTTGATTTCCATAGGATATGCCACTTATCCTGCAAAAAAAGAGAGAGGACAAAAAAAGAGAGAGGAGGGAGGGGGGGGGGGAAAAAAAGACTGCACATGCCAAATGTACCTTCAAGGCTACAACCTACACTAAGCCACTTGAGATCTCCTATAGTGCGTTGTTACTTCACTACTTGTCATTGGTTGATAGTACAGTATGATATTTTATTTGACAAGGTCTATGAAATCCATAACCATTTCTGTTTTTCTTCTCAGGTAACTGTTTCGAACCCAAATCCTGACATGGTCATGGTTGGGGTTCGGGTGCATGTAGGTAACACATCTGCAAACCATATACCTTCTGATATAACTATCTTCCAGAGAGTTGTAAAATTGGACGAGGGCATGCGTTCGTGGTATGACATTCCATTTACAGTCGCTGAATCACTTCTTGCTGATGAAGAATTTGCAATTTGTGTTGGGCCTACCTTCAATAGATCTGCATTGCCTAGAATAGATTCATTTGAAGTTTATGGTCGAGCTAAGGATGAATTTGGCTGGAAAGAGAAGATGGATGCCGTACTGGACATGGAAGCTCGCGTGCTTGGCCTTAACTCCTGGGTCGCAGGATCTGGGAAAAAGTGCCGTGCTGCTCAATCTGCATCTGTTCAGGAGCAGGTAGTTGCAGATGGCCTTAAGCTTCTGTCAAGATTTTATTCGTTGTGTAGGCCAACACAGGGATGTGTACAAGTCGAGGAAGTAAAACCAGAGCTTAGCAAATTGAAGTGCAAGCAATTGTTGGAAACCATATTTGAAAGCGACAGGGACCCTTTGTTGCAGGCTGCTGCTTGCCGTGTACTTCAAGCTGTTTTTCCCCAAAGGGAAATGTATTACCAAGTAAGTACCTTATTCCATATATAAGCCTGCAAGCTGCTTGTCCTAAAATACACTTGCAAGTGTTAGTGTTAATAGGTTATCTTCCATCTATCATGCCTTTCTGATGGCAACCTTCTTTCCTAGGTTAAGGATACCATGCTCCTTTTTGGGGTGGTGAAGTCGACAGCCATGCTTTCTTCAAGGCTGGGTGTTGGTGGGACTACAACAGGATGGATTATTGAAGAGTTCACGGCCCAGATGCGTGCAGTTTCCAAGATTGCATTGCATCGTCGATCTAACTTTGCGGCTTTCCTTGATACTAATGGTATTGTATCAATTCTCATTCATCTAAGCTTCATTTGCTTATTTTCTATATTTTACTTGTATGGTTGTATTTGATTAGAGACATATTAATCAGCTTTCTTTGTCAGCTAACATTTTGATCAGCATTACATTAGTTTAATTTGGGTCTAGGTTGTCCTCCGTATATCTTTTGAAAATAATGATTGGTTATCATTATTGAAAGTTTCGGACTAATGATTTGGGAATAAATTCCCTTGAATGTTTTTTGGGTCAGCTTGCTATTGGCCTGCTTTTTGTGGCATGTGGTACCTCGCAGTTTACTTGAACTACTCCATGTTTCTGCTCAATTTGGCAGTATTCATAGCCTCTAGCACTGGGATATTAATTCACAAACCTTAGTTATCTAAGTAGTCACTAGTCAAACTAATATATTTTATAAGTATTATTTGTTGTTTACATGGACATGTCTTAGAGTTTGTTCTTCTTCCTTTGGACTGTCATATTTCTCTCTTTATGTCAGATCAAAAAAATTTCAATTTTTTGCTTTTGGACAGATTTTACATTTGCTTCCTCGTATCCCATGGTGCTAGTTCAAAATGTTGTAGTTGGACGGTGTTATTTATAATGTGTTTATGTTGCTTCTGGTACCACCACATTTACACATGCCATCCCTTTTTGTAATTTGTAGCAGAATACTCGTGGCAATGTTAAAAACATTTACTTTTTGAAATATATAGGATTTGTTTAGTACTCAGTTGTTGCAACATGATGGTGGTGGTACATCAGGTTTACTTTCTGACAACGTTTTCTTAACCAACACTAATGAGTAAGCATTTAGGTTTTCAGTAATGTGTCAAGGTCTTCGTGGATTTATTTTATATATGTTTATGTGTGTGTATATATGTGTGTGTATATATTTTGGGGGGTGGGGGGAGGTGTGCAGTTGTGCTAGTTTTATCCTTTTAATTATGGCTTATACCTGGTCACACTCTAAATGCTAGGAAACATAATACAGGTTTATCAGAAAGCGTTGTCTGCGAAGATTGTTGTGATGGTCATGCTCTTTTGCTGAAAGGGTGGCACTTAATTTTAATGGAATAAAAGCATTTTTCTTAATTATCTTGTTGTATGGCACCTTTTGTAGGTTCAGAAGTGGTAGATGGGCTTATGCAAGTTCTGTGGGGAATTTTGGACATAGAGCACCCTGAAACACAAGCTATGAACAACATTGTTATATCGTCGGTGGAACTTATTTATTGTTATGCTGAATGTCTGGCTTTGCATGGAAAGGAAGCAGGGTTACAATCTGTTGCACCTGCTGTTTCTCTATTGAAGAAACTTCTGTTCTCGCCCAATGAGGCAGTTCAGACTTCTAGCAGGTAATTTTATCTTCTTAAAATGCTGTTTCTTTTCTCTATAACATATTAGCCTTCATTTTCCCTTTTTATTTTCTTTCCCCACAGCTTGGCTATATCTTCGAGATTGCTCCAGGTTCCATTTCCAAAACAAACTATGCTGCATACTGATGATGCAGCGGAGATTGCAAGTTCTGTTCCTGTTCGTTCTGATGTTGCAATTGCAGCTGGTGGAACTGCTCAGGTCATGGTTGAAGAAGACTCTATTACTTCATCTGTTCAATATTGCTGTGATGGATGCTCTACTGTTCCTATACTTAGGCGCAGATGGCACTGCACTGTTTGCCCTGATTTTGATTTGTGCGAGGCATGTTATGAAGTGCTTGATTTAGATCGGCTTCCTCCACCCCATTCCAGAGATCATCCTATGTCGGCAATTCCAATCGAAGTGGAAACTTTCGGGGTTGAGGGAAATGAAATTTTCTCAACAAATGATTTAACAGATCCAACTTTGTTGCCTGTTGCTCCTGAAATCAGCATGCAGAATTCTGCTCCATCAATTCATATCTTGGAACCTAATGCATCTGGAGACTTTTCAGCTTCAGTAGTTGACGCTGTTACTATTTCTGCGTCAAAAAGGGCTGTAAATTCCTTGCTTCTTTCTGAGCTCCTTGAACAGCTGAAAGGATGGATGGAGACCACCTCAGGGGTTCAGGCAATCCCTGTTATGCAGCTTTTCTACAGACTATCATCTGCTGTAGGTGGACCATTCGTTGATGACTCAAAGCCAGAAAGCTTAGATTTGGAAAAATTAATAAAATGGTTTTTGGATGAGATAAGTATCAATAAACCTTTTGCAGCCAAGAATCGTTCTTCCTTCGGGGAAGTTACTATCCTTGTCTTCATGTTCTTTACTTTGATGCTTCGAAACTGGCACCAGCCTGGAAGTGATGCTTCTATTCCAAAATCAAGTGGAGTAACAGACACACATGACAAAAGTCCTATCCATATACCGGCTTCCACCTCAATCTCTACCCCTTCCACCATGTTTGATCAAGAGAAAACTGGATTCCTCTCCCATCTACTTCGAGCCTGTGGCTCTCTTAGGCAGCAAAATTTTGTCAATTATTTAATGGATATTCTGCAGCAGTTGGTACATGTTTTTAAATCCCCAACTGCTAGTTTTGACGCCTCACATGGTTCAGGTAGTGGTTCAGGATGTGGGGCTTTGTTAACTGTCCGAAGGGAGCTACCAGCTGGCAATTTCTCTCCATTCTTTTCTGATTCATATGCCAAATCACATCGGGCTGATATATTTGCAGACTACCATAGGCTATTGCTAGAGAATGCTTTCCGACTGGTTTACAGTTTGGTTCGACCAGAAAAACACGACAAGGTTGTTGATAAAGATAAGTTATCCAAGATACCTTCTGGAAAGGATTTGAAACTAGAGGGTTATCAGGACGTTCTCTGCAGTTACATCAATAATCCTCACACAACTTTTGTGAGAAGGTATGCAAGGAGGCTTTTCCTTCATCTATGCGGTAGCAAGACGCAATATTACAGTATCCGGGATTCGTGGCAATTCTCCAGTGAGGTTAAGAAGCTTTACAAACACATAGACAAATCTGGTGGCTTCCAAAGTACTGCCTCTTATGAGAGGAGTGTCAAAATAGTGAAATGCCTATCTACAATGGCTGAAGTTGCTGCTGCACGGCCTAGGAACTGGCAGAAGTATTGTTTGAGGCATGGTGATATTTTGTCTTTCCTACTGAATGGAGTTTTCTACTTTGGGGAGGAGTGTGTAATTCAGACTCTTAAGCTTCTGAATTTGGCCTTTTATGCTGGGAAAGATATTAGCCACTTGTTACATAAAACTGAAGGAGGTGATGCAGGAGCAAGTTCAAACAAATCAGGTACTCAGTCCCTTGATTCAAGAAGAAGAAGAAGAAGGAGAAGATGGGACTGAATCTGGTTTGGAGAAATCTTATATGGATGTGGAGCCAGTGGTAGATGTATTTACTGATAAAACTGGTGATCTCTTGAGACAATTTATTGACTGCTTCTTACTGGAATGGAATTCAAGCTCTGTACGTGCAGAAGCCAAGTGTGTTCTTTATGGTGTGTCGCATCATGCGAGGCAGTCATTCAAGGAAACCATATTAATGGTTCTTTTGCAGAAGGTAAAATTTTTGCCAATATATGGTCAAAATATCATGGAGTATATTGAACTAGTCACCTTCTTGTTGGGGAAGTACCCTGATAACAGTGCAAAGCAACAAAGCACGGAAATTGTAGACCGATGCTTGACCTTTGATGTGATTAAGTGCATCTTTGATACACTTCACTCACAAAATGAACTTTTAGCTAATCACCCAAATTCACGTATATACAACACTTTGAGTGGCTTGGTGGAGTTTGACGGATACTATCTTGAGAGTGAGCCTTGTGTTGCCTGCAGCTCTCCCGAGGTACCCTACAGTAGGATGAAGCTAGAAAGTCTGAAGTCGGAAACAAAGTTTACTGACAACCGCATCATAGTGAAATGTACTGGTAGCTACACCATCCAAAGTGTGACCATGAATGTTCATGATGCTCGTAAGTCCAAATCGGTGAAGGTTTTGAACCTTTACTACAACAATAGGCCTGTGGCTGACTTGTCGGAGTTGAAGAACAATTGGGCCTTGTGGAAGCGTGCTAAGATATGCCATCTTGCTTTCAATCAAACTGAGCTAAAAGTGAACTTCCCAATTCCAATCACTGCATGCAACTTCATGATTGAGCTGGATTCTTTCTATGAAAATCTGCAAGCTCTATCCCTCGAACCATTGCAGTGCCCACGTTGCAGTCGCCCTGTGACTGATAGGCATGGAATATGTGGTAATTGTCATGAGAATGCATATCAGTGCAGGCAATGCCGTAACATTAATTATGAGAATCTGGATTCATTTTTGTGCAATGAGTGTGGGTACAGCAAATATGGTCGTTTCGAATTTAATTTCATGGCTAAGCCAAGTTTCACTTTTGATAACATGGAGAATGATGAAGATATGAAGAGGGGACTGGCTGCTATAGAAACAGAATCTGAAAATGCTCATAGGAGATATCAGCAGCTTTTGGGTTTTAAGAAACCTTTGCTTAAGATTGTGTCGAGTATTGGCGAGAATGAAATGGACTCTCAGCAGAAGGATTCTGTTCAGCAAATGATGGTCTCTTTGCCTGGACCTTCTTGTAAGATAAACCGTAAAATTGCTCTTCTTGGCGTCCTTTATGGTGAGAAATGCAAAGCAGCATTTGATTCTGTCAGCAAAAGCGTACAGACGCTTCAAGGGCTTCGACGAGTTTTAATGAATTACTTGCATCAGAAACATTCTGATACAACGGTTGCCTCAAGATTTGTCGTGTCGAGGTCACCTAACAGCTGCTATGGGTGTGCAACTGTGTTTGTTACACAGTGTCTTGAGATGTTACAGGTGCTATCAAAGCACCCAAACTCCAAAAAACAACTTGTAACAGCTGGTATCCTATCTGAGTTGTTTGAAAATAATATTCACCAAGGTCCCAAATCTGCTCGTGTCCAGGCTAGGGCAGCTCTTTGTGCCTTCTCTGAGGGAGATATGAGTGCGGTGGATCAATTGAATAGCTTAATACAGAAGAAAGTTATGTACTGCCTTGAACATCATCGGTCCATGGATATTGCCCTGGCTACACGTGAAGAATTGATGTTGCTTTCAGAGGTGTGTTCTGTGGCAGATGAATTCTGGGAGTCAAGATTAAGGGTTGTCTTCCAGTTGTTATTTTCTTCTATTAAATTGGGGGCCAAGCATCCTGCTATATCTGAGCATGTCATACTTCCTTGTCTGAGGATTATATCTCTGGCATGTACTCCCCCAAAACCTGATACAGTGGAGAAAGAACAGGCGACAGGTAAGGCTGCCCCAGTTTCACAGATTAAGGATGAACACAATTCAAACTTATCTGGATCTTTAAGTGGCCTTGTCATTGGGAGTAACTCTGCACCAGAGTCGGTAGAGAAGAATTGGGATGGGTCTCAAAAGACTCAAGATATTCAATTATTAAGCTATTCAGAATGGGAAAAAGGAGCATCATATCTTGATTTTGTGAGGCGGCAATATAAAGTATCCCAGGTAGTTAAAGGTGGTCACAGGTCTCGACCTCAGAAATATGATTACCTGGCTTTAAAATATGCTCTCAGATGGAAACGACATGCTTCTAAGACTGCTAAGAGTGAGGTAACGTCATTTGAGCTGGGGTCCTGGGTCACAGAACTTGTATTGAGTGCTTGTTCTCAATCTATAAGATCTGAGATGTGCATGCTTATCAGTTTGCTTTGTTCCCAAAGTTCATCAAGGAGGTTTCGGCTATTAAATTTACTCATGTCTTTGTTACCGGCATCTCTTTCTGCTGGTGAAAATGCTGCTGAATATTTTGAATTGCTGTCTAAGATGATAGATTCAGAAGATGCTCGTCTTTTCTTAACTGTGCGTGGTTGTCTGACCACAATTTGTAAGTTAATTACCAAAGAAGTGGGTAATATTGAATCCCTGGAGAGAAGCCTGCATATTGACATCTCACAAGGATTTATCCTTCACAAGCTTATAGAGCTTCTCAGCAAATTTTTGGAGGTGCCCAACATCAGATCTAGGTATACATGCTTAACGTGTTTTTTTTGTGGTTAACTCGTTTGTCTCCTTATTTACATTCTCTCTCGTGGTGCCAGATTCATGAGGGAACAGTTACTCTCCGAAGTCCTTGAGGCCCTTATTGTTATTAGGGGTTTAATTGTGCAGAAAACAAAATTAATAAGTGATTGCAATCGACTTCTGAAAGATCTTTTGGACAGCCTTTTGCTGGAGAGTAGTGGAAACAAGCAGCAGTTCATCCAGGCCTGCATCAATGGTTTGCAAATCCACGGACAGGAGAGAAGAGGACGGACTTCTTTGGTATGTGGAAGAAAGTTTATGGTATTTATTTTCTTTTTTTCTTTCCTAGCAGTGCCTTTTTGTTAATGGTTACTACCTCCAACCCATTTTACTTGCTCCACTATTTAGTGGTGAGGCGCTGATTTTGGAATGGGCCTGAAAGCTTGAAACACATTTACATATTAATTTTATAAATTTAATATCATTGAATCGATATCTGTAATTTATTAAAAGCACAAAAATAGATCTAATTTTAAATGTGTTTTTGGCATGTCTTAAAATGTGTAAACTAACACACCCCGTAAAGGAAGCAAGAGTATTATTTTTGAATTCTCAAATATCTCAAAGAATTAACCAGTGTGAGTGCTGATTTAGCTCAAATTTATTTATAATTCTTTTGACTTGCTTATTTTCCAAGTGGTCCTCATTTTATTTATAACTTTTTCCATCTAGTGCAAACTTGTGGTCGATCAATTGCTTAGTCACTATAATTTATGCACATATATACACACACATATTTCATCTAGAGCATAACTATACTATCAATTGCTCACCTTCACAATAATCTTTATCAAACATACAGTTTATTCTGGAGCAGCTCTGCAATCTGATCTGTCCGTCAAAACCGGAGTCTGTATATCTTTTGATTCTGAACAAGGCACACACCCAGGAAGAGTTCATTCGTGGATCAATGACCAAGAATCCTTATTCCAGTTCTGAGATCGGTCCATTGATGCGTGACGTTAAAAACAAAATTTGCAATCAATTGGATCTGTTAAGTCTTGTTGAAGACGACTATGGCATGGAGTTGCTAGTTGCTGGAAATATAATATCTCTTGATTTAAGTATTGCTCAAGTTTATGAACAAGTTTGGAAAAAGTCAAATAGTCAGTCACTGAATGCAGTATCAGGTACTACCTTGTCGTCTAATGCTATAACGTCAACCAGAGACTGTCCTCCAATGACCGTAACCTACCGTCTTCAGGTATACTTCCTCTGGCATAAATTTCACTGTAAAAGGAATATGGTCAAAACGATTAAAGTTTTGCTTTGTTACAATGTACAGTAATTTGCCTTGATATGCTACACATTTTTACTTCTACCAACTGTTCTTCATCAAAGTTAATGTGTGGCAGGGATTAGATGGTGAAGCTACTGAACCCATGATTAAAGAATTAGATGAAGATAGAGAGGAGTCTCAAGATCCTGAGGTGGAGTTTGCAATAGCTGGGGCAGTTCGGGAGTGCGGGGGTTTAGAAATTATCTTGGCTATGATTCAGGTGTGTAGTGTGGATTATTGTAATGACCTTAAAATGTTTAGTTTTTCTCAAGGTCCTTAACATCTACAGTATATTGTGATGTCCCAGGACATTCAAGTGTTGTGAAGATTAAAGTAGATAGAATTTTATGTGTTTTTTTATTTATTAATTTATAAGCAATTGCGGGTCAATGTGTAATGTTAATTTTTATTTATTTTGCAACCTTACTGTGTTGGATTTTACCCTGTTTACTATTCATCCACTTTTAGACATCTAACATTTGTTCTAATTCTGCAGCTTCTGCGAGATGATCTGAAGTCCAACCAAGAACAGTTGGTTGTAGTGCTTAATCTCCTTATGTACTGCTGCAAGATAAGGGAAAACAGAAGGGCCTTGTTGAGGCTAGGAGCTTTGGGTTTACTCCTAGAGACAGCAAGACGCGCTTTTTCTGTGGATGCCATGGAGCCAGCTGAAGGCATTCTTTTGATTGTAGAGAGTTTGACATTGGAAGCAAATGAGAGTGATAATATTAACATCACACAGAATGCTCTTACAGTCTCTAGTGAAGAAACTGGTGCTGGAGAGCAGGCCAAGAAAATAATTCTTATGTTCTTAGAGAGGTTGTGTCATCCTTTAGGTCTTAAAAAATCAAACAAACAACAGAGGAACACCGAGATGGTAGCAAGAATTTTGCCATACTTGACCTATGGTGAACCTGCAGCAATGGAAGCACTTGTCCAGTTTTTTGATCCTTACTTACAGAACTGGAGTGAATTTGATCGGCTGCAGAGGCAGCATGAAGATAATGCAAAAGATGAGAGCATTTCTCAGCAAGCAGCCAAACAGAGGTTTGCCATTGAGAACTTTGTTAGGGTTTCTGAATCACTTAAAACAAGTTCCTGTGGGGAGAGATTGAAGGACATTATATTGGAGAAGGGCATTACTGGTGTTGCAGTTAGACATTTGAGGGAAAGTTTTGCATTTTCAGGGCAGGCTGGCTTTAGATTGAGTGCAGAATGGGCATCAGGTTTAAAACTGCCATCTGTTCCCCTTGTATTGTCTATGCTGAGGGGATTGTCAATGGGGCACTTGGTCACTCAAAGGTGTATTGATGAAGGAGGGATCTTACCTTTGCTCCATGCCTTGGAGGGAGTTGCTGGAGAAAATGAGATTGGTGCGAAGGCTGAAAATTTATTGGATACTCTCTCTGATAAGGAGGGTAAAGGTGATGGCTTCCTGGCAGACAAGGTTTCTGGGTTGCGCATGCCCACCCGGGATGAAATGAGGCTGACGAGCTCTAAGGAAGAGAGAGGAGTTGCTTCAGGTACTTCCTCTTTGAAGCCCTTGCATAACCAAAAAGGAAAATGTTATGGTGTTTAGAACATCATTTTACTTTTGCTTAAATCAGTAAATATTTTCAGTGTCTTGGTTAGTTTTCTACCATGTTTGGAGAAGAAAACATGTATAGATTTATTAGTATGTTCAGTGTCCCCTAATGTTTCAGGCAACTGTTACTTTCATTTTCACCCCAAATTGGTGAGAGAGTCTTTAGGCTTTGTTAGGAACTTTATACCCCACCTCCTTGAACACAAATTGGTGAGAGAGAGAGTCTTTAGTCTTTAGGCTTTGTTAGGAACTTTTTTCTTGCCACTGCTGAGAAATATTTATTTAATACAGAACTTTATCTTATATTCTTATCTTCAATTTTATGGTAACAGGGACTTGGGATGCGACAGGAATTCGCTTCTGATGGTGGTGAGCGAATTGTTGTTTCTCAGCCAGTCCTTGAAGGTCTGGAAGACATGGAGGAAGAGGAAGATGGGTTAGCTTGCATGGTGTGCCGAGAGGGCTATAGTTTGAGGCCAACTGACTTGCTAGGTGTCTATACTTACAGTAAGCGGGTGAATCTGGGTGTTGGGACTTCAGGAAGTGCTCGTGGGGATTGTGTTTACACGACAGTTAGCCATTTCAATATTATACATTTCCAGTGTCATCAGGAGGCTAAGAGAGCAGATGCTGCTCTTAAGAATCCTAAAAAGGAATGGGAAGGGGCGGCCCTCAGAAATAACGAGACTCTTTGCAATAATTTATTTCCTTTGAGAGGTCCATCGGTTCCATTAACACAATATATACGTTACATTGATCAGTACTGGGATTACCTGAATGCTCTTGGACGTGCTGATGGAATCAGGCTACGGTTGTTGACTTACGACATTGTTCTGGTACACTATCTTTATTATTATTTTTTATCTACTTGTATCTTCCTTTTCACCTTCTTTATTGGTATATATGTCTTCTTGCACATAAACATGTATTTGTTTGTTCCAGATGCCTAAGCAGTGTTTCACAGTCATCTACTTTCCTGATCGGTTGGGGTTGGGCGAGGGAAATAGGGGGAATGAGGAGCCATCTTAAACAATAATTTGTTACTTTTCTTCTATATTAGGACAATCATCACTTTGCTATCTCTTTCGTTAGTCCATTTACAGCAGCCTTACTGCTAAAAAGCGGTCCCAAAAGATATCTTACTTTGATAGAAATTCCTTTGTATTTTGTACTATGAAATTGTCAGCAGCCTGCCAAAAAGTAGTGCCAGTAGATATCTTACTCCGATTGAAATTCCTTCATATTTTGTACTATGAAATAACTGCCTGGTTTAAAATGGTGTAAAATAATCCCTCTGTTCCCCAAAAGATGTCCCGGGTACAATTTTCACACATTAAAATAATCTAGTTACAGGATAGAGTATTAAATAAGTTCCATTTGTACTTTTATAGTTGGCTTAAATGCAATACAAGTTGTACCTAAAAGTTATGAAAGAACAGGGTAATGTAGTCTTTTCTTGACATTATAACTTTTAGTTGTACTTGCGATATGAAGGGAGTAGTTTTCGTTAAAATGGTGGAAAAAATTTGTCCTGCTCATTGGTTCTTAATCATTATAAATCAACTGTGTTACCATATCCTGTTCAATTGAGTGGGCAGAACTTAGGGATGTTCTTTGTTAAACTGATGTTATATGTAACAATAGTTTTCCAATTTGATAAATTGTGCTTATTTATTAACCAAGAGTCAAAGAGCTATTTTTGGCAGATGATGTTACCCTAAGATAACAACAAATTATTGATGTCCATCAATTTTATCTTGTAGATGCTTGCTCGGTTTGCCACAGGTGCCTCATTTAGTACTGACAGTAGAGGTGGGGGAAAAGAAAGCAACTCTAAATTTCTTACTTTCATGATCCAAATGGCTCGGCACCTCCTTGATCAAGACACTTCCCAGCGACGTACCTTGACCAAGTCCATCGCAACTTATCTTTCCTCTTCAACATTAGATGCAAAATCTCCGCCTCCTTCTGGGACACAATCTTCTGTTGGAACAGAGGAAACAGTGCAATTCATGATGGTTAGCTCACTTCTCTCTGGATCATACGAGTCATGGTTGCAGCACCGTCGTGCCTTTTTGCAGCGTGGTATATATCATGCATACATGCAGCGCACTCATGGCAGGTCAACTCATCGATCATCTAATCTGACTAGTGTTGTGAGATCAGATTCAGGAAGTACCAGTGGAAGTCTAATAACACAAACTGGTGGCACAAAGGAGTTATTATCAGTCATTCAGCCAATGCTTGTTTACACTGGCTTGATTGAGCAACTGCAGTGTTTTTTCAAGGTTAAAAAATTAGCAACTGTAGTTGTGGGCCAAGCAGAAGGACACTCCAAGGAACTAGAAGGGGGTGGTGAGAGTGGAAGTTTAGAAAGTTGGGAGATTTTGATGAAAGAAAGATTGTTAAATGTAAAGGAGATGGTTGGCTTCTCGAAAGAGTTACTTTCATGGCTTGAGGACATGACTTCTGCTACAGATCTACAGGAGGCGTTTGATGTCATTGGTGTTTTGGCTGATGTGCTGTCCAGTGGGTTTACACAATGTGAGGATTTTGTTTATGCTGCAATTGATTTGGGAAAAAGCTGAATCAGGTCTCTCTTTTTTTTGGGGGGGTCACTAATAGATGCATGTTGAGTTGTAAAAATGATGCTGATGTTTTTCTCATTGACGAGTGTATAATCAAACCGCTTGTATGAAGGCGGTGGTACTGGGTAGCTTGGTACTGGGTACCAGCTACCGGGTCTTTTAAATCTGTTGTACACAACATTTTGCTCCTAGTCTATAATAACTTTTCCCAAAAGGACTGAATTTGATTTCTGAAATTCTTCTTTTAAATCTGTTGTGCACAACAGTTTGCTCCTAGTCAATCAAACCTTTTCCCAAAAGATCTCGTTTTATGTAAGCAAAAGTTTCAGTTTCGACTCCCAACGAAGGAAATGATTGTAATTGTACCTCCCCTTTTTGAGTTTTGAAGGGCTAAAGGAAGGGAATGGATTTTAATTGTTAAATTACATTATTACTGTATTTACCCTAATATTAAATATTTATTGCTTTATTTTTAACGGTAATTATGAACAATTCATTCCAGTTGACTTTCTCATCCCTACCTCTCCTTCCAAATCCTCCCATTTTTAGGCTGAAGTTGAGTCAAAAGTAAACATCAAACTAACCCTCAAATCCTCCCTCACCTCTCTTGAAGAAAAACTGACAACCATGTCAAATCCTCCCCACAACTATGGAATTTGGAAGCAAAGTAATTAACCTAACCTCCCTTCCGAAATAACATTACAAATAACGTCATAATCTGTTGGCCCGATTTGTGACTTGCTTCTTTAAGGGAAAGAGGAGATGATAACCTGTAGTATAATTAGCAAAATATGGTGAAAAATTTACATGAGCTTGTTTAACTAGAGAGTAAGAACCTTAACAAACTCCTAACCAATAATACAAGTGATCACAAAGATATCACAAATTTAGGGCTTGTTCATTCGAGTATAGCTCTCAATCTCAGAGCCAGAAGAAAATTCTAAGTTACCTCAACAGACAGGGAAGATCATAACCTATACTATAAGTGTGTATGAATATTGACACAAATTTCTAAGAGCTTGTTTGACTAGAAAGTAAACTCCTTCAACCTTAGAGCTGGAACAAACTTCTAAGGTCTCCTTACCATTTACATAAACAAAAATTGAATAGACAAAAGGGTCTCATACCACTACAACCGTGTGGTGTTTATATCAAAAAAATTCAAAGTAAACCACTTGCAGCAAGATAAATTTAATCCAGTTGAACAACCGATACAAATTTAATTTGGAACAATTCAGTTCATTGCATCATAATCATCCAACTTCTCGTTGTACTCCAGGACCTTTCTCTTTATCTTGGAGGTATCAACCCATGTAACAAAGTCTTCCATATTTCTTGTTACAAGAAATGCTGGATCAGTAACTGTGTCTGGACCCACACGAATGTGCCCCTGCTCTATATATGTAACAGCTTCTTTCAGATGTTCAGCAAACTTCAGCTGCACCAAAATAGTTGATAGCCGACGCCTGCCAACAAGTGTTTATCACAGAACTGAGTGCTACATGAAAGCAGGATGCTACATAGAGTGAAATTAACAGAATCGTCGGTAGATTCTATCGAGATTATTATGTGACTTTCAAATAATCAAATGGATTTTATTTAATAAATTCTTTAATTTTTCTTTTTATAAATATATGCCTGCAAATTATATACTGTAATTGGCAGAGGGAAGACTTATAGCTCTTTCCGGTATTATGCATTAGGGAAGTGATGTTTCCACAGGGTAATTTGTTATTTCAGCATTGGTCCCCACGATCTCACTAAACTAATTCATTGTGTGCCCAATTTACCCTCAATTTAAAACAATACACACTTACCCTCTCTCTCCATCCTCCTGCAACTCATTTTCTTACCCTCCACCATTATCTCAGTTAAATTACACACCCATTCATTACAAGTCTTCATTCTTTTCCCCACATCTGATAGAGATTTAGTTGAGTTGAATTTAATTTAATTTAATGATCTTCCAACAGGTTGTAATCGCATGGGTCTTTCTTTTTGGTAAAATTCAATTCATAGTCGATGGAGGCTGCTCCAATGATAGCAGGGAAAAAGCAAAGCAAAAATCACCTAATAGATTGATCAACTGTGTACCCTAAATCATCATTTGCCCCATCTCCACAATTAGAAATAATTGAGTTGTAATACAAACCAATACCCAATTAACCCAACTGTATAATTCACATTTGCGCAAATGTAAACCCAATTGAAAGGGTGAGGCCAGATTAGATGCTTCGTCGTAATCGGAGGGTGACAAGAGTAACGGCGGTTGATGGTGATAGCGAAAAGAGCAAGAAAAGGGTGATAAAAAGTATTTTAGGCGTCATAAAACATTATCTAATACGAAGTTATAGATGGTGAATTCAACAAAAAACAAGTTACTCATAGGACGATCAATGAAGGTATGCAGCAAAGACAGATTTAGTTTTTCAAGGAAGTGGTGGTCATGGGAGAGAACATAGAGAATGAGTTGCATAGGAAAAGAGACAGGCAACTGGGTGTTTTTTCAAAAGGGTAAATTGGACATTAATGAATTAGTTTAATTAGAAGGTGGGGAACAATGTGGAAATATCACTTTACCCTGCAGAGATATCACTTTCCTATGCATTATTTCGACGCGTCATTTGGAAAGAGTTAAAAAGGATTCTATCTGTTAAAGTTCTTATTTCAAAGAACTATATGGAGATGTTCATTGTTATCTTGCATTTGAATAGAGCAGAAATCTGCCTTCCACTTGTCAGTGTTTATGCATCATTGTCAAAAGTTCTGACCAAGAATAGAACAGTCAAAGCTTTGTAGTTCAGAAGTATTTACAATTGCTACAATTAAATAGCAAATGCAGCCAGCTTACTTACCGACAAAATGATGAAACAGATAAGCGCTCACATAATGCCAAACTTTTCCTAGAGGGTATCACACCCATGTTATAGCTGCGATGATAAAGAATGATTTATTATACAACAATATACTTTTATTGTGGCATAGAAATCCGAAACAATTCTGAAAACAATAACCAAGATTGAATGATAAAACTGAACATTAGGGGGTATGTTCTCCATTACATTAGAAAAACATACCAACTACTACCATGATATAGCCATAATATAAGATCATAACCAATTAGACGTTAACTTCTACCTTTGAATACCTAAATCGAATATGAAAGTTGAAGGTTGATGAAAGATCAACTAATGCAGGCAAAAACAATTCTTGACCATGTACCAAGTTCAATACAATTCCTATAAAAAATATTATTAGTTCATTTGGAGAAAATAAAGTTCTGGGTAAAGACATTTTCAGACATCCCATGTAAATTACATCGTGTACTAATATTTGTGCCCCATCCAGATCCTCAATGAAAAACAAACAAAATACAAAAGAAAATCTTGTAATCGGTAGATTTTGACAAATAGATAATCAGCCATAATTTTATGTTCTTCAATAGTTTACGCTTAACAATTGCATATTACTGTATAAAGTTATTATAAAACTCTAATATTTCCAAACTATATCCGCATTTAAATTTAGGTTAGGTAGTACTAAAGATGGGCCGCTGCTTGTGTTCTAATCCAAGCAATAATCCTATACTTGGTAGTAAATGCCCTTAAGCTAAAGTTGAAAACTTGCTGATTTCCCTCTAGTTCCAAATCCCAATCCACTTGTGCAGAAATGTGTTCCACAATACAGTATTTAGAGAAATCAAAGTAAAAGAATCAATTATCAAACAGTAAAAGCTAACAATGACAGTCCTAAACTACAGTAAATTTCCCTCCGCAAAAAATAGTTGATTAAAACTCACAGCTTTTCTAGGAGGGAATCAGTCATCTCAATACGGTATGGGTCTCTGGAGTCCATCTGCTTCAAAATGTTCACTAGCTTCTGGACCATTCTACACAAACTTGAATACCTATATTTTTCCCCCAAATACAAAAATAACAATTGATTAACTCGACAAGCTAAAACAATTACATATATATATATATATATATATATATGTATAGAGAGAGAATACTTTTTGTAATCATCCCTGCCGGTGACGTGGTAGCGATGCATAACGTGAGCTTCTCTGTGACCACCTTCTCTCTTCCATTCCAAGAAATTGACTTTCTTCAATAACTTCTTCTCATGAAACTTTAGCTTCCTCATGCTTTCCTCAAACTCACCGCGTCTGTGTGTCTGTCTGTGTTGAGAGAGAGAAGAGGTGAAAATGTACCCTAAAACCCTAGCCTGTCTGGGTTAAGTCCATTTAATATATTTCTAATGTGTTAAACAAATAAAACTTTAATTTTAGATGTCCTATTTATTACTCCCTCCGTCCTAAATTAATTATTCAATTTTAATTTTTTTAAGTTAAATTTATTTATTTTAAAATTAATAATTAAGATATATAAATATATTTCTAAAATTATAAAAATCGCAAGTAATAAATCAGATATACTTTCTTTTGCTTATAATTTCTTCACCTATATTTTAGAAAAAATAAGAAAAAGATTAGTTTTAAAATTATTAATTTAACTTTAAAAATCAAACCCCAAGCAATTAATTTTAATTTTATGATTTAGAAATTATAGTAGAAAAGCATAATAAAAAGTAAATAATTTATTTTAAAGAGTTAAAATAAAAGATAAATTTTCTAAAATTTGAACTTAAATTAAAATTTATATCAAAATTAAGTAGTAGTATGTCATATACAAACAATTTATTCGTATACCTATTACTAAAAGTGTCCAACCCATTATTCTAGTGGCCTTTAATGCAGTATCTGAGACAAAAGTTTGGTCCATGTCCAACAAGAAAAGCCCACTTACTACGGTGAACATGTCCTACATTTTATGTTGATTTTCAAATATTAAAATTATATAAGATATGCTTAGACATAAACTTGATCGATCATTTAATTTTTAAAATTTATATTTATTTTCACTCAAAA
This sequence comes from Panax quinquefolius, assembly GCA_020205615.1. Taxonomy (NCBI): domain Eukaryota; kingdom Viridiplantae; phylum Streptophyta; class Magnoliopsida; order Apiales; family Araliaceae; genus Panax; species Panax quinquefolius. The sequence continues at coordinate 24,285,176 of CM035156.1, forward strand.
TTATCTAAAAAAATTATACACATTTAAACATGTGTGCCATGCAAACCTAAATATTCAAAAAAAATAAATAGATTTTTTCCATTTTTTAGCAGGCTAAATATATATATTTCTTGGAATTTTTGAGTTTTGACAGCTACCATACCAAAGGATTCACGACAAAAGAAAAACCAAAAATAGCCATGTTGTATATTGTAACCGTAGACATTTGCTCTTATTTGGTGCCCATAATTTATTTATTTTGGTAAATTTAAAATTTCTTCTCTCGTCATACGGGTTTGTTTGACTACTAGTTGTGCTCTTAGCATTTTTATTTTATTTTATTTTCAAAATTAGTGTATACGCCACCCATCTCGGGGTCGCCACTTACATATGGTACATAAATTCAAATATAACTTATTAATATAACTGTCAGTACAAATACGACATAAACCGTGAGTTTGAATACAAATATTGTCTACTAGATATTATACAAACTCAAAAGGAGTCCTCATTACAACTATTATCACACTATTTCACGTAATAGTGAGGACTACTAATGCTATCCTCCTCGACCATTACTCCGCTCCCCGACTCGTCTCAAATATGTTCTCATTTCCTCAAGAGAATAAAGAAAAGAAAGGGTGAGCTCAACTAGCCCAAGAAGAAATATTACGACTAAGATAATGCGTAATAAATTATCATTAGCCTTCAACAAAAGTTAAACCGATAAAATACAATAGACAACCAGCTTTAATCAGCTGAATAAGTAATCCATTAAAAGAGTCAAGTAGAGAATAAAATCTACTATCTTTTAGGTTTTAAAAGGTTTTCATCAATTTTTATCACCGAGACTCACTTTTTAATAAATAAACCACCACATCTAATCATCCCCGTATCACTTGGCCAAGGATTTTCATCAAATTATCAATGGTCACGACTATACCGAATCACCCCCGTCATAATCATACCAAAACTATCCATCATCGCATTACAAAGCCAATCGAGGACTTTTATCACATCATTTATATCAAGTCATGATTATACCGAATGATCCCCGGTCATAATCATACTAAGTTCATCTATGCACGTAAGCCAAAGATAACATAATATAACACGAGGATGATGATGAATGACATAATAATTCAATAAAACAAGTTCAAGAATTATTTAATCCATGAATTATTAACGCCCAAATTGTCAACAAGACATCGCTTTCAGAGAGAGTAAAATTCAAGAATGATCGTAAGAATATTTCCATGAAAAGATATCGATGAAACGCAAATATCAAGGATATTCTACTAATTTCATGGAGTATAAAGTCAAAGTTTTAACCAACCGGGTATAATAAAGAATGGAATAACAAAAGAAATCACCACGCACGCAGATTGCAGATGTATGTGTTATTCCAATGTAATAATAATAATCTAACCAGTCGTGAAATTCACAATCGATGTGATGTTCCAACAGTAATAATAAAGATGGAACTGCATCCTGTAAAACACACGATAGATATTCCAATGTAATGATAAAGATTTTAACCAGTCCTGTAAAAACACATGCATGTGATGTTCCAAATGTAATAATAAAATCGGAACCAGTCCTGTAAAACACATGCATGTGATGTTCCAAATGTAATAATAAAGAATGTCACCAAGTATAGGTAAAATCACAGACACAAAGTTATTCCAATGTAATAATAAGAATGGAATAATATAAGGATTTCACCAAGTATAGGTACGCCACAGATACAAAGTTATGTATAGGTAGGTATGCCACTTTTACAAAAGTTATTCCAATGTAATAATAATGAATGGAATAATGTAAGTTCTCTTCAAGAAGAAAAAGAATAACACCCCTTACCGTACAACAAATAAATAATACCCTCACCGTAAAAAGAACCTAATATAAAGTAAAGAAGTAAAGCAGTATCACTCTTCTTCTTTCTATAATTTTCTCTATAGCTTCTCTCTATAATTTCTCTCTGTAGTTTCAATGAATTCGTAAGAAAATAATGAAGGAATGAGCTTCTATTTATAGGAAAATGGAATGTATAAGAATTAATCCATGAACTATCTGTATTGATTTACTTTAATCTGACTTATTCCATATTTAAAGAAAAATCTTTTAAATAAAATATAATATATTCTATTTATATAAAAACATTTTACTATGCAAACACTATGCAATACTATGCAAAACACTATGCAAAAACACTACGCAACACTACGCATAATAAAATATAATATATTCTATTTATGTAATAACTTTAATAAAGTATTCTATTTTATATAAAGATGTTTCGCTTTTATTACGCTAATAATACTTAATAAAATAAAACGCCATTATCGCTATAATAATTCATATTATTAATCGACAATAATGGAATCAAACCGAAAGTGACTTCTCACATAAAGATCAATAATCAATACCGTGCGCTACTACGCAACCACACGACATCGTATTTTTACTACCGAGTAGTTCAACAAAGAACTACCAGAAACTTCCGCCGTTATTTCAATAAAATATTTTTGTCGCTTTCAATCCGACAATAATTTCACTAGGGTCCACCAATGATTGAGCTGCATTGTATTTAATATTCCCTCGCTAAACCGAATATTCCCCACCAATCGAATATAATATAACCACTGTGATACTTTGCAAAATTTATAAATACTACCCACAACTATAATATTATCTCAAATTCACACCATAATATTAAAAATTATTTCACAAAATTTAAATCTTTATCGATAAAATCTGGGTCTCACAATCTCCCTCCTTATGGAATTTCACCTCAAATTAGTAGGTACGACCGGTATGATAAGAGAGAGGAGGATACCTCAATACCTTTTATCGTTGAAAAATATTAAATTCATCTTTGCAATCCTACCAAAGATATTCATTAACAATTCATCTTTGCACTACAAAAGCAAAGATATATAACTCAGAAACCAATAATAATATCGAGACTCAAATTTTAATAAGATTACAACCATGAATTATCCATGCACCAATCGCCAAGGATATTCGTGTTTTCAATTACTACCATGATTATACCGGCAATAATCCGTGGTCATAATCATACCAAGTCTATCAATGCACTACTACCAAAGACGACTTTTTTTACCACATCCATGAATTAATATTTCATCACGAGACTCACCAATAATTAATCCATATCATCGAATCATCCCCGCACTACGTGCCAAGGATATTCATTAAGATCACGACCAATTAAATTATCCATGCACTACTACCAAAGATAATCCAAGGATATTCATTAAGATCACGCACCACAAATTATCCAATACTACTACCAAAGATAATCGTGTATTCATTAAGATCACGACCACAAATTATCCATGCACTACTACCAAAGATAATCGTGGTATTCATTAAGATCACGACCACAAATTATCCATGCACTACTACCAAAGATAATCGTGGTATTCATTAAGATCACGCACCACAAATTATCCATGCACTACTACCAAAGATAATCGTGTATTCATTAAGATCACGACCACAAAATTATCCATGCACTACTACCAAAGATAATCGTATATTCATTAAGATCACACCACAAATTATCCATGCACTACTACGACCACAAATTATCCATGCACTACTACCAAAGATAATCGTGTATTCATTAAGATATCACGATCACAAATTATCCATGACTACTACCAAAGATAATTGTGTATTCATTAAGATCACACCAAAATTATCCATGCACTACTACCAAAGATAATCGTGTATTCATTAAGATTACAAATTATCCATGCACTACTACCAAAGATAATTGTGTATTCATTAGTATCACGACCACAAATTATCCAAGCACTACTAAAAGATAATTGTGGTATTCATTAAGATTACGACCACAAATTATCCATGCACTACTACCAAAGATAATCGTGGTATTCATTAAGATCATTATCCATGCACTACTACCAAAGATAATTTTGTATTCATTAAGATCACGACCACAAATTATCCATGATACTACCAAAGATAATCGTGTATTCATTAAGATTACTCACGCACCACAAATTATCCATGACTACTACCAAAGATAATTGTGTATTCATTAATCACGACCACAAATTATCCATGCACTACTACCAAAGATAATTGTGTTTTCAATTACTAAGTATGATTATACCGAACAATCCTCGGTCATAATCATACCAAGTCCATCTACGCACTACAAAGCCACGTATTTACTTTCAACATAATATAAGCACGAGGATAATGATATAAAGAATCAATCAAATGAGATAAAGGATAAATATTAAACATTTATAATATAATTTATCCAGATTCAAGAATATCCCCATGTTATCAATCACTTAATAATCTCATAATCTAATATCATTAATATTATAACAATATTTTAATCACTTCTTAAATTTATAAACAATTTATCTTAATTGTTTACGCTTTTACCATATAATGCATTTAATCATTCAAAATGCCATACTCATAAGATATCATCACCAATTATCAAATCTCATCAAAAAATATGCATATACTCTATATAGATTCTCTAGCCATAAAATCCTATTTTCAACTTTGTTACTTCACATAACATATTTAACTCATATGTTCAGAATTAAACTATTTTCATGAAAAATACCAAATCAGTCCCAAAAATATTTCTTTTCTGGGATTTAGTATAATATAGTCCCATAATGAAAATATATTTTTCTCTAATTTTTAAAATTCATTTACTATTTTTCAAAATCAATTTCTAATTAATTCCTTAAGAAATTAGCTACCTCAAGTTTAACTCCAAAATTCCCAAATCTTGGCAGGATCTTACACATGTTAACGTGAGCTTCTAGTTTAAATTTCATGGTCATCTGAGTTATAGAACTCCTAAGTATAGCGTTTTTCATTTAAAAACCTAAATATTGAAATAGTCATAACTTGCTCATTTTAAGTCGTAATGAGCTCATTTTTGGACAGGAGGTACTTTATACCATATACCTTCATGTCCCAAAAAGGCCAGAATTTTTCTCATAATTTAAGTGTCCGAAACAGCCCCTCTAAAAGTTTCTGGCAAGTAGCATTTTCGAATTTTTAGCTTTGGCCTCCTTTTGCAAAATCAGTCCACACAAAATCTACAACACCTTTTCCAGTAATTCCACTTGGATTAGTTAGGTAACTCATAGATCTAACTCTAGGACTTGACCACATTCAAAAATTCAAAATATAATAGGAGATATGGTCAATTGAATTTCATGTTACGCTTTTTCACCAAAATCTGATTTTCAACTCTTTGTGATTTCTAAGAAACTTTCATGTTTTCACATAATAACCAACATAACTCATCATAACACTTACTAATACTTCATATACCCATGATTTTCATTAGTCCAATGCTTTTATTATGACTTTCATCATAAACCACGAAATGCTCATTTTAGTCAAGAAATATTCGAGGGTTTAAGAAATGGGTTTTGTATCGGGTCAATACAAAATTCGATTTCACGCCTAAGTAGGCTAAGAAGTCTTCAAGAATACGCCAAGAAATTTATTAATAATAGAAATATCATTCAAAACTCATACTTCATCCAAGACTTGATAAGACGTCACATTGATACCAACTCGTGACTTCTATCCCTTAACCTGAGATAAGACCTCACAATGATACCTATAAACTTGCCATCTTCATTCACGATGTCGCTTACATGTAAAGTCCGGCTTTCGGCAGCATTCCACACAAGGAAGTCAACAACGAAAGGATCGGCTCTTTACTTATGGCTTGATATAACAAAGATTAACTTTTTAGGGTTTGTTACTTTGAATTCAGATAACAAAGTTGGTTATGAATATAAAAGCTAACAACCTTACAAAAAAGAATAATGAGAGAGTTAACCAATCGATTCCTAAAATCACATCAAAGGCAAGTATTTTCAAAAGATAAGATCGACAGTAACGTGAAAGTGTTTATTTGAATCAAACAAGATTAATAAATGTAAGAGGTAACGGTTGGTTTCTACCAACGGTTTCAACCAATAAATCAAAGTCTAATTTCTCCTGAGTCAAATTTAAACGCTGAACGCAAGCAAGAGAGATAAAAGAAATGGGTAGAACCCAGATCTCAATAAGGTATAGACTTCAAAGAATTTATAATTAACTAACCCGCTAACTTCGTCGGCTTACTTACCCACTTTTCGAGAAGTCATGAAAAACGCCTTCCCTAAAACCAACGACTTTGTTTTGTCCATATCCACCTTTTGTGCCACCGTCCCAAATTGACTTGACTTTCACACAACAACAAAATCGAGCTAAATGACCTTCTTCTTGCAATTTCCACTTCTATTATCTTTGCCATGATTACCAATCAAGTGGTTACCATTCTTAACATGATAATTTCCCCACGATGGTTATCATTGTTCGATAAATTGCAACCACCAAAGATGATTATTATCGTGTTGTTGGTCGTTACCTTTTGTTTGAAATCAATCAACACTCTCATGTGCTTCATTGCTTATCTCAAAGATTTTCGTATGCCATTCTCAAACACCGCCACAAAACAAGGGTTAATTAACATATCACATATTATCCCTATACTCCGACCGACCAATTAAATACCAAATAAATTTAGTAGGTCATACTAGCGAAGGAATTCCCTGCCTCTCTCCCTCCTAGTTCTTATCTCACATCTCACCAGTGATCATATCCCTAAGCTCGATACCAACCGTGACGCCTCTAAAATTAGTATACGCCACCCATCTTGGTCGCCACTTACATGGGTACATAAATTCAAATACAACTTACTAATATAACTGCTGTAGTACAATACGATATAAAACCGTGAGTTTGAATACAAATATTGTCTACTAGATATTATACAAACTCAAAAGGAGTCCTCATTACAACTATTATCACACTATTTCACGTAATAGTGAGGACTACTAATGCTATCCTCCGACCATTACTCCTCCCCCGACTCGTCTCAAATATGTTCTCATTTCCTCAAGAGAATAAAGAAAAGAAAGGGTGAGCTCAACTAGCCCAAGAAGAAATATTACGACTAAGATAATGCGTAATAAATTATCATTAGCCTTCAACAAAGTTAAAGAAACCGATAAAATACAATAGACAACCAGCTTAATCATAATGAATATGCAATCCATTAAAAGAGTCAAGAGAGAATAAAGTCTACTATCTTTTAGGTTTTAAAAGGTTTTCATCAATTTTTATCACTAAGACTCACTTTTTAATAAATAAACCACCACATCTAATCATCCCTCGCATTACTGGCCAAGGATTTTCATCAAATTATCAATGGTCATGACTATACCAATCACCCCGGTCATAATCATACCAAAACTATCCATCACCGCATTACATGTGCCAATCGAGGACTTTTATCACATCATTTATAATGTCATGATTATACCGAATGATCCTCGGTCATAATCATACTAAGTTCATCTACGCACGTAAGCCAAAAGATAACATAATATATATAATACGAGGATGATGACAATGACATAATAATTCAATAAAACAAGTTCAAGAATTATTTAATCCATGAATTATTAACGCCCAAATTGTCAACACGATATCGCTTTTGTAGAGAGTAAAATTCAAGAATGATCGTAAGAATATTTCCATGAAAAGATATCGATGAAACGCAAATATCAAGGATATTCTACTAATTTCATGGAGTATAAGTCAAAGTTTTAACCAACCGGGTATAATAAAGAATGGAATAACAAAAGAAATCACCACGCACGCAGATTGCAGATGACATGCAAAGTATTCCAATGTAATAATAATAATCTAAACTGTGTCGTGAAAATTCACAATCGACTGTGATGTTCCAATGTAATAATAAAGATGGAACCATATCCGTAAAAACACATGATAGATATTCCAACAGTATGATAAAGATTTTCCAGTCCTGTAAAAACATGCATGTGATGTTCCAATGTAATAATAAAATCGGAACCAGTCCTGTAAAACACACACGCATGTGATGTTCCAATGTAATAATAAAGAATGTCACCAAGATAGGATAAATCACAGATACAAAGTTATTCCAATGTAATAATAAGAAATGGAATAACATAAGGATTTCACCAAGATAGGTACGCCAGAGATACAAAAGTTATGTATAGGGTATGCCACTTTACAAAGTTATTCCAATGTAATAATAATGAATGGGAATAATGTAAGTTCTCTTCTTGAAGAAGAAAGAATAACACCCTCACCGTACAAAAAATAATATCCCTTATGACACCGGATATCAAAGTAAAGTAATATCACTTTTCTTCTTCTATAATTTTCTCTATAGCTTTCTCTATATTTCTCTCTCTGTAGTTTCAATGAATTCGTAAGAAAATAATGAAGAATGAGCTTTCTATTTATAGAAAATGGAATGATAAGAATTAATCCATGAACTAACTCCAGATTGATTTACTTTAATCTGACTATCTCATATTTAAAGAAAAATCTTTTAAATAAAATATAATATATTCTATTTATATAAAACATTTTACTACGCAAACACTACGCAATACTACTATGCAAAACACTACGCAAAAACACTACGCAACACTATGCATAATAAAATATAATATATTCTATTTATGTAATAACTTTAATAAAGATTCTATTTTATATAAAAGATGCTTCGCTTTTATTACGCTAATAATACTAATAAAACAAAACGCCATTATCGCTATAATAATTCATATTATTAATCGACAATAATGGAATCAAACCGAAAGTGACTTCTCACATAAGATCAATAATCAATACCGCAGCTACTACGCAACCACACGACATCGTATTTTTTACTACCGAGTAGTTCAACAAGAACTACTGAAAACTTCCGCCGTTATTTCAATAAAATATTTTTGTCGCTTTCTCAATCCGACAATAATTTCGCTAGGGGTCCACCAATGATTGAGCCAGATTTAATATTCCCCGCTAAACCGAATATTCTTTCTCCGACCAATCAATATAATATAACCACTGTTATACTTTGCAAAATTTATAAATACTACCCACAACTATAATATTATCTCAAATTCACACCATAATATTAAAAAAAACTTATTTCACAAAATTTAAATCTTTATCGATAAAAGATCTAAAACTGAGAGTGAGAGACTCGGTAAAAAATTAGTGTGTTTTAATTTTTAATATGTCCTGCAATTATTCGATCTGGATATTTATCATTTTTCTTGTTCGTCCTTTTATTTTTCCTTTACATAAAGTTGGTTACCCTTTTAATTTGGAAGATGATTTACAGGATTTTTCTCTCATATGGTAGTGCAGTTTCTTGAAAATTGATGTCCTGCTCCTGCATGATTTTCCTCTCATTCGAAAGTCCATTAGAAGAGTTCAGATAATGTGCAAATGGAATATTAAACAAGAACATATAATGTGGGTTCTGTATATTTAATTCTTTAGCTCGTGTAAGAAAAATTCCAGTCATTGAATTGAAGTCATATCCTTATATACAATCATTTATGTAATACATTTATGTTTTATTAGTAGATTTGTTTCATTCTCTTTTCTTTTTCTTTGTTTTTCCCCCTTTCAGTTTCAGTTTTCTCATTGGGTATTTAACGATGACTCAAATCTAGAAGTTGATTGTAGTAAAATATTACTGTTGCTGGGTAAATTTTATTATTGCTATTGCAGTGATGGAGTGGCTTGGGATGAATGGATTTACAATAACTCTTGCTGGGATTCTATTAGCTCTTGGTTCATTTAATATTTATTAGTTTTTCTCATTTGTATCATTGAATGTATTAGTAATATGTTTACTCATTTAGTCACTTTACAGTATTTACAGATTTAAAAAAAAATGAAAAAGCCTGCGGTCGGGCCGGCCCAACCTGAGCCGCGGGTTGTGTAATTTCAGTCCACCAAAATTTGGATTATTTTGGCCCGGCCTGTTGATAGCCCGGCCCGCCGATGGTCGGCCCGTTTGCCAGGTCTACTACTTACAATCTTCATTTACATCGAAATAAGAATTTCTTCTATCTAAAATTAAAGAATGAGTTTACAAGTTAAAATTTATTTACAAAACTTAAAATTGCTTCCATATAATATAATCAAGGTCGTCACAATTTACATATTAGCATCATTTTTGTATGGTTAGCATAATTTTAGTCTACCACTAGTGGCTGGAGTATATATGTATGTATATATATCCTTGTTAAATGAGATATGCAATGGAACCAATATTCAAATAACATTAGTAGTAATATAATTATATAATTGAGTGCAAGTGAGGAGTAAGAAAGAATTTAATGATTCCAAGCTGCTGCTGCTACTACTGCTTACTCCCTCTACTCCTTAAGTAATCCTTAATAACTCAAGTTTTAGAATACTTCTTTTATTCCTAAATATATATATTTTTTAATATAAGTTGTTTTAGAGTTTTGCATAAGTATTAAAGAAATAATTATATAGTATTAAATATAATATTAATTATTTATATTGTCTTCAGATTAAAAAAGAGAATGTTATTTACCGGACAAAAAGAGTGAGAGAAAAGTTAAATTTTATATTTATTAATATTAGAATAAACAATTAATATTTACAAGAATTAATATTTACTTGAAATTCATAATTTTCTCAAATTACTTATATTAAGGAACGGAGGAAGTATATGATGTTTTAGAATTTTTAGGAGAATTAATTACATTATTTTTTTAATTACCCGTCCCCTAAACATTTAATACTTTTTGATTCTCTCTTATTTTTTTAAAGCTGTTTTTTTTCTCTCTTTTAATATCTTACCCGACGGATCTATATTAGGTGTGACGCCCCCAAAATAGGTATACATCACTCATCTTAAGTTGTCAAATATATGGTACAAAATTCAAATACAACTTAATTATACAATAGTCGTGTAACATACAACAAAACATAATCTAAGAGTTTTAATAAGAATATTCACTACCACAAAATAGTAAATTGACAACGCTTAAAAGATAACGTTTTTTATACAAATGTTGTGGTATTTTTTTTTATAATATTTTTAAAAAAAACGTTGTAGATATATATGCAAAAACGTTATCTAATTAAAAGGGTATTTTTTTAATTTTAACTGGATAACGTTTTTTTTTTAAAACGTTGTCCATGAACAAAAACACGGAGCTAAAAAAAAGCGACTCAAAGTAGAATCACAAACTCCTTTAGATCAGAATCAGATCAATCTTCATTGAATCTATGAACCATAGATTCTCCTAATTACAATCACTCTGAGCTTCTTCAACGCTGTATTGTTAGCTTTGATCCTGACTGTGTTTTCACTCTGTTGTACTCGCCGAGGACGAGGTATATTGCTTGCAAGGAGTGAAGAATTCGCTAACCGATCCAGGTGGGAAGCTTAGTTCATGGAGTTTCGCGAATTCATCTGTTGCTTTCCTCTGCAAATTCGTCGGCGTAACGTGCTGGAACGATCGCGAGAACCGTCTGACCAACCACGAGCTTCGTGACATGATGCTTGACGGTCATATCCCTAAGGATTTACAGTACTGCCACTTCTTACAAACTCTTGATCTTTCCGGTAACGCTCTCTCTGGTTCCATTCCTTCTCAAATTTGCACTTGGTTGCCTTTTTTGACAACCCTAGATTTGTCCAATAACAATCTCTCCGGTACAATTCCTCCCACTCTTGATAATTGTACCTATTTGAATAATCTAATACTCTCGGACAATAAGTTATTTGGTGATATACCGTTCCAGTTAGCTACTTTGAGTCGGCTTTCAAAGTTTTCTGTGGCAAACAATGATCTTTCGAGTGTCTTCGTTTCTCATCTCTCTGTTTAGCCTCTTCCATCTGGAAAACAAAAGCTAGGGTTTGCCTAGATTTCCTGAACCTCTCTAAGCTTGCATCTGATTTGGGGTGCTTCATGATTATTCTGATATTTTGTCTTTTTATGTTTGAACAATTAATTTGGTTAGACAACTTGTGTGGTTGAGTGATTCGGACAGGTCGATATAGGAATTTGGATATAGGAATTTGGCTTAATTTGCAGTCAATTTCATAATAGATAAAAAAATGGATCTTAATTTTGGTTTATCTCGCCAGGCAGGGCAGAGGGGTTATTCTTTTTGGTTGTTCAGGATTGCCTATGTGTTTATGCTTACTGAAATATATGCTGATGCATTGCAATTTTTGTTTAACATCTGCTGCCTGTTATTTCTTTTTGCTACTTGCTATATTGGTGAATGGAGTTTTGTGATCTTTGGTTTTTCATTGCAGATTGAGACTGGAGATGAGGATGATGAATCAGAGAGCTCAGATTCAGAATCTAATGACACTTTAGACTTGTCAAAGATCACTGAGATGAGACTTGTGCCGTCAGATCTAACTCAATGTATTCATCGTTTCTAGTACATTAGACTTCCATAAAATACATTATTTTTGCTGCTATAGTAAATCTGAGTTGTTATGTGATTGTTCTTAATGTTTTTTATTTTATTTTTTCCTTTTGACTGTCAGTGGACACTTATATATTAAAGATGCAGCCAGCTAGCTAGCATATAGTAATAGTTGAGGAGATAGATGTTGGAGAGGCTAAATTGTGGCTGGTGGTCAGTGGTCTGGCCAAACATTACAGTCTAGATCAGTTGACGGTATGAATATTTAGTTAATTATTTATCATTTTCTTTAGTGTAAAAACTTTAGTGTAATATCTGAGTGTCTCAAAGAGGATATTCTCTACACAATATGACTTCTGAAATATTGCTACTGGTCGCAAGCAAAATGGGGATGTGGACCAAGGGGTAGAGAAAAATCCAGAAAAACATTTAGTTGAAGCTAAGAACATGGTTGTATAGGTACATAATAAAAGTGCTATACTCAGTTTTGTATAGGTACATGTAATTCTTGTCTAGTTACATTGTTTTTATTGTAAGTTGTAACTAATAGATGACAACCTTTCAAGCGACTGACCTTTGTCCTTGTGGTCTGTTGGTTCCTTGTCTTTTTAATGGAGTGTTGACTGACATTTGTTCTCTGTTTTACCTCTAGTTGTGGATGCAGTCACTCATCATGAGGAACAGATTTTGAGCTGTAACATGCCGGATACAGAGGAAGCTGCCTTGATGGACCTTCTAAATTTTATGTACAGCAATACTTTGTCAATTAGAATTGTGACTTGTTGTGGTTCTCCACTCAATTGCTCACAGATCCATCCAACTCAAAGGAACTAGGTCTATTACATGGTTATCTGGATCATATGCTCAAGCGACACCGACACCATTATCCAATCAAAATATTGGATGTGCCACCATGCTGCTAATTTCTTCTTACTGTCAATTTTTTTTTGGTGTTAGTCATGTCCAGTTGACAGACAGATCGTGTGGTATTGAGAATTTACACTTGGCCTGTTTCTTGCTTAGGTGTTTAAAAATTGGGCTAGTTTGTTGTAATATCATTGTTGCCTTCCGTTGGGCTATTAGACATAACTGATTTTCTAGTAGCTTTCGCATCTTATGTTCAACGGTTGACACTTTGTATTTAAGTTATTTTTTTAGTGGTCAAGTAACTGTTGTGCCTTCAAGACACTATGTTAACCTGGTTGCCTAACCCCAATAGAGTGTTATTCTTGTTTCTTACCACCCTATTTTTTCTGCGGTTGTATTGCCTAACTTCTGTTTTTCAAGTTTCTAAATGACATCTTCTTGCTAGTGTTCATTATCTTCTCATGCAAGTTTAACATTTATTTCCCTTTCTTCTGTCTAGGTCTCTCAGAGCTTCAGGGACACAACTGGTTCTGCCACCTTGCATCCAAATAATTTTGTGAGGTATATTTTGTGCAGTTGTTTTATTTCTCTCTTCTGAACAAGTTTGCATTTCTGTGTGTAATCTAATTGTTGTCTTGGTGCTCCCATTTTTCATGAGATGTACGAGGGATTGTGCAGAATTTACTTGTGTCTGTCACTCTGACTTGTGTCTAGCATAATTCTTGCCATTTGGTGCTTACTGCTTAGGGCCGTCAGTTGTAACAACCTTTGAACAAAAGATGTGAAAGTTAATTTGTTTTCTTACGTGCCCTGTCAGGATTATGCCCATTAAATTTATGGTCAGTCTATATGAATAACTAGAGGATCTGACCTACTATTACTTGTGTATCATTTCTTTTGCTAGTCATTCATTTTCTAAGTTATGGTGGTGGTTAGGGTATTGGGCCCTTCTAAACGTGTGGAAGTCGGATTTTATTGTGTTCAAATATTAAAAGTACAAATAATATGTGATTAGATAAGTAGAAATATTTTTGCCACGGGATAAATCTGGGTAATATACTAATCAAGTACATTCTTAAACCACAAATTATAAAATGACTTGGAATAAGTTTTGGGGGGTATGTAAGTTTGCTATGCTAACAGAACATTCCAGTGTTATTTTTATGGATTATTGTTTAATAATTGCAGGCTGATTTTCCTGTTATAACCAAAATTTTATCATATATCAGGTGCCATCTTCTGCTTCATGCCAAATTCCAAATCCAAGGCCAAGGTCATGGCTGGAGCCAAGTCCAGTCACAAGAGCAAGGCCATATCTGGTTCCAAGTTCGTCTAATCAGTTTCCCTCTGCAAGTCCAAATGTGATTCCAAGTTCAGCTAATCAGTTTCCATCATCAAGTTCAACTCCAAGTTTATTTTCAGTGCCACGTCAGATTCCCAATTCACCACATCAGGTATCATCCTCAAATCCAATTCCAAGGCCTTTGCTAGTGTCAAGTCGTAATCCTAGTCCTGGGCCAAGACCATGTCTGACACGTAGGCCAAGTTACTCAGGCATCAAGAGAAAAGTAACAACTATAGCACCAAAAAGGCCGCAGCCACTATATTTGTCAAATTCACAATTCAATATAGTAGTAATTTATATTGAAAAGTGAATTTGAGATGTATATATGGATAGTTTGGTATATATTTTGTGGATGTAGTAATTTGAAATCAGTAAACGAATTCAGATTATTGGGATGTATTTTGAATGGTTGATACATTTTGGCTTTAAATTTAAATGAGAATTTAGACCTTTTAGCTTTATATCATGGCATTAGCATATTGCAGGTGCATTGGTAATGTAGCTGAACCACAACTTTTTTTTTCTTCTTTTTTTTAATCTACAATATTTTAAAAACGTTGTGTAAATGTGCCTAAACGTTGTTTGATATACTAAACTACAACGTTTTTTTTTCAGAAAACGTTGTGGAATCATACCTTCTACAACGTTTTTAAGTATCTGCTAATTTATGAAAAATAAATCTACATCGTTTTTTTCTTAAAAACGTTGTGTATTGTGCTTAACTACAACGTTTTAAAAATGTTGTGTAAGGGTGTCAAATAGACAACATCTTTGACCACAATTTTTCTGACAGAAACCACAACTCTGCTAGTAGAATAAATTTATGTTGGCTTGTTGCTAGCTGCTTTGTTAAGTCATAACTTTGTTAAGGGTCTTAAGATGCTTAATTTGTTGGCTTGTTGTCATTGTATTTTTAAACTTTATGTTGGATGTTTCATTAAGTTGCTTTCTTTCTTTGGACCGGATGCTTAATTTGTGTTAGACGCTTAAGTTAACAATTAATTTGTTTACGCTTTTAAACATATAAGTTATGTTGATGTTAGTTCTATTATTACTCCGAATAATTCAAATTATAATTCTAAATTCTAAGATTCTAATTCTTGCTATTTTCAAATTTCTATTAGTATTTTGGATATTAGAATTACTAATAATTCGATTTTCTATTATAACCTAATAGCTTATCTTGCCTTGGTTATAACCGAATGATCACCCCTACTTTTAAATAGATAACATTTTTGCATATATATATCATAACGCTTTTTTTAAAACGTTGTAAAAAAAAATACCACAACATTTTTATAAAAAACGTTGTCTTTTTAAGCGTTGTCTATTTACTATTTTGTGGTAGTGAGGTTATTCCAATGTAATAATAAAGAATGGAATAACATAATAATTTCACCACGATGCAGATTGTGATGTAGATGCGTTATTCCAACATAATAATAAAGAATGGAATAATGTTCTTTACGAGTATTGAAAAAAAATAACTCTCTCTTTGAATACGAAAGAATAATACCCCTTACCTTAAAGAAAATTGATCATCAAATTCATGAAAGAATAATACCCTTACCTGTAAGAAAATTGATAATCAAATACTTGATATCTTTGAAATAAATGAGGTAATGTACTTCTTTTTTCTTTCTCTATAATAATCGCTTATATAATTTTTAGTGAATTGGTGAGAAATGAAG
Source organism: Panax quinquefolius (assembly GCA_020205615.1). NCBI lineage: Eukaryota > Viridiplantae > Streptophyta > Magnoliopsida > Apiales > Araliaceae > Panax > Panax quinquefolius. Next base: position 24,301,430 of record CM035156.1, read on the forward strand.
GAAGAATAGGCTTCTATTTATAGAAAAATATAGTTTCAATAATTGCACATTTTGGGGCTCGAAATATTACAGTATAATACCATTATCTTTTCCTTTATTTTTAATTTAGTCATGCAAGTATTATCAAACTTGCACCACCTCCCCTAAAAGTAAATCATGTGAATCAATAGTAAATCATGTGACTAAATAGTTCTAAACATGTGAAAAAATTAATTATAGTATAGTACCTTCATCTATACCTCCATTTTTAACTTAGTCATGCAAGTATTATCAATCTTGCACCAATTTCCCTAATAGTAAATCATGTGAATCAATAGTACACACATGTGAACACATAGTTATAAGATGTGAATTAATAGCAATTAATTGCTCATTTATCCGATTAATTATCTGATTGGTCAATATAACCTCCAGACACCAATTATTATCGAAATAAATATCAATTTTCACTAACACTAATAATTCTCACACAATGAAACTACCAATTTTATCTTTAATTAACACGAACTTATTCATCATTAATATTATAACTCACAATATTTAACAACCGTGTCGCTCCTGTGAAAGAGGGGCTTTCAATAAGGATTTCTCCTTATCATGCCGTTTGATTAGATTATCTAACCTCTCTTCGATGTAACTTCTGTACATTATCAATATTGTAATTAATAATATGAATAACTTTGTCGTCTCAATTATCGATTTAATAATATATCATATTATCACATGATATCTTTGTGACCATAATTGAATCAATAATACGAGAGATATGATGCATCAATTCATCGTAATAATAATTGAGTATAACCGAGTGACTTCTTACGTAAAGATCAATAATCAATACCGGTGTGCTACTACGCAACCACGCCAGACATCGTACTTTACTACCGAGTAGTAGTTCAACAGTTTTAACTAAACACTTTCACCGTTATTTTTATAAAAAGATATTTCTGTCATTTTCTTACTACGACAATACTTCCGTTGTGGGGTCCACCAATGATTGTGCCGTCGTATGGATATTTTTCGATAAAAAGAATATTCCCCGTCCAAACGAATATTTTATAACAACTTGCATACTTTGCAAAAAAAATCACATATCACCCTCAACTTTAACCTTTTATCAATTTAACTATTTACGAAATAAACTAATAATTATAAGAAAATTGAATACTTTCATTTCATAAAATTCAGGGTCTTACATTAGGGGCACCATAGGCAGCTGCCCCTGCTGAATTTTTTCTATAGGTATAAGGACATGACAAATATGTAAATTAATAAATTCAAGGGGGCAGATTAATATAAAAGTTAAACTTGGAGAGGACAATTTTTTTATATAAATCAATTCTAAATCTAAGTACGAAAATCTAGTTCAATTTTTTTTATTTAACTTTAATAAAAAAATTAGTTAAAATCCACCCCTGTTGAGAAAAAATTCTAGATTCGTGTGACGCCCCCAAAATTGGGTATACATCACCCATCTTGAGTTGCCAAATACATGGTACAAAATTTAAATACAACTTAATAATACAGCATTCGTGTAAAATACGACAAAACATATGCTGTGAGTTTAAATATAAATATTGTCATCTAGACAATATCCATTCTCAAATAGAGTCCTCGTTACAGTATACAAACTCAAATTCAGTCCTCATTACATTTATTATTACACTATTTAACATAATGGTGAGGACTACTAATACTATCATCTCGGACCATCACTCCGTTCCCTGACTAGTCCCGGTTACGTTCTCATTTCCTGAAGAGAACAATGAAAGAAAGGGTGAGCTCAACTAGCCCAGTAAGAAATATTATGACTAAGATAATGCAGGATAAGTTATCATTAGTCCTCAATAATGTTAAACTGATAAAATACAATAGACATCAAGTTTAACTGCAGCGGATCAAGCAATCCATTAAAAGAGTCAAGTAGAGAATAAAATTTACTATCTTTTATGATTTAAAAAGTTTTTCATCACTTTTATCGTTGAGACTCAGCTCAATAAATAATCCACATCATTATATCATCCCTGCACTACAGGGTAAGGATATTCTTTAGTATCACGACCACGAATTATCCATGCACTACGGGCCAAAGATAATCGTGTTTTCATCAACTGGTCCCGATCATGCCATAAAACAATTCATCTTTGCTCCTCGTCAAGAGAATCCATAGCCATAATCATACCAAAAATCGTCCATCAATGCACTACGGGCCAATGAGGACTTTTAATTTTACATCATTTGTAACATTACTATTGGCCATGATTATACCGAATAATCCTCAATCATAATCATACCAAGTCCATCTATACACTACAAGCCACGATGACTTTCAATAAATATAAACATGAGGATGATGACAATGATATAAGAATTCAATTAAACAAGTTCAAGAATTAAATTATCCAGAACTAATAACGTCCAAATTGTCAACACGATACTTCTTTGTAGATTAAAATTCAAGAATGCTCGTAAGAATATTTCCATGAAAAGATCTTTGGATGAAGCGCAAATATCAAGGATATTCCACTAATTTCATGGAGTATAGAAGTCAAAGTTTTAAACAACTGAATATAATACCAAATAGAATAACAAAAGATATCACCATGCATACGGTATTGGCATGATAAAGTTATTCCCACGTAATAATAATAATCTAACCAGTCGTGAAATTCACAATCCAATGGGATGTTCCAACATAATAATAAGGTATGGAATAACAACAAAAATCACCATGCATGCGGTGCTTCGCATAAATAGATTATTCTAACAGAATCATAAATACAGAATAATAAAGACGGAACCAGGTCCGGTGTAAAACACACAAACAGGATATTCCAACAGAATAATAAAGACAAAATAATAAAGACGGAACCAGGTCTGGTATAAAACACACAGACAGGATATTCCACAAGAAACATAAATACGGAATAATAAATGATGGATGTGAGAACCCAGATTTTATGAATAAAGAATTAATTTTTCTCGAAATAATTTTTTTTTATTATGATGTGAATTTGAGATAATGTTATAGTTGTGGGTAGTATTTATAAATTTTGCAAAGTATGCAAGTTGTCATATTATATTCGATTGGTCGAGAAATATTCGTACGACGGTACAATCATTGGTGGACCCCACAACGAAATTATTGTCGGATTGAGAAAATGACAAAAATATTTTATTGAAAATAACGGCGGAAGTTTTACCGTTGATACTGTTGAACTAATCGGTAGTAAAAAATACAAGAATAATGCCGTTGATGTATAGTAGCACACCTGTATTGATTATTGATATTTATGTGAGAAGTCACTTTAGGTTTGATTCAATTATTGTTGATTAATAATATGAATTATTATAACAATAATGATGTTTTGTTTTATTCAGTATTATTAACGTAATAAAATGAAACATCTTTTTATATAAAATGTAATACTTTATTAAAGTTATTCTATAAATAGAATATATTATATTTTATTATGCATAGTGTTGTATAGTGTTGCATAGTGTTTTTTGCATAGTATTTTGCATAGTGTTGCATAATGTTTTGCATAGTAAAAAATCTTTTTATATAAATAGAATATATTATATTTTATTTAAAAGATTTTTCTTAAATATGGACCGTCAGATTAAAGTAAATCAATCTGGACCGCTTCATGGATTAGTTCTTATGCATTCCATTTTCTTATAAATAAAGCTCATTCCTTCATTATTTTCTTACGAATTCAATTTGAACTCTGTAGAGAGAAACTATAGAGAGAGACTATAGAGAGATAGAAGAAAAGTTTTCTGCTACTTCACTACTCTTATATCCAGCCTCTTTTACTAGTAAGTGGATATTATTCTTTTGTATTCATGAAGAGAACTTACATTATTCCATTCTTATTTATTACATTGGAATAACTTTGTATAATGCCATTTACCCTATACTTGGTGAAATCCTTATGTTATTCCATTCTTTATGATTCTGTTGGAATAACCTGTATATGAGGCATACCCTATATATGACCTGTATACGCGGAAGGAATACCCTATACTTGGTGACATTCTTCTATTATTCTCTTTTAATATTCTCATCGAAATATCCATGCTCATAATCTATACCGGACTGGTTCCATTTTATTATTCCGTCTTTATTATTCTCGTCAATATCCCATCATGTAAGTTATCTGTGGGACCGGTTCCATTTTATTATTCCGTCTTTATTATTCTGCCGAATATCCTCGCTTGCAGTAATTTCACGACTGGTTCCATATTTATTATTACATTGGGAATAACTCGTCATGCGGCGGTCTCTATCGCATGCATGGTGAATCCTTCTGTTATTCCATTCTTTATTATTCTGTTGGAATAACCTGTCTATGTGGATTGCCACATGCATAGTGAATGATCCTTTGTATTCATTTCTTATTAAATTATGGAAATGATTTGTATACGTGGATTACCGCATGGCGGGTGAAAATCCATTTACAGTTTCATATATTCTTTATTATACTCAGTTGGTTAAAGTTTTGATTTCTATACTCCATGAAATTAGTGGAATATCTTTGATATTTGGGCTTCATCCAGTATCTTTTCATGGAAACATTCTTCTGAGCATTCTTCAATTTTACTCTACACAGAAGTATCATGTTGACAATTTGGACATTATTGAGTTCAGGATAAATTAACTTATTAACCTTTAAAATTTATTCTTGAAATTGTTTTATTAAGTTATATGTCATTGTTATGACGAGTTATGTTGGTTATTATGTGAAAACATGAAAGTTTCTTAGAAATCACAAAGGGTTGAAAAATCAGATTTTGGTGAAAACGGAACATAAATTTCAATTGACCATATCTCCTAATATATTTTGAATTTTTGAGTGTGGTCAAGTTCTAGAGTTAGATCTATGAGTTACCTAACTTATCCAAGTGGAATCACTGGAAAAGATGTTGTAGATTTTTGTGTAGACTGATTTTAGTAAAAGATGTAAAAGCTGTAAAAACCGAAAAAGCTACTGTCCAGATTTTTAAAAGGGCATTTTCGTCCACTTAATTTATGAGAAAAATTCTGGCCTTTTGGGAAATGAAAGTATATGGTATAAGGTAACTCCTGTCCAAAAATGAGCTCATTTCGAGTTAAAATGAGCAAGTTATGACCATTTCAATATTTAGGTTTTTCCGACGAAAAATACTATAACCGGAGTTCTACAACTTCGATGACCATGAAATTTAAACTGGAGGCTCACATTAACATGTGTAAGGTCCTGCCTAGATTTTGGAATTTTTGGAGTTAAACTTGAGGTAGCTAATTTCTAAAGGAATTAATTGGAAATTGATTTTTGAAAAATAGTAAATGAATTTTAAAAATTCCGAGAAAAATATATTTTCATTATGAGACTATATTATGTTGAATCCCAAAAAAGAAATATTTTTGGGACTGATTTGGTATTTTTCATGAAAATAGTTTAGTTACGAATATATGAGTTAAATATGTTATGTGAAGTAACAAAGTTGAAAAATAGGATTTTATGGCTTGGAAATCCTATATAAGATATACGCATATTGTTGATAAGGGATTTGATTATTGGTAATGAAATCTTATGAGGATGACTTTTATTGAATGATTAAATGTATTATTTGGTAAAGGGTAAATAATTGAAATAAATTGTTTATAAGTTAAAAGTGATTAAAATATTGTTATGATGTTAATGATATTAGATTATGAATTTATTATGTGAATGATAATATTTGGATAAATTTAAAGTCTTTAATATTTATTCTTATTTTCAGTTGATTAAAGTTTATATCATTGTTATCTTCCTCATGCTTAAATGGTGATGAAAATTATCTTTGGCTTACGTGCGAGGATAGACAGTTGATTATTGAATTTTATATCTTTGGCTTACGTGCAAAGATGGATTGTTGATTATTAGTTTTATTGTTGTATATCTTTGGCTTACGTACAGAGATGGGCTGGGTATGATTGTGATCAGGGATTATTCAGTATAAGTTATGACCATTGATGATTTAATGAATATCCTTGGTCCGTAGTGCAGGGATGATTTGATGATGTGGTTCAATTACAGGGATAAAACATTATTGGTGGACTTTTAACATGGAGAAGATAATAGACCTGATGGTCTATTTCACTCTTTTAATGGATTGCTCGTTCCGCTGCAACTATGGTTGAAAAGTCTTATCATCAACCATATGTTCTAAATCTCTGAGTTATTATTAATGAAAACTATTGATAATGTAATTATCTTTAGTTATGATATTCTTTACTGGGCTAGTTGTGCTCACCCTTTCTTTTACTGTTCTCTTCAGGAAATGAGAATATAGCTGGGATGAGTCAGGGAACGGAGTGACGGTCCAGATGATTGCAATAGTAGTCCTCACTATTCTGTTAAACAGTGTGACAATAAATATAACGAGGACTGAATTTGAGTTTGTATACGGTCTATGAGGACTCCATTTGAGAATGGATATTGTCTAGCAGGCAGTCGAGGTACCATGAGAGTTACATACGTTGTATTAAAACTCATAGTTAACTGTGGTCGTATTCTACACGACAGTTCAACAATTGTATAATTAAGTTTGTATTTGTATTATGTACCATGTATTTGGCGACTCAAGATGGGTGATGAATACCTAATTTTGGGGGCGTCACAATGGAACCAGTCCCAAAGCATAGCGAGAGGATATTCGGCCGAGATAATAAAAGACGTAATAATAGAAACGAAACCAGTCCCTGTATAAAGACATACGAGGATGTTCCAACTAATAATAAAGACAGAATAATAGAAGAATGTCACCAAGTATAGGTATTCCACGTATACAAGTTTATTCCAACAGAATAATAAAGATAGAATAATAGAAGAATGTCACCAAGTATAGGGTATTCACAGATATCTGAGTTATGACATAGGTTATGCCAGATACAAAGTTATTCCAATCGTAATCATAAAGAATGGAATAACATAAGGATTTCACCAAGTATAGGGTAAGCCACGTATACAAGTTATTCCAACAGAATAAATAAGAATGGAATAACAGAAGTTATCTTCATGAATACAAAAGAATAATATCCCTTATCGTAAAAGAAACTGAATATAGGAAAAGAAAGGTAGCAGACTTCTCTTTTTCTTTCTCTCTAAAATTTTCTCTCTCTGGAGTTCAAATTGAATTAAATAAGAAAATAATGAAGGAATGAGCTTCTATTTATAGAAAAATGGAATGCATAAGAATTAACTCATGAACGGTCCAGATCGATTTATTTTAATCTGACGATCCATATTTAAAGAAAATCTTTTAAATAAAATAAAATATATTCTATTTATATAAAAAGATTTTTACTATGCAAACACTATTATCAACACTATGCAAACACTATGTAACACTACGCAAAACTATGCATAATAAAATATAATATATTCTATTTATAGAATAACTTTAATAAAGTATTCATTTTTATATAAAAGATGTTTCGCTTTTATTACGTTAATAATAATTTAATAAAACAAAACTTCATTATCGCTTATAATAATTCATACTATTAATTGACAATAATTGAATCAAACTGAGTGACTTCTCACATAAATATCAATAATCAATACCGTGTGCTACTATGCAACAATGCGTATAAATGTACTTTTACTACCGAGTAGTTCAACAATGATCAATCTGTGAAACTTCCGCATGAATTAATTTCAATAAAATATTTTTGTCATTTTCTTAATCCGATAATAATTCCGTTGTGGGGTCCACTAATGATTGTATGTCAAATGCATTTGATATTTCCCGACAAAAAGAATATTCCCCGACCAATCGAATATAATATGACAACTTGCATACTTTGTAAAATTTATAAATACTACCCACAACTATAACATTATATCAAATCCACACTATAATATTAAAAAAAATATTTCGAGAAATTTAAATCTTTATCCATAAAATCTGGGATTTTACAATTCGCCCCTACTCGTATACTCTCTTTAATTCATATATTTTCTCTATCTTCTAACAACATGTCCCTCTCATCTTTATCACATACAATTTTCATTTATTTATGCAAGGTACTTTTGATAATGAAATGATTTTAGGAGTTTTGACTTTTTTTAATTCATGTGTAAAAACCTTAAACGTACTACATCCGTTCCTGAAAGATTATCGTTTAAGATTTTTGCACATGGATTAAGAAAGTCATTTAATACTAACATTTAACAATTAAATTTTGTTTGAAATCACTACCCCTTTAAATGAAGTTAAAAATTATTAATACTCCATCCGTCCCTAATTATTTGATGTTTTAGAGATGGACACAAGACTTAAGATAATTATTGAAAATAATTAAATATAGTACTCAATTATTTATAATACCCTTAAATTAATCATCATTTATCATAGTTATTCATACTCTCTCTCTCAACACACATTTTTCCATAATTATCTCATAAAAAAACTCTCATGTCTCATTTACTCATTGGTCTCTCTCCATCCATCCTCCGTAAAAAACGAGAGTAGATCCCCTGTCCCCAAATCCCCTATCCCCTTGTGTCCCTCCACTTAAATTTTGACATCTAATCTGTTACTTAACATAAATTAATTCTAAAATTAAATAAAAGGACACGTGTCAAAATTTAAGTGGAGGGACACAATGGGGACAGGGGATTTGGGGACATGGGATCTGCTCTCGTAAAAAACGTATGCAATTCTTTAGAAATTATCTACACTCTTTCTCCCTCATAATATAAAGAAGAACTTTGGTGGGATAAGAAGAATTTTGTTGGGATATAGAGAGAGAAAGAGAGAAAACTTTTTTTCTGGTGTGATTTTTAATTCTAACTTAGCCCTCTATTTATAGGAAAATGTTAGCACGCCGAAGCAAACTTGACCTGCTACCTGATGGCTTTACCTGCTACTATTGCCACCCACCACATTTGAAAATTCAATTAAGCACATTTCTCACCAACCAATTCTAGAATTTTCCAAAATGTTTTATCATTTAAACAATAATTAGAAACTTTAACAATTCATAGAAAATAGCCCATTTATCAGAAAAATACGAATTTTATGTCCATTCCACACGAAATTGAATTCTCTACAACTTTGCAGAAGAAAGTTTTTCCAAATTCCAAACAGAAAATATCCGAAATCCATAAACGGATGATTTTTAATACCTCCACACCAACAAAATACTGATAAAACACCTCAGCATTGATTCCTTCATTAATAACCACATAAATAAATCCATCATTTATATCCACATCAAATAAATATTTCCTTATCATATAAATCAATAATTAATTATTCCCAAATAATATTACAGAATCACAATTATGACAACCAGGCCGTTCCTAGGAAAGAGGGGGCTTTCCGATAAGGATTTCTCCTTACTGGCGCACAATTAGATGACCAAACCTCTCCTTGATAGAACTTTCTAGACATTGCCAATAATGCTATCTAATAATATTATTTAAATAATATGAATTATTGATCTGATAATGGAAAATACTGTGCAATGACAATTATTGAAACAATAATAATATAAACTAACAATGCAAAGAATTATTGAATCAATAACATAAAATATTGAATAAGAATTACTATAACAATTATTGAGTAGGCCTTCTTACGTAAGAATCAATAATTCAAAAATATCGTGCAATACTGGTGCTATCGCTAACAACGCAGCGCCATTCATCGTATTTTAACCACAAGGTATTCCAACAAAGTTGTTAATTAGTAATAATTACGTCGTTATTCATAAAAACTCATACTTTGTCGCTTTCTTCATCCAACAATTATTCCGCTATGGGTCCCACAAATGATCATACTGTCAATTCGTATGGATATTCCCCGACAAAAAAATATTTCACGACCAAACGAATATTCCCGACAACAATGAATATTTTATAACCACTTGTTTATTTTGCAAAATTTGCACATTTCACCCATAACCAAAACATTATATCAAATTAACACCTTATTATTTCAAAAAAATAATTGGAGGAAAATTCAATATTATTTATAAAAAGCTGGGGTCTTACAATTTATATATCCATCTTTTATTAAATAATCACTAAGTCGATTATACCACATACGACCAGACTGTTTCAACCCATACAATGAGCGTTGTAACTTGATTGAATATATGTGACGTGGCCTTTGTGATTCAGCCATTTTCAATCCTTCAGGGATTCTCATGTAAATCTCACTGTCAAGTGAGCCATATAGGTATATTGTTACAACATCCATCAGACGTGTTTCCAAACCTTCCACGGTTGCCATACCTATCGAAAGCGGTGTGACATCCATTACATTACCGAGAAGATGTCTCCCGATAATCAATACCGTGTTTTGTGAAAACCCTTGAGCTACAAGTCGAGCTTTGTATCTCACAATTTCATTTTTCTCATTTCGCTTTCATACAAATACCCATTTGTTTCCAACCGGATTACACCCAAATGGTGTTTGGACCATCGGTCCAAATACTTCTCTTTTCAATAGAGATTGTAGCTCATTTGACTAGCATCTTTCTATTTTGGCCAATCTTTTCTTTTCCGACATTCTTCCACGCTTTTGTGGTTCAGATCCGTCGTCGAATCAAAGTAATATCCGATGCTATAGAAAACAAATATATCGTCAATCATGACTTTGCTTCGATCCCATATTTTCTCATCATCAATTTATCGAGATCTCTTGGTGTTCAATCCTTATCGAGATCTTTGAACTCTTCCGTGTTTCAACTCTTGGAATATGTCTTCACGAGAGATTTGAACCTCTTCCGGGCTATTTCCTTCTTGGAATAAGTGCTACTTCGAGCGTATATTCTTTCGTGGATTCCCTTATTTGCTTTTGATTTTAGTGGTACGTTGTCTTTTTGCATCATTCGGTCTTCCACGCTTACGTGCGTGGTTTAGATTATTCTATTACCTTATTCACAATTCTCCGTGAATTGATTTTTCAATAGGTATTTCTATCCTCACGGAGTATTCACCGCATGTGTATGTGACTTTATCACTTTTCTAGCATCATTAAATGCATCCGCATTTGATTTGCAATATTTTGTAAATGAATAATTCTTTGAACTTCAATTTCACATTGTTCTGTACGAGGATCAAGTGAATTTAAATCTGATGCATTCCATGATATTTCAGAGGGTTTTTTATTTAAAACTTTCCCTCCACCTAATGTTGGAAATACAGATTCATCAAAATGACAATCTACATAACGTGCAGTAAAAACATCTTCAATTAAGGGTTCAAGATATCTGATAATAGAAGGAGAATCAAAACTAACATAAATACCTATTCTTCGTTGGGCTCCCATCTTAGTTCTTTATGGAGGTGCAATTGGAACATATACTGCACTTCCAAAAACTCGAAAGTGTGATATGTTGGGTATCTGTCCAAGAACTAACTGTAGAGGAGAAAATTTATTAAGAGCCGTTGGTCTTACTTGAATGATGGCTGCAGCATGAAGAATTGCATGATCCCAAACTGAGGTAGGTAAGTTAGCCCTTAACATTAATGGTCGTGCAATTAGTTGAAGTCTTTTTATTATAGATTCAGCTAAGCCATTTTGTGTATGAATATGAGGAACGGAATGCTCAATGGAAATTCCAATAGTCATACAAAAATCATTAAAAGTCATTGATGAAAATTCAGTTGCGTTATCAAGTCGAATTGACTTAATTGGATGATCCGGGAATTGAGCCCGTAACTTGATCATTTGAGCAAGAAGTTTTGAGAAGGAAAAATTTCGAGAAGAGAGAAGACAAACATGAGACCATCTAGTTGAAACATCTATTAAAACCATGAAATATTGAAATGGGCCAGACAATGGGTGAATAGGTCCACAAATGTCTCCTTGAATTCTCTCTAGGAATTTTGGGGCTTCTTTATAAACTTTTACTGGTGATGGATGAACAATTAATTTTCCTCGAGAACACGTAACACAAGGAAATTCACTACTAGGAAAAACCCTTTTATCTTTGAGAGGATGACCAGTAGAATTTTCAATAATACGACGCATTATAAAAGTACCTGGATGACCGAGTCTTTCATGCCAAAGCATAAGGGATTTGGGATCTATGATTTTTGGAATCATAACAGTATGAGACACAATTGCTCTAATTCTCATAGTATATAATCCAGAAGAAATTGAATGAAGTTTTTCTAAGATATTCTTTTTTCCAGAAATAGTAGAAGTAATGAGAAGATATTCATTATCATTCTCATTGGTTGTTTCAATGTGAAAACCATTTAGTCGAATATCTTTAAAACTAAGCAAATTTCTTCTTGATTTACTAGAATATAGAGCATCTTTGATAAAAACTTGTGTCTCATTTGGTAGCAAGAAACTAGCTTTTCCAAATCCCTCGATTAAATTTGATGTGCCAGAGATAGTTCCTATATTTCCCTCAGCTTTGATCAACAGTGAAAATATTTCTCATTTCAAGGATTGTATGAGTTGTTGACCGTCTCTGCTAAACATATATCCTCCATATCCATTAAAAAAAATGGTCTGACACATATAAAAACATAAATAATAAAAGTTACATTTCAAATATAATTTTATTCATGAGAAACACATACCACATATAGAATGAAAACTAATAATATTATACATGCAAGGTGTTTAATTAAAACAAGAAATTAAACGATATCCCAAAAGATACTCTCGAAGGTTCAAGAATATCATCAACCTTTTCCTCATTGTTGGTCATCGGTGAATTATCAACAATATTCAATTGATGATTAACAAAGTTTGTTTCGCCCCATTACTTTGTTCTTTTGAGACTCCCGGAATAAATTAACCAGATGCCCTCGGCGCATCTGCTGTGTAATGCTGACCAATGCCTATTCATCCCACACCTAAAATAAACATCCGGTTTGTTCTTTTTCTCGTGTTTGCATTTTCTTTATTTTTACCGACTCGACACTCGCCGCTTCGGTGGCTTGAATTGTCGCGGCTTCTGAAATTTGTTGTTACGATGGCCTCGCTTATTCTTTCGTCCCCAAAGCTTCTTTTTATATGACCATCTCTCACACGCTTATTCTCACGGAATGACGTCATTAATATCTCGCAATGGGTAGAACCCGCCGTCAGATTTGATGGTTTTTCAACAACAATTCATTATTCTTTTCTCGCAACAAGGAGGATGTATAACAATTCACCGAATTTTGTGAACTTACTCGCTTATATTGTTGTGACAGAATCATGTTGGTGGGATGAAAAGTTGAGAGTGTTTTCTAACATTTGGGAGTCAAAAACGGATCTTCGCACAAAACCAAAGTAGAGGTTATTCTATAAACATTGAACTATATTCAGTGAATTGATTTGTAATCTTGTAGAGTTTTTAATTAAGTCACTCAAATTTGGTATTAGGAGAACAACCAATTTTTGGTGATCAAATCTTTCCGATCGCCTCAAAATTAGGTATACGCCACCCATCTCGGGTCGCCACTTACATGGTACATAAATTCAAATACAACTTATTAATATAACTGCCGTCACATACAATACGACATAAACCGTGAGTTTGAATACAAATATTGTCTACTAGATATTATACAAACTCAAAAGGAGTCCTCATTACAACTATTATCACACTATTTCACGTAATAGTGAGGACTACTAATGCTATCCTCCTCGACCATTACTTCGCTCCCCGACTCGTCTCAAATTATGTTCTCATTTCCTCAAGAGAATAAAGGAAAGAAAGGGTGAGCTCAACTAGCCCAAGAAGAAATATTACGACTAAGATAATGCGTAATAAATTATCATTAGCCTTCAACAAAGTTAAACCGATAAAATACAATAGACAACCAGCTTTAATCATAGCTGAAATAAGCAATCCATTAAAAGAGTCAAGTAGAGAATAAAGTCTACTATCTTTTAGGTTTTAAAAGGTTTTCATCAATTTTTATCACCGAGACTCAAATTTTAATAAATAAACCACCACATCTAATCATCCCCGCATACTACCAAGGATTTTCATCAAATTATCAATGGTCACGACTATACCGAATCACCCCGGTCATAATCATACCAAAAACTATCCATCACCGCATTACAAAGCCACCGAGGACTTTTGTCACATCATTTATATCAAGTCATGATTATACCGAATGATCCTCGGTCATAATCATACTAAGTTCATCTACGCACGTAAGCCAAAGATAACATAATATAACACGAGGATGATGACAATGACATAATAATTCAATAAAACAAGTTCAAGAATTATTTAATCCATGAATTATTAACGCCCAAATTGTCAACACGATATCGCTTTCAGAGAGTAAAATTCAAGAATGATCGTAAGAATATTTCCATGAAAAGATATCGATGAAACGCAAATATCAAGGATATTCTACTAATTTCATGGAGTATGAAGTCAAAGTTTTAACCAACCGGGTATAATAAAGAATGGAATAACAAAAGAAATCACCACGCACGCGGATTGCAGATGACAAAGTTATTCCAATGTAATAATAATAACGGAAACCAAGTCGTGAAATTCACACCGGCATGTGATGTTCCAATGTAATAATAAAGATGGAACTGCATCCTGTAAAACACACATATAGATATTCCAACAGTAATGATAAAGATTTTAACCAGTCCTGTAAAACACACGCATGTGATGTTCCAATGTAATAATAAAATCTAAACCAGTCCTGTAAAAACACATGCATGTGATGTTCCAATGTATAATAAAGAATGTCACCAAGTATAGGTAAATCACAGATACAAAGTTATTCCAATGTAATAATAAGCAATGGAATAACATAAGGATTTCACCAAGTATAGGTACGCCATGATATACAAAGTTATGTATAGGTATGCCACTTTTACAAAGTTATTCCAATGTAATAATAAATGAATGGAATAATGTAAGTTCTCTTCAAAGAAGAAAGAATAACACCCCACCGTAAAAAGAACCTAATATAGAAGTAGTGAAGTAGCGTATACTCTTCTTCTTTCTATAATTTTCTCTCTCTAGCTTCTCTCTATAATTTCTCTCTCTAGTTTCAAATGAATTCGTAAGAAAATAATGAAGGAACGAGCTTCTATTTATAGAAAATGGAATGCATAAGAATTAATCCATGAACTATCTGTATTGATTTACTTTAATCGACGGTCCATATTTAAAGAAAAATCTTTAAATAAAATATAATATATTCTATTTATATAAAAACATTTTACTATGCAAACACTATGCAATACTATGCAAAACACTATGCAAAAACACTACGCAACACTATGCATAATAAAATATAATATATTCTATTTATGTAATAACTTTAATAAAGTATTCTATTTTATATAAAAGATGTTTCGCTTTTATTACGCTAATAATACTTAATAAAATAAAACGTCATTATCGCTATAATAATTCATATTATTAATCGACAATAATGGAATCAAACCGAGTGACTTCTCACATAAGATCAATAATCAATACCGCAAGCTACTACGCAACCACACGACATCGCATTTTACTACCGAGTAGTTCAACAAGAATCACTCAGAAAACTTCCGCCGTTATTTCAATAAAATATTTTTGTCGCTTTCAATCCGACAATAATTTCGCTAGGGTCCACCAATGATTGAGCTGCTGTATTAATATTCCCCGCTAAACCGAATATTCCCCACCAATCGAATATAATATAACCACTGTGATACTTTGCAAAATTTATAAATACTACCCACAACTATAATATTATCTCAAATTCACACCATAATATTAAAAATTATTTCACAAAATTTAAATCTTTATCGATAAAATCTGGGGTCTCACAATCTCCCTCCTTATGGAATTTCTCACTAAATTAGGGTACGACTGTATGATAAAAGAGGTGAGGATACCTTGAATACCTTTATCGTTGAAAAATATTAAATCCTCAAAGATATTCATTAACAATTCATCTTTGCACAAAAAGATATTCATTAACAATTCATCTTTGCACTACAAAGCCAAAGATATATAATCAGAAACCAATAATACCGAGACTCACTTAATAAGATCACAACCATGAATTATCCATGCACCATCGCTAAGGATATTCGTGTTTTCAATTACTACCATGATTATACCGAATAATCCGTGGTCATAATCATACCAAGTCTATCAATGCACTACTACCAAAGATGACTTTTTACCACATCCATGAATTAATATTTCATTGCACGAGACTCACCAATAATTAATCCATATCATCGAATCATCCCACTACGCACTATTCATTAAGATCACGCACGTTATCCAAGGATATTCATTAAGATTTACGACCACAAATTATCCATGCACTACTACAAAAGATAATCGTGTATTCATTAAGATCACGACCACAAATTATCCATGCACTACTACCAAAGATAATCGTGTATTCATTAAGATCACGACCACAAATTATCCATGCACTACTACCAAAGATAATCGTGTATTCATTAAGATTACGACCACAAATTATCCATGCACTACTACCAAAGATAATTGTATTCATTAAGATCACGACCACAAATTATCCATGCACTACTACCAAAGATAATCGTGTATTCATTAGTTATCCACGAATCCAAAATTATCCATGCATCTACTACCAAAGATAATCGTGTATTCATTAAGATTATCCATGCACTACTACCAAAGATAATTGTATTCATTAAGATTACGACCACAAATTATCCATGCACTACTACCAAAGATAATTGTGTATTCATTAAGATCACGACCACAAATTATCCATGCACTACTACCAAAGATAATCGTGTATTCATTAAGATTACGACCACAAAAATTATCCATGCACTACTACCAAAGATAATCGTGTATTCATTAAGATCATGACCACAAATTATCCATGCACTACTACCAAAGATAATTGTGTATTCATTAGTATCACGACCACAAATTATCCATGCACTACTACCAAAGATAATTGTGTATTCATTAAGATCACGACCACAAATTATCCATGCACTACTACCAAAGATAATCTAATTCATTAAGATTGTATTCATTAAGATCACGACCACCACAAATTATCCATGCACTACTACCAAAGATAATTGTGTTTTCAATTACTACATGATTATACCGAACAATCCCTCGTCATAATCATACCAAGTCCATCTACGCACTACAAAAAACACGTATTTACTTTCAACATAATATAAGCACGAGGATAATGATATAAAGAATCAATCAAATGAGATAAAGGATAAATATTAAACATTTATAATATAATTTATCCAGATTCAAGAATATCCCCATGTTATCAATCACTTAATAATCTCATAATCTAATATCATTAATATTATAACAATATTTTAATCACTTTCTTAAATTTATAAACAATTTATCTTAATTGTTTACGCTTTTACCATATAATGCATTTAATCATTCAAAATGCCATACTCATAAGATATCATCACCAATTATCAAATCCTCATCAAAAAATATGCATATATACTCTATATAGATTCTCTAGCCATAAAATCCTATTTTCAACTTTTTACTTCACATAACATATTTAACTCATATGTTCAGAATTAAACTATTTTCATGAAAAATACCAAATCAGTCCCAAAAATATTTCTTTTCTGGGATTTAGCATAATATAGTCCCATAATGAAAATATATTTTTCTCGAATTTTTAAAATTCATTTACTATTTTTCAAAAATCAATTTCTAATTAATTCCTTAAGAAATTAGCTACCTCAAGTTTAACTCCAAAATTCCCAAATCTTGGCAGGACCTTACACATGTTAACGTGAGCTTCTAGTTTAAATTTCATGGTCATCGGAGTTATAGAACTCCTAAGTTATAGTCATTTTTCATTTAAAAACCTAAATATTGAAATAGTCATAACTTGCTCATTTTAAGTCGTAATGAGCTCATTTTTGGACAGGAGGTACTTTATACCATATACCTTCATGTCCCAAAAGGCCAGAATTTTTCTCATAATTTAAGTGGCCGAAACAGCCCTTAAAGTTTCATGGCAGTAGCATTTTTAAAAATTTACAGCTTTGGCCTCCTTTGCTAAAATCAGTCCACACAAAAATCTACAACACCTTTTCCAGTAATTCCACTTGGATTAGTTAGGTAACTCATAGATCTAACTCTAGGACTTGACCACATTCAAAAATTCAAAATATAATAGGAGATATGGTCAATTGAATTTCATGTTACGCTTTTCACCAAAATCTGATTTTCAACTCTTTGTGATTTCTAAGAAACTTTCATGTTTTCACATACTAACCAACATAACTCATCATAAAACTTACTAATACCACATATATACCCATGATTTTCATTAGTCCAATGCTTTTATTATGACTTTCATCATAATCCACGTAAATGCATCCTTTTAGTCAAGAAATATTTGAGGGTTTAAGAAATGGGTTTTGATCGGGGTCAATACAAAATTCGATTTCACGCCTAGGGTAGGCTAGAAGTTCAAGAATACGCCAAGAAATTTATTAATGATAGAAATATCATTCAAAATCACATTTCGTCCAAGACTTGATAAGACGTCACATTAATACCAATCGTGACTTCTATCCCTTAACCTAGATAAGACCTCACAATGATACCTATAAACTTGCCATCTTCATTCACGACGTCGCCACGTAAAAGTCCGCTTTTGCATTTCCACACAAGGAAGTCAACAACGAAAGGTTCGGGGCTCTTTACTTATGGCTTGATATGACAATAATTAACTTTAGGATTTGGTTACTTGAATTCGTATAACAAAGTTGGTTATGAATATAAAAGCTAACAACCTTACAAAAAGAATAATGAGTAGTTAATCAATCGATTCCTAAAATCCCATCAAAGGCAAGTATTTTCAAAGAGATAAGATCGACAGTAACGTGAAAGTGTTTATTTGAATCAACAAGATTAATAAATGTGGAGGTAACGGGTTTCTCCCAACTAAGTTTCAATAGATAAATCAAAGTCTAATTTCTCCTGAGTCAAATTTAAACGCTGAACGCAAGCAAGAGAGATATAAAATAATAGGTAGAACCGTAGATCTAATAATAGACTTCGCATAGACTTATGAAGAATTATAATTAATTCAACCTCGTCACGAACTTCTACCGTACCTGTCCGGGACATCCTTTGGAATCACTAAAACGCACTTCACCAAACCACCGAAATTTGAGCTTTTGACCTTCTTCCCGCTTAAAACACGCTTTGCCACTATCACAATACTGACTTGATTCCCTCCCGTCTCAAGATTTGAACACATACGACCGGTGGTCGCTTTTCTTCCTTTGAAACGGTGTCGATCGAGCTAAATTGACCTCTCTTCTTGAAATTTCCATTCTATTATCTTGGCCATGATTACCAATCAAAATGGTTACCATTCTTGACATGATAATTTCCCCACGATGGTTATCATTGTTCGATATTGCCGCTGCCACCAGAGATGATTATTATCGTATTGTTGTTGTCTTACCTTTTTGTTCGAGCCGAATCAACACTCCTCATGTGCTTCATTGCTTATCTCAATATTTTCGATGTCATTTTCAAACACCGCCACAAAACAAGGGTTAATTAACATATCACATATTATCCCTATACTCCTAATCGACCAATTAAATACCAAATAAACTTAGTAGTCATACTAACAAGGAATTTCCCCCCCTCCTCCTAGTTCTTATTCTCACATCTCTTACCAGTGATCATATCCCTAAGCTCGATACCAACCGTGACGCCCCAAAAAATTAGTATATACGCCACCCATCTTGGGTCGCCACTTACATGGTACATAAATTCAAATACAACTTACTAATATAACTTCTGTAATATAACAGAAGTATAATCTGAATTTGAATACAAATATTGTCTAACTAGATATTATACAAACTCAAAAGGAGTTTGAATACAAATTATATTTCAAATAATCGTCAGGTACTATTTATGGTAATTTTTATTATACAAACTCAAAAGGAGTCCTCATTACAACTATTATCACACTATTTCACGTAATAGCTACTAATGCTATCCTCCGACCATTACTGCTCTCCCCACTCGTCTCCAAATGGCGTTCTCATTTCCTCAAGAGAATAAAGAAAGAAAAAGGTGAGCTCAACTAGCCCAAGAAGAAATATTACGACTAAGATAATGCGTAATAAATTATCATTAGCCTTCAACAAAGTTAAACCGATAAAATACAATAGACAACCAGCTAAACTGCAGCTTAATAAGCAATCCATTAAAAGAGTCAAGTAGAGAATAAAGTCTACTATCTTTTAGGTTTTAAAAGGTTTTCATCAATTTTTATCACCGAGACTCAAATTTTAATAAATAAACCACCACATCTAATCATCCCCGCACTACTTGGCCAAGGATTTTCATCAAATTATCAATGGTCATGACTATACCGAATCACCCCGGTCATAATCATACCAAAACTATCCATCATCGCATTACAAAAGCCACCGAGGACTTTTGTCACATCATTTATATCAAGTCATGATTATACCGAATGATCCCCGGTCATAATCATACTAAGTTCATCTACGCACGTAAGCCAAAGATAACATAATATAACACGAGGATGATGACAATGACATAATAATTCAATAAAACAAGTTCAAGAATTATTTAATCCATGAATTATTAACGCCCAAATTGTCAACACGATATCGCTTTCAGAGAGTAAATTCAAGAATGATCGTAAGAATATTTCCATGAAAAGATATCGATGAAACGCAAATATCAAGGATATTCTACTAATTTCATGGAGTATAGAAGTCAAAGTTTTAACCAACCGGGTATAATAAAGAATGGAATAACAAAAGAAATCACCACGCATGCAGATTGCAGATGTATGTGTTATTCCAATGTAATAATAATAATCTAAACCGTGTCGTGTGAAATTCACACCGATGTGATGTTCCAATGTAATAATAAAGATGGAACCAGATCCTGTAAAACACACGTATAGGATATTCCAATGAATGATAAAGATTTTAACCAGTCCGTAAAACACACATGCATGTGATGTTCCAATGTATAATAATAAAATTTAACCAGTCCTGTAAAACACATGCATGTGATGTTCCAATGTAATAATAAGAAGAATGTCACCAAGTATAGGTAAAATCACAGATACAAAAGTTATTCCAATGTAATAATAAGCAATGGAATAACATAAGGATTTCACCAAGTATAGGTATGCCACAGATACAAAGTTATGTATAGGTATGCCACTTTTTACAAAAGTTATTCCAATGTAATAATAATGAATGGAATAATGTAAGTTCTCTTCAAGAAGAAAAAGAATAACACCCTCACCGTAAAAAGAACCTAATATAGAAGTAAGTAAGAAGCAGTATATACTTTTCTTCTTTCTATAATTTTCTCTATAGCTTCTCTCTCTATAATTTCTCTCTCTAGAGTTTCAATGAATTCGTAAGAAAATAATGAAGGAATGAGCTTCTATTTATAGAAAAATGGAATGCATAAGAATTAATCCATGAACTATCCAGATTGATTTACTTTAACTCACCGGTCCATATTTAAAGAAAAATCTTTTAAATAAAATATAATATATTCTATTTATATAAAAACATTTTACTATGCAAACACTATGCAATACTACGCAAAACACTATGCAAAACACTACGCAACACTATGCATAATAAAATATAATATATTCTATTTATGTAATAACTTTAATAAAGTATTCTATTTTATATAAAGATGTTTCGCTTTTATTACGCTAATAATACGAATAAAATAAAACGTCATTATCGCTATAATAATTCATATTATTAATCGACAATAATGGAATCAAACCGAGTGACTTCACATAAAGATCAATAATCAATACCGCAAACTACTACGCAACCACACGACATCGCATTTTTACTACCGAAAGTAGTTCAACAAAGAACTACCAGAAAACTTCCGCCGTTATTTCAATAAAATATTTTTGTCGCTTTCAATCCGACAATAATTTCGCTAGGTCCACCAATGATTGAGCCATTGTATTTAATATTCCCCGCTAAACCGAATATTCCCCACCAATCGAATATAATATAACCACTGTGACTACTTTGCAAAATTTATAAATACTACCCACAACTATAATATTATCTCAAATTCACACCATAATATTAAAAAATTATTTCACAAAATTTAAATCTTTATCGATAAAATCTGGGTCTCAATTGTCATTACACAAATATTTTTTATTATCGAAGCAATAATTCATATTATCTCAATAATATTATTAGATAACATTATTGGCAATGTCTAGAAAGTTCTCTAAGGAGAGGTTTGGTCACCTAATCACGCTACCAAGAAGAAGAAATTCTTATTGAAAGCCCTCTTTCCTGGAACTACCTCGTTGTTCGATAATGTGATTCTCAGAATATTATTTGTGAATAATTAATTATTGATTTATATGATGAGGAAAATATTGATTTTATGTGGATATAGATGGAGAAAATTTTAAAATGACAATTGTTGAAAATTAATATTTTATCTTTTTCCGATAAAATAATTCATTTAAATATATTATTTTAATAATATATTAACGGTGATATTTTTACAACGAATGTGGGATATATGAGTATACGAGGAGGAAGAGTATTTTTGTTGCAATAAATGTTTAAAACATGTTAAACATGTCGGTGGACCCCATTTATTAATTGAATTTGATTATAGCACCGTAAAATCGCCTCGTTTGTGGATTTCGGGCCAATTTCATTTGGAATTTGGAAAAACTTTCTTCTGCAAAGTTGTAGAGAATTGAATTTCCTATAAAAAGTCATGAGATTCAATTTTTCTGACAAAAGGGCTATTTATTATGAATTATTGAAGTTCCAAAGTTTGAAATAATTGATTTTTGGAAGTTTTAATTATTTATATCAACAAAAACGTTTTTATTGTATTGGTTGGCCCCATGTGTTTGTAAACATGCTGATTTCAGAGTCTTGGTTGGCGTGGAATATATATATAATATATTATTATTATATTAAATTTTCTGCTTTGTGTTTACAGCAATTTCTATAAATAGGGTGCTTAGGTTAGAATTGAAAATCACACCGTAAACCCAAGTTTTCTCTCTATATTATCGAGCGTATTCTTGTGAGTATTTTGAGTATACTTTGAGTATTGCTATACTGGTCTGCAAGTTCAAGTCATAGCCTATATCTCAGGTGTTTCAACTAGAAGTCTTCGTCTTTCGAGGTAAGGGATGTTATTTTCTTCTTAAATGATATTATTTCTTCAATATCATTATCTTTGAAATATTGGTTGGAACTTTTTATCAAATTTGGAACTTTTTCATGTTGGGGTTACTATTCATGAGTTACTATTCATGAGTTACTATTCATGAGTTCTTATCATGAGTTACTATTCACGAAGTTATCACGAAGCGTGAAGATGTTTTTTTGTGAAATTTCTATCTTTTGGTGTCGAATTACTATTCACGATATTATAGACTATTCACGATACACGACATTATTCACGATACTGGACTATTCACGAATACTTGCACTATTCATTCACCTAAAATAAAATTTCTTCTTTTAAATCTAAAATATCTATTCGGAATACTAGCTTTGATTGTATCCATGTTTTGATCATTCTTGAATTTTACATCACTATGATTATTTTTGAGGTATTGTTGGACATGGATAAAACAAAGTACTGATCTTAATCCTTAATCCTTGTCATTTTGTTTCACCGGATTCGCTTTCTTTAAAAATATTTTTCATCATCCTCGGTCTTAAATGATGATATTATTGAATATCTTTGGCCCGTAGTAAGCAAAGATGAATGATTTCTTGATGAATATCTTTGGCCGTAGTCAGAAGATGAACAGTGTTGAGATGAACATGATCGATCGATTAATATCTTTGGCCAGTAGTGCAAAGATGAATATTTGATTCCGTATATATATATGATTGATGTTACAGGATAAAATATCGACGATGAACTTTTAAATTCATATATAGAAGATAGTAGTTTGCATTCTCTACTTAACTCTTCTAATGAATTATTATTTCACATCTGCGAATATTGATTTAAAATTTGTTGTCTATTGTATTTTATTAGATTTTTCCTGTTGAAGACTAATGATAATTTGTTGTATATTATCTTAGTCATAATATTCTTTATTGGGCTAGTTGAGCTCACCCTTTTCCTTTTGTTCCATTTTTCTTCTCGTGGAGGCGAGAATGTAGCAGTACTAAGTCTTAGGTATGGGAATGAAGGTTCTAGAAGAGAGTTGTTTAGTAGTCCTCACCATTTTTGTAAAATAATGTATCATTAATTATGAGTATGTTTAGTCAGTTTAAACTCACAATTTATATGTTGTAATAATAAAGTAATTATTTACGTATCAATAATTATGATGGGGATTGGATGGACCTATTTTGGGGCGTCATATTGGTATCGAGCTTAGGATATGATCTCCAAGGCGAGATCGGGAATGTAAACTAGGAGGGAGAGACGAGTAAAATCCTTCGCTAGTGTGTCCTACCTAAGCTTATTTGTTAATCGTCATAATATAAGGATATTATGTGATATATTGATTTCTAATTAACCCTTGTTTTATGTGATTTGAGAATGTCGAATGAGAATATTAACATGGAGTAAATGAGACCGTGTGGAGATGCCTCAGATTACCACGAGAGAGAACGTCTGTGATGACAATGTTTAGAAGCTTTTTGCGGCTCACGCGAAATCGAACGAGGGAGACTCGTGTTCAAAATACGGGAGGAAATGATAGCAATTCACCAAGTTATCACAACCAAGCAGCTTCAAAGAGTTGGGACCACCGTAATTTAAGTGAAAGCGATCCGATCATGCGGAAACACGGGTTAATTTCATTTGAATTTGTTAAAACTTTCTTACGCAAAGTTGTAGAGAATTGAATTTCCTATAAAAAGTCATGAGATTCGAATGAAGGTTCTAGAGAGAGTTGTTTAGTAGTCCTCACCATTTTTGTAAAATAATGTATCAATAATTATGATGGGGATTTATTTGCGTGTGGATATTATGCTTTCCATGACAATATCTCAGATTTAAACTCACATCTTATATGTTGTAATAATAAAGTTGTAGTTATTTCGCATCTATGTATTTGGCACGAATGGGTTGGATGGAATGGACCTATTTTGGGGCGTCACACACACACACACACACACACACACACACATATATATATATATATATATATATATATATATATATATATATATATATATATATATATATAAAACTACAAATGGATCTTCACTGCCATGCAGTAATCCACGCAGATGCATCGGCCACAATTTAATAAAGAATGAATATAAAAGATCATTCACCATGCATAGTAATGCATGACATGTATGAGTTATTCCAATAGAATAATAAATAATGGAATAACTAAGAATTTCACCATGCATGCGATAAATCAATCCTTACGAAAGGTTAATTCCTAATGTAATCGTAAAGACGAGAATAATAAAAAGGAACCAGTCCCGGTGAAAACACACGCATGACGGATATTCAATGTAATCGTAAATACGTAATAATAAAATGGAACCAGTCCTACAGATAAAGATGAGGATATTATATTCGATAAGATCGTAAATGCGAATAATAAATATGGAACCAGTCGTGAATTCACAATCGGCTGTGATATTTCGACGAGAATATTAAATGCGTAATAATAATGGAACCAAGGTCGGTGAAATTATTAATTCGATGGATATTCGACGAGAATATTAAATGCGAAAATAATAAATAATGGAATAACAACGAATTTCAACAAGATATAGAAACCGTATATACAAAGTTATTCCAACAATTTAATAAAGCGGTAAAAAGGTTCCCACCAAGTCTTGTAAGATCAACAAGGATAGATGCATGCAATTGTAAATAATGTAATTTAAATGCAATTATAAGAATAAAATTATATTATTGGTGGTATAGCCCAACCAAGTAGTATAATAATAAATTGCAAAATTTAATTTTACCGCCTCAATTTTGTTGAAACGTCTTTGATAACGTGTTATAAAAATCTTGCAAGTGTATAAAATATCTTTTTATAATTCTTTGCGTAAATTTAGAAAAAAATAAATAAAAAAGAAAGAGAGAGAAATTCTTTAGAGAAGTTTTCATCATTTATTTATTTCTGCATTCATCCCTTTATATAGGGAATTATTGAGAGGAGAAGAGGAGAAGAGGAGAAAGGAATGAATGAGAGGAGAAGAGGAGAAGAGGAGAAGAGGAGAAAGCAGAGAGGAGAGGAAGGAAAGAGGGAAAGAGAAGGGTTACCGGTTCCCTCTTCGTGAGGGAATCTTTACATGTTATAACAGAAAGCACATACTTAAAATTGAAAGTGCAAAACTAATAAGTTTAGTTACAGTACTTTTATTTGCTATATTAAACCTATAATATAAAACGGTGAAATTCAATAAAAATTAGTTTAAAAAAAAAAATAATAATATTTTTACACGTAATTTTAATATTTTCCATTAAAAAAAAACACCATTCATCTCACGGTTGAAGCTGTAAAAAATGGGACACCGACGCCGTAATTACTGGCAAAAGTTGGTTTTCAAGTCTACTTCTTCAACAAACAAACTCAACCTCACCCCTTCTCTCTCACTCTCTTTCTCTCTCTCTCTTCGATTACCTCTGCCCACCGTCACAGCCAGTTTGCCTGCAAAAGTCGCCGGAATCTTATCGGGAACTCTTCTAAACACCAAATCTTGTAAAAGGTTCATCAAATCTGTTACATTTTTCATTTTTCCTTACAATCAATTCATTCATCAATCAAGCTTAGAAGCACCTCTGAATATACATTGTAAGTGGGTGTTTATGAGATTGAACTTTTACTTGGCGTTTTATTTACATTTACAAAGTGTAGTGCCATTATATTTTTGTGGGCTTCGAGGCGATTTGCATAAAATGGTTTAAGTTTATAGATTCGTCTTGTTTTCCGTAAAGGTAATTGTAATTAATTTGGATCAGGCAAATAGTCTAGTCTGGAGTTTCTTTTTATATTAAACAAATATAGTAACATTTTGTTTGTTATTTATGATTTGTAGATAGGTATCTTTTGCACTCAATTCAGCATCAAAACCAGTAGCAGATTCGAGGCTTTTGATCATTTTAGAGGTTTATGTTGTCAATGTGAATTTGCAAGAAGCAAAGTGATGGTATCACAATGTGTAAGTTAGATGAGAAGTGCGAGAGTACGGAAGAGAGAGAGAAACAGTGGAAGATTGGTATGAAGTTTGAGAGTGAAATTAAAGAGGAAAGACCGAATTTGATGGTTTCTCATGCTCGGATGTTGCTGTGGATTGTCCGGGGAATGACAACGGTGTTACTTTGGACTTTCGTTATTCGGTTATTGGCTATGGGTGAGATTTGGGGTCCAAGGTTGTTGAAGAGTTGGCCTTCATGTTTTATTCCTCCAAACATGTCTCCCGAGGTTAACATGTCTTATGTTTTTCCCAAAGTTTTTCATCCTCCCAAGAGTGAGTAATATGATTGTTTCTGGATTTTACTTGTTCAATTTAGGGCTATCATTTTCGTTCTTAACTTGGAAGAATCCAAATACTGCAAGCGTTGCATTTTCAAAATTAATTGGAACGTAGTCCAGAGCTTTCTCACTTCAATTTTGCAGTCTTTTCAAATTGTTTGTCATGTTCAACCACTTTGGGTGATTTCCCTATTTGCCAATTGAGGCAATTTTCTTGTGAAATGCTAACTTTTGTATATTTTGATAATTTTATTTTTGATGCTGCCATTTGGTGCGTATAATGATAAATGTTTTGCTTTCAGTAAGCCCACTTGAAATTTTGTTGTTGATGTCCACTCCCATTTCCTTTGCACTTCTGAATTTTGTAGCTGTTGGTTTCAGGGGTTTATAAGAACAATGGTTATCTTATGGTTTCTTGCAATGGAGGACTCAATCAAATGCGAGCAGCAGTGAGTTACTGGCTTCTTTTATCACGATTAATACTGTCATGAATTTTGCTTCTGCAATTAGGGCCCATATGAAATTTTGTTGATGTGATTATTTGCTCTGCAGATTTGTGACATGGTTGCTATTGCAAGATATCTGAATGTCACTCTTATTGTGCCGGAACTGGACAAAACTTCATTTTGGGCAGATCCAAGGTGGGTTCAGTAGTTTTGTTCTATTAAGTGGACATAGTTGTAATCGTATATCATCTTGAGTGCCATAGATTCTGTGTGGCTACTCTCTTCATATTTACTAAGATTGTCTATCAATGTGGCAGTGAGTTTAAGGACATATTTGATGTTGATCATTTCATAACATCCTTGAGGGATGAGGTCCGGATTTTGAAAGAGCTTCCACCACGACTTAAGAGAAGAGTTGAGCTTAGACTGTTCTACTCGTTGCCGCCTGTTAGTTGGTCTGACATTTCCTACTATCATCATCAGGTTGGTTTGCTATACGATGCTAACAGTGGCATTTTCTATTCTTCATGTCTAGCACTTGCAAACCGTAATCAACTACTGATCTAAATTTTTTGTAAACAGATTCTTCCGTTACTTCAAAAGTATAAAGTTGTGCATTTAAATAGAACCGATGCTCGACTCACTAATAATGGGTTACCACTAGAAATTCAGAAGTTGCGTTGCAGAGTTAATTTTAGTGTTCTGAAATTCACTTCTCAAATAGAGGAACTGGGTAGAAAGGTTGTCAGCATCTTGAGGCAAAGCGGCCCTTTTGTAGTCCTCCACCTCAGATATGAGATGGATATGTTGGCTTTCTCTGGCTGTAGTCATGGCTGCAACAATGAAGAGGTGGAAGAACTAACAAGAATGAGGTAATGTCTGTCTGTTACTTTAGAGAATAAGTAGTTAGACCATTTTTTTCTTTATGAAGTTCTCTTCTTGACATGATTGAAGTGTGCTTCACAAGATATGCTTACCCCTGGTGGAAGGAAAAAATTATAGATTCGGACTTCAAAAGGAAAGAAGGTTTGTGTCCTTTAACACCTGAAGAAACTGCCCTAATATTAACTGCATTGGGCATTGATCGTGATGTTCAAATCTATATTGCTGCTGGAGAAATTTATGGTGGAGGCCGGAGAATGTCATCCTTGGCAGCTGCATTTCCGAATTTGGTCAGTGTTTGGAAGGAGATGTTATTTTTTCACAATGTACTTTCAAAATTTTAATATTTATTAACAAAGAATCTACAGGAATTTTGTAACAATCTGCTTTAATGCTGTGAACAGGTCAGAAAGGAGAAACTGCTGGAGCCTTCAGACTTGAGGTATTTCCAGAATCACTCATCCCAAATGGCAGCACTAGATTATCTCGTATCCTTGGAGAGTGACATATTTGTACCTACATATGATGGAAACATGGCTAAAGTTGTTGAAGGTCATCGCAGGTATTATATTGCTAACTCATTTGATTTATATCTTTGAGATAATAGTTTTAGCTACACTTATCTTGATCCTGTCTTCCCTTCATTTGTTTGCATAAAAGAGATAAAAGGCGTTTAAGTTTAAGCTTTATCACAATTCCTGCTACCATGTCTTTTGTAACTTGAATTGGAGGATTCAAACCAATTGCTTTTGTGATTATTGTGGCTCTCAGCATCTAGATTTTTTCTATGGCCTTTCTTTTAGCTGCTGCTAATTAGGTTAGTCACTGGTGAAATATTGTTCTAGTTAACTTGAG
The DNA here is from genome assembly GCA_020205615.1 of Panax quinquefolius. Taxonomy (NCBI): domain Eukaryota; kingdom Viridiplantae; phylum Streptophyta; class Magnoliopsida; order Apiales; family Araliaceae; genus Panax; species Panax quinquefolius. Next base: position 24,331,113 of record CM035156.1, read on the forward strand.
GATGGACAAAAGTTATCAAACACGTAATTTTAGTTGTGATAATCTGGGATGCAACCGTTATTTTAGAATTTGATACATTTTCTCTTTTCCCATTTAAAGCATAGTTCCCTTTCAAATTGATCACTCATATCTTACTATTTCCAGATATTTAGGATTCAAGAAGACTATCTCATTGGACAGAAGGCTTCTAGTTGATTTGATAGATCATTATCGAACTGGGTCATTAAGTTGGGATGAGTTTGCTTCCACAGTGAATGAAGCTCATGCAGATCGAATGGGGAACGCAAGACAGCGCGTAGTTATACCGGACAGGCCAAAGGAAGAAGACTATTTCTATGCCAATCCACACGAGTGTTTGCCACCACCTTTGGTTGAACCATTCAGAATTACATGATTTTCTCTCGTGTCAATAGATGGTGATTAGTTTTGACTATACACTGCTCGTGTATGTATGCATGTATATCTTACAGCGAGCACTTTGGTTTGTTACACGAAGGCTTAGAAGTGGATAATTGCAGAAACTTCCATCTGCTGAGTTTGAGCTGGGTGAGCACTTGGGGCCTATCCCCTCGAGTTATTTTGAAGCACGTTGACTATAATTATATATGATGATTCGTGATAGTTGTCAATAATAAGGTTAATGTACATAGAAAAGAAAAAAACCCTTCATTCCAGGGTAATATAATTATATAAGTTCAGTTGCAATGTAATCCAAAAGGACGGAAATAGCAACTCTTGTTAAATTGAGGTTTTTGGAATTTCATGCCGTCATTTTAGCCGGTTTATTTGGTAGTTGTTTTAGTAGTGGTTTTATTTATTTTGGAGTGCCTGATTAGAAACATGTATTTTGCCACGTTATATGTGGTATGTATGTATGTATAAAAAGCCTTTTTCATCATCAAATTGCCACATTCCAGACTGTATATATCAACTGGCAGTTGCAGCATAAATTCACATTGTATATGCTGTGTCATTCTGGAGTGGTTGGGAACCTGTGAGAATCCAAATTTTATGAATAAAGAATTAATTTTTTTTAAAATAATTTTTTTTTATTATGATGTGAATTTGAGATAATGTTATAGTTGTGGGTAGTATTTATAAATTTTGCAAAGTATGCAAGTTGTCATATTATATTCGATTGGTGGGAAAATATTCATACATGACCAGTCAATCGTTGGTTGAATTCACAAATCGAAATTATTATTTTGATTGAAAACAATAAAAATATTTTATTGAAAATAACAGTAAGTTTTACTGGATTGATCTTTGTTGAACTACTTGGTAGTAAAGAAATCTGATGTCTACGTTGTTGCGTAAGTAAGACACCAGTATTGATTATTGATATTTATGTGAAGTCACCATTTGATTCAATTATTGTTGATTAATAATATGAATTATTATAACGATAATGACGTTTTGTTTTATTCAGTATTATTAACGTAATAAAATGAAAACATCTTTTATATAAAATGAATACTTTTATTAAAGTTTATTCTATAAATAGAATATATATTATTTTTATTATACATAGTGTTGCGTAGTGTTTTTGCATAGTGTTGCGTAGTGTTTTGCGTAAGAAAATTTTTTTTATATAAATAGAATATATTATATTTTATTTAAAATTTTTTCTTTAAATATGAATAGTCAGATTAAAGTAAATTAATCAGAATAGTTAAATGGATTAATTCTTATCGTTCCATTTTCCTATAAATAAACTCATTCCTTCATTATTTTTTCTGAATTAAATTACTGAAAGCTATAGAGAGAGACTATAGAGATAAAAGAAAATTTTTCTATTTCTTTACTCTTTATATCCAGGTTCTTTTACGGTGAGGATATTATTCTTTTATATTCACGAAAAGATCTTCCATTATTCCATTCTTATTTATTACATTGGAATAACCTTTGTATCGTCAACTTCTATATATCTTGGTGAAATCCTTATGTTATTCCATTCTTTATGATTCAATTGGAATAACTCGTATATGAAACATCACTACCTATACGCTTACCTCGTATATGCGGAATACCCTATATCTTTGGATATTATTCTTATTATTTTGTCTTTAATATTACATTTAATATCCTGCATCATGCTATATCTGGCAGGACTTGTTCCATTTTATTATTCTCTTTTATTATTCTCGCTATCAATATCCTCGCATGCATCTATATACGGGACTTCGGTTCCATTTTATTATTCCGCCTTTATTATTACGTTTTAATATCGCAGCCGATGTAATTTCACCTTTGACCTCGGTTCCATATTTATTATTCCGCATTTATTATTATTCTTTGGGAATAACTTGTCACCGCGCGGTCTCTATCGCATGAATGGTGAATCCTTCCATTATTTCCATTCTTTATTATTCATTGGAATAACTCGCCTATGCGATTCTTGCGTGCATGGTGAATGATCCTTTAGATTCATTCCTTATTAAATTGTGGAAATGATCAGATATCGTGGATTCTGCATGGCGGTGAAAATCCATTCTGATTTCATATATTCTTTATTATACTTTCGGTTGGTTAAAGTTTTGATTTCTATACTCCATGAAATTAGTGAAATATCTTTTGATATTTGCGGCTTCATCCAATGAACTTTTCATGGAAACATTCTTCCGAAGATTCTTCAATTTTACTTTCTCAAAGAAGTATCGTGTTGACAATTTGGACATTATTGAGTTCGGGATAAATTAACTTATAAACCTTTAAAATTTAATTCTTGAACTTGTTTTATTAAGTTATATGTCATTATCATGATGAGTTATATTGGTTATTATGTGAAAAGCACGAAAGTTTCTTAGAAATCATGAAAGGTTGAAAAATCGATTTTGGTGAAAACAGAACATGAAATTCAATTGACCATATCTCCTAATATATTTTGAATTTTTAAGTGTGGTCAAGTCCTAGAGTTAGATCTATGAGTTACCTAACTTATCCAAGTGGAATCACTGGAAAAGATATTGTAGATTTTTGTGTGAACTGATTTTAGTAAAAGATGTAAAAGCTGGAAATTTCAAAAAGGTTGCTGTCCAAAATTTGAAGGGGCTGTTTCGGCCACTTAATTTGTGAGAAAAATTCAGGCCTTTTGGGAAATGAAAGTATATGGTATAAGGTAACCCCTGTCCAAAAATGAGCTCATTCCGAGTTAAAATGAGCAAGTTGTGACCATTTCAATATTTAGGTTTTTCCGACGAAAAATGCTATAACCGGAGTTCTACAACTCCGATGACCATGAAATTTAAACTGGAGGCTCACATTAACATGTGTAAGGTCCTGCCAAGATTTGGGAATTTTTGGAATTAAACTTGAGGTAGCTAATTTCTTAAGGAATTAATTGGAAATTGATTTTTGAAAAATAGTAAATGAATTTTAAAAATTCCGAGAAAAATATATTTTCATTATGGGACTATATTATGTTGAATCCCAGAAAAAAAATATTTTTGGGACTGATTTGGTACTTTTCATGAAAATGGTTTAGTTATGAATATATGAGTTAAATATGTTATGTGAAGTAACAAAGTTGAAAAATAGGATTTTATGGCTTGAAAATCCTATATAAGGTATACGCATATTGTTGATAAGGTATTTGATGATTGGTAATGAAATCTTATGAGGATGACTTTTATTGAATGATTAAATGCATTATTTGGTAAATAGTAAACAATTGAAATAAATTATTTATAAGTAAAAAAGTGATTAAAATATTGTTATGATGTTAATGATGTTAGATTATGAATTTATTATATGAATGATAATATTTGGATAAATTTTAAGTCTTTAATATTTATTCTTATTTTCAGTTGATTAAAGTTTATATCATTGTTATCATCCTTACGTTTATATGGTGATGAAAGTTATCTTTTGAACTACGTGCGAAGATGGATTTGTTGATTATTGAATTGTATATCTTTGGCTAACGTCTGAAGATGGATTGTTGATTATTAGTTTTATTGTTGTATATCTTTGGCTTTTACGTCTGAGAGATGGATTTGGGTATGATTGTGATCGCGATTATTCGATATAAGTTATGACCATTGATGATTTAATGAATATCCTTGGCCAGTAGTGCGGGATGATGATTTGATGATGTGGTTCAATTACGAGGATAAAACATTATTGGTGGACTTTTAACATGGAGAAGATAATAGACGCGATGAGTACATTTCGACTTTTAATGGATTCTTCGTTCGTTCACTAACCGCAACTATGGTTGAAAAGTCTTATCATCTACCATATATTCTAAATCTCTGAGTTATTATTAATGAAAACTATTGATAATGTAATTATCTTTAGTCATGATATTCTTTCTTTGGCTACAGTTGTCTTTCCTTTCTTTCAACGTTTTCTCTTGAAATGAGAATATAAATTGAGACGAGTCGGAGAACGGAGTGACTGGTCCGGATGATTGCAATAGTAGTCCTCACTATTTTGTTAAATAGTGTAACAACAAATGTAACGAGCGACCGAATTTGAGTTTGTATACTTGATTATGAGGACTCTATTGAGAATGGATAGTATCTAGCGAGCGATGAGTCTGCACGAGAGTTACATCGTTGTATTAAAACTCATAGTTAATCGTGGTTAATATTCTACACGATACGCTTCAATAGTTATATAATTAAGTTTGTATTTGTATTATGTACCATGTATTTGACAACTCAAGATGGATGATGAATACCTAATTTTGAGGGTGTCACAAACCACATATTCCCTTTTTCGTCATTTAGTTTGTCTTCACATCACCATCCGCAGGCATCTTATTTTGGTATATCCACAAGGGTCAAGAGTTGATGTGAAATAAGATTGGATAAGATTTGTATTATTTCATCCAAAATTGAAAATACACGGTTACGGGTAGAATTATATCATTCTAAATAATCATCAAAACATATACTTTATAGAGAAAATGGGAGTTGCATGTGCTAATATTCCTCAAAAATAAAAATTTCAAGTATTTACTGGTTATACTTTTTTTTACTCTAATTGTCCCAACATTTCATTTTTTGTATATTTCTCATCATCATCTTTTCTCTCTTATCATCATGATGCCCACATATTTTAAATCTTGACCATAAAAGAAAATAGAAAGTCCAATTCATTTCCTAATTCCAAATTAAGAGGTCGCAACCCAAGAAGGCTTATTTCCTTGTGTGATCAGAATGAGACTTGGCTTGATTAATTACATGGCAGAATCGCTATATATGTGGTGTGGACATGCTCATTGCCAGGAGTCAACAATCCAACACTACAATTCCCTTGTAAAAGTTTAAATAAAATAAGAAATTAGCACAGAATGCTTACATTATACTACTGAACACGACTACGTACTGTACGTACCAGTAGGTATGTATATATATACATATATATCTCCTTAGGTTTAGTTGGCAGGACTCGACTATAGTAGTAATGATCGATGATGGTTACACGAGCTCTACCCATGCACGAAATGCTCGAGATGACCGACTTACCAGGTATCAATCAAGGAGCATATATATATATATATATATATATATATAGTGTAAGATAATATTCTGAGTTGACATGCATATATTAAAATTTTGCTCCATATATAACAAGCCTTGCTTGAAAAATTGCCTGCCTACTTATATTTAGAATACTTGGTGCAACTTATAATTAATAAACAAGAGATATCAACTGGATATACATACAAATAATATCTAGTACTACATCAGAGCATATTACTACTTATGCGAAATGTATATATATTTTTTGCATCACATGCATGACAGAACAACGTCTGAGCACTAATTAAGTCACAAGGAAAAAAGAAAGAAAAAGAGGTGGAGTTTTGCACAAGTAACTAGTTATATATACAAATGAGCATAATTAAGTTAACATCAAGCATAAACCCAGAGTCGCGAATTCTTCACATGTAACAAGAAGTTTTCTGGTAAACTATACAAACTTTTATATCTAGAGTTCAAAACTCAGAGAGATAGAGAGAGAGATCAGAACGAGAGAGATGCATGCTAAGAAGTGCAAACATCAACAAGACAAGAATTCACGAGCATTTGTTCACACCTGGCTACCAACAAGCATACATCTATATATATTTACACGAAGTATGTGAGTAAAAGAGAATGCGAAAACCCCTACAGAGCCAGATTTTGATGTTTAGTTTGAAAGGTAATATTGTAGCTGGACCTGGACCTGGACCTGAATGCATCCCAAAAGTTTTTGAAATAGAATGAATTGAAGAGGCTAGTTGAAGTGCAAACAAGCATATAGAAAATTGTTATGCATCTAACATGAATTTGGGACCTTTCACACAAGTATCATCAGTACCCATGAATGAGAAACACCTGCAAATACTAAAAGCACTTCTCTTGAATACTGCAAAATAATACTCCAAAGTGTAACAATTATACCAAAACGACTCGTTAAAAGTATTGTGATAAGATTTCTTAATGCTTGTTTTATATATACAGTGGTTGATAATAAAATAATATATATTGCGAAAGTTTTTTAACTTTTAGATTGTCAATTACACTACAAAGGAAAATTCCGTCGGAGTTAAGGTTATTCTGTCGAGCATACGTTAATTCCGGCGGAAAATTCCGTCGATAATTCGGTCGTAATTAGGGTCGTCGAGCTTAATTATATCGCAAAATCGGTCGAAAATAGTTACTTACAACGGAATTATTTCCGACGCAATTTTTCGTCGGCAATACGACAACCTCGACGTGCAACATGGGCATGTTGTAAAATGAGGAGATAATTAATTCCGACGGAAATTCTGTCGGAAGTATGTTCTGATCTGTCGAAAATAAATTATTTTGTAATAAATGGTATTTATTAATTCCGAATGCAATTTCGTTGGTTATATATTATTCCGTCGGAAATATTTTTTTATTTTTACATTTTTCAGGTTTTTAAACCACTTTTTTGTACCTGTAACCTGCTTTATATCAACAATACACGTACACATCCAACAACCATCAACAACATATATATACAATAATCAACCCATATAATACAACGTTACATTGTATATATTTTTCTTCGAATATATTCTAACGTTAAATAACAATGTGAATTACAAACTAAACTACAAAGAATAACAAAACACATCCACAAAATTTATAAACTACAATGATGTATCGATCTTATAAACTTCATAAAAAGTAAACTGCAAAATAAAATTACAAAGATACGATCGATATAAACAATGATCCTGTAAAGATAACAATGATGTTTAATTTATATGTAGAGTGTATTTTAACTTATATAACGAACAATGATATGACAATGAATTATAATGAAAACATATACAATGTTTTACAAAACATCTAAACAGATATATAAGAAACATTATATATCAACCTAATCTAGTACTACTATACCACCAATAGGATCAACATTATCTGGCGGCGGGGGTCGACGATGCTGCTCGGGAGTCCAAAAATCTTGCTCGTCATCACCAATATCGCCAGTATCGTCACCCTCTTGATACAATTAAAAATATAATCCATAAGTCCGTACCAGAATTAAATGCAGATTAATTAACTTAAAATAAATATAATACCTGAATAGGTGGGGGCTGACTCCCTATCGGGCCAAAAGCCTCAGAGAGTAAGGTAACCACCAATTGGAGCACCTCATCGCGTATCGCAACAAAATGCTCCTACGGAATACCCGTACTCTTCGCGGTGGCCCTGCTGCAATATCATGAACTAGCTAGTAAAGGCGAGCTCAACTGGGCAACTCTTGGCGACAAATCGATAACCTGATCCGTACGAAACGTCTCCGACACCGCAACCATAACCTTCTGAAAAATCTGATCACCTAAGCCAACGCGTGTATGAGATGGTCCAACAGATGCTCTCGAACGATGGCTTTAGCTAGAACAATATGTGAAAACAAATATATCATTACTAATAATATATCTTATTAAATTATATTAACTTAATTAATTATCAAAAATAATATTATCTCCAAGTAATGTATACGTTAGTATCCTCGGCAGGCCCAATACGTCTGTATCAGAAATAATACTTTAGTTTTATTTCCTTTTCATTAATTTATTTTTGTATTATTTTATATTATATTATTTATTTTATTTTGATCTTATTTTGATTAATTTAAAAATTAAGTAAATGCTACTTAGTTTATTTTGTATTGTATTATATTATATTGTCTAATTTTTTAAATTTATTTTATTAAATTTAATTAAATTTATTCAATTTAATTATTTTATTCTAATTTATTATTAATATTTATTTTTATTATATTATATTATATTACTTAATTAAATATAATAAATTTTATTTTATTTTATTTATTCATTAGATATGATTTAAGGTATTCTATTTAGTTTTATTCAATTTATTTATATTATTCTATTTTTATTAATTTTTATTTTGTTTCAAGGCCTCTTGATTTTGTAATTGAATAATTATAACTTTGCAACTCATCAACTAATATTTTCCAATTTCATCAAAGTTTTCACAAATTTAGAATGATATAATAAACAAACAGTACATATCAACAATTCATGGCATGCATGCATATATATAATCCCAATTTTAGCAACATATAATATCAATTTCAACATCAATATATCAAAAATAAACCCAATTTCAGACTAATAATGATAGCAAATCTCAATTTCAGATTCCAATATAATCATATTTCATATTTCAATCCGAATTTCAAACCCAAATCAAAACTAAACCCTGATATATATATATATATATATATATATATATATATGAACCCTAGCTAAATTAACAAATTAAATTGAACATACATTGCAAACTAGGAACAAATGAACCCTAGTTTCTAAGGAGGTGGTGGTGGAGGGAGTGAGAACAGACCGGAGGGGGCGGCACCGATAAAGGGGTGGCGACGACAGGGGATGGTGAGGGCTATTGGGGGGGGGGGGAGGGGGAGGTGGCAGGGGTGAGTGAGGAGAGAGAGAGTGAGAAGTGAAAGAATGTGAGGGAGGAAATGGGAGGCGCTAGGAAAGAAGTTGTTGATTTAGGTTTTAAAACTTATTTTTGACGGACTATCTGTCAATTATAAGTCCCTCTAAAATAGAATAAGTTCGACGAAAATTCCCTCAGAAATAAGTCTTATTTCGTTGATGTTAGGTTTCGTGTTGGCGAAAAAGCTGGCGCCACGGAGGGAATACTACTTCTGATGGAATTTCATCGAAATTGTTCTATTTTTGAGGGACTTATAATCGACGGATTATTCCGTCAGAAATAGATTAATTTCGAGGGAATCCATTTCGTCGAGGATAAGTTCGTCGGAAATAGCCATTTTTCTTGTAGTTACACATAAAAATTAGTTAATGTGTAATAAGTAATGCAATTTTAATTAATATAACTCTTTTTTTTTATATTCTCAAAAGATATACTAAAAATGGAAATTCTTGGAGTTCCATCGGGGTCATGTTCAAAATTTGAAAACTTGAGGAAAAGCAAATGGAAAAGGAAACGAAAAAAGAGAAGAAAAAGTTTAAATACCACATAAATTTGATTCGGAGCTATATATTTATCGTTTAATACACTACATTTTAATATAAATACTACATATGAAATTAAAGATGAATTCTAATTTTGTGTTAATTAAGAAGGTACCAATACAATTATTATTCTAATTATACGGTCTCAATTAACTCTGACCTAAACCAAACATGTCCTTACTTTTATTTTTGGAGCCGATAATTATATGGCATTTAATAAAGGAACATTTATAATTTTTAGAAAAAATTACAACAAAAGTGCATTTAAAAAATATTTACAGAATTAATACATTTTCAATATTTTATTTACAAAATTAGTGTATTTAGTATCTCTTTAATTTAGTTGGGTGTTTTAATGGGTTGCTAATGTGGCAAATCAATTTTGTAATTATGTAACTGTTCCCGGTTGTTTCTCTCCGCTGTGACAATTTGAATTGCATGCCAAACCTGAGTAATCGTGCATTCTGTATATGGTGCAGTTGGTAACCAAATCTTTATACAAAGGTAACCATTTTAGTTTATGTGGGTAACCAAATAGTCATAAAAAAATTTCAGTATTTGTTTTCTTTATCTTGTTAAACTATGATGAAATCAGAGAGTAGTCGCGTGATTTTATTCAATATTGTGTAACACAATCTCGGCTACCTTATGTAAGACCCCAAATTATTAATAAATGAAATTTAATTTCCTCTATTTATTATTTTGAAATAGTAAGGGTTGATTTGATTAATGTGGTTAGTTATGGGTAAAATACGCAAATATTTCAAATAAGCAGGTGGACATAAAATATTCATTTGGTCGTGGAATATTCTTGTTGTCGGGGAATATTCGTACGACGGCGCAGCCTTGTGTGGGCCCCATAACGAAAAGCAATTGGATGAAGAAAACGACAAGTATTAGTTGTTTATAATAACGGCGTATTTGTTACCGTTAATACTGTGACGCCCCCAAAATAGGTTTACAACACCCATTCTGAGTCGCCAAAATACATGGTACATAAAGCAACTACAACTTCAATAAAACAAATGTCGTGTGAAATACGACAATACATACTGTGAGTTTAAATACAAATATTGTCTTCTAGACAATATCCACACGCAAATAAGTCCTCATTACAATTATTCAAACACTATTTTATAGAAATAGTGAGGGATCGCTAAAACATCTTCCTAGAACCAAAGACTCCATACCCCACTCTATCCTCGCTATGCTTCTCACCTCCCGAGAAGAAAAATGGAACAAAAAGAAAAGGGTGAGCTCAACTAGCCCAGTAAAGAACATTATGACTAAGATAATATACAATAAATTATCGTTAGTCTTCAATAGGGAAAAATATGATAGGATAAAATAGACAACAAGTTTTAGATCAACAAATACAGCGGAAACAACAATCCATTAGAAGAGTCACGTAGAGAATGAGTTCTACTATCTTCTAATGTTTAAAAGTTCATCGTCAATATTTTATCCCCAGAATGTTAATCAATATACATCTTTAATCAAATATTTATCTTTGCACTACAGCCAAAGATATTTATTTATATCACCAAATTAAGTCATGTTCATCTCAACACTGTTCATCTTTTGCACTACTGGATTAAAGATATTCATCGATTAATCATTTATCTTTTGCACTACAGGCCAAAGATATTCAATAATATCATCATTAAGGACTGAGGATGATGAAAAACATTTTTAAGAACGAATTCAGTGAGATAAAAGGACAAATATTAGGGATTCGTATAACAGTTTATCCAAGATCAATAATACTCCATAATAACTGATTTTAAAGCAGAATTCAAAAATAACGATCAAAATATGGATATAATCAAAGATAGTAGCCAAAATAGACATCTTGGACAAAAAGGAAAATTTTCATTTTTCGGTGAATAGTGCCGTATACGTGAATAGTAACCCCGACACAAAAAATTTCAAATTTGATTAAAAAGTTCACCAATATTTCGGCATAATGATATTGAAGAAAATAATATCATTTAAAAAGAAAATAACATCCCTTACCTTAAAATAACCGTACTTAAAATTTGAATTTTGGGTATAATCTTGTGAAACTTGCATAGTATAGCAACACTCAAAGTATACTCACAAGAATCACGCGATAATATAGAGATAGAAAGAGAAAAACTTTGATTACGGTGTGATTTTCAATTCTAACTTAGCCCTCTATTTATAGAGAAATGTTAAGCACGTGAAGCAGACTTGACCCTCTTACACGATGACTTTACCTACTACTATTGCCACCCACCACATTTGAAAATTCAATTGAGCACATTTCTCACCAACCAATTCTAGAATTTTCCAAAATGTTTTATTTTTTAAACAATAATCAGAAACTTTAATAATTCACAAAAAATAGCTTGATTATCAGAAAAATACAAATTTTATGTCCATTCTGCCTGAAATTGAATTCTCTACAACTTTGTAGTTTTGAGTTTTTCCAAATTCCAAACCAAAAATATCCAAAATCCATAAACGGATGATTTTAATACTTTCAAATCAGGCCAAAACCGATAAAACACCTCAACATTAATTCCTTCAATTATATCCACATAAAATAAATATATCCATTATCTATATCAAATAAATATTTCATTATCATATAAATCAATAATTAATTATTCACAAATAATATTACGTAATCACAATTATAATGACCAGTAGTTCCCAGAAAGAGGGGCTTTCCAATAAGGATTTCTCCTTCTTTGGCGCAATTAGATGACCTAACCTCTCTTTGACGAACTTTCTAGACATTGCCAATAATGTTATCTAATAATATTATTCAAATAATATGAATTATTGATCCGATAATGGAAAATCTTCAAGCAAATGACAATTATTGAAACAATAATAATATAAACTAACAACACAACAATTATTGAATCAATAAAATAAAATATTGAACATTAACTCCTGTAGCAATTATTGAGTAGTGCCTTCTTACGTACGAATTAATAATTCAACAATACTATGCAATACCGCTATTATTCGCAACCACACGCATATTACTGTATTTTAACCACCAGGTAACCCAATAGTGTTAACGGTAACAATTTACGTCGTTATTTATAAAACTCAATCTTTGTCATTTTCTTTCATCCAATCGTTTTCTATTATGGGGCCCACAAATGACTGCGCAGTTGTAAGACCCCTATATTTTATGAAATAAAAGTATTCAATATTTATAGTTACTATTCACGAGTTACTATTTACGAGTTACTATTTAAGAGTTACTATTCATGAGTTACTATTCACGAGTTACTATTCATGAGTTACTATTCACGAGTTACTATTCACGAGTTACTATTTATGAGTTACTATTCAATAATTGTCACTGCACAGTATTTTCTATTATCAGATCAATAATTCATATTATTTGAATAATATTATTGGATAACATTATTGGCAATGTCTAGAAAGTTCTGTCAAGGAGAGGTTTGGTCATCTAATTGCGCACCAGTAAGGAGAAATCCTTATCGGAAAGCCCCTTCTTTCCTGGGAACTGCCTGGTTGTCATAATTGTGATTCTGTAATATTATTTGTGAATAATTAATTATTAATTTATATGATAAGGAAATATTTATTTGATGCGGATATAAATGATGGATTTATTTATGTGGTTATAAATGAAAGAATTACTGTTGAGATGTTTTATCAGTATTTTGTCGGATTGGAGGTATTAAAAGATCAATCGGTGTTCTTAAAGCTCTATTGCGTGAGTTATAATTTTAATCTGACCGTTGGATCTTTGTGGTTTTTGGATATGTTATACATATATAAGTTGAGTATATGTCCACAAATTTTGAACCGTTAAAAATGAACGAATGATTTGTTATGAATTTTAAGAGGTGACTGGATCAGGAATTGTTGAAGTATCCGAATTTATTATTTTGGTGAAAAATTCTAGAATTGGTGGACCCCACCTATGGTTGGTGAAGAAATGTGCTTAATTGAATTTTCAAATGTGGTGGGTGGCAATAGTAGCAGGTAAAGCCATCAGGTAGTAGGTCAAGTCTCCTTCGGCGTGCTAACATTTTCCTATAAATAGAGGACTAAGTTAGAATTGAAAATCACACCAGAAACTGAAGTTTTCTCTTTACTTCTCTCTTGATATGTTGAGCGTATTCTTGTGAGTATACTTTGAGTGTTGCTATACGGTGCAAGTTCAAGTCATAGCCTATATCCGGGGTTTCAACTAGAAGTACTATCTTTCGAGGTAAGGGATATTGTCGTTATTATGTAAGGGATGTTATTTTCTTCATATATGATATTATTTCTTCAATATCATTATGCCAAAATATTGGTTTGAATATTTTAATCAAATTTAGAACTTTTTGTGTCAGGGTTACTATTCACGTATACGGCACTATTCACGTATACGACACTATTCATCAAAAAATGAAAATTTTCCTTCTTTTTATCTAAGATGTCTATATGGTTACTATCTTTGATTGAATCCATGTTTTGATAATATTGTTTTATTATCATATATAACATTTTTATAATCCTGGTGAAGAAATTTCTCTTTGACTTGAGTGTAAAGATGGGTAGATTATTGGTATAATCGTGACTATGGGTTCTCTTTAGCCAGTAGTGCAAAGATGAATTATTGACTGGTATGATCATGACCATTGAATTTACAATTGAATATTTTTAGCTTAAGTGCAAAGGTGAATTGATCAACATGATTATAATTATGGTTTATATAAATTCTGAAATGATTATGTATTTATTTGAGACATGAATATCTTTAGCCTGTAGTGCAAAGATTAATTATTGATGAATATCTTTGGTCCGTAGTGTAAAGATGACCTGTTGTTGAATATCTTTGGCCTGTAGTGCAAAGATGACTTGTTGTTGAATATCTTTGCTATGTAGTGCAAAGATGAAATTTCTCTTTGACTTGAGTATAACCATGATCTTTGATGTTTCAGATAAAGACAGGTGATGAAAATTATCTTCGTCTTGGATGCGAAGAGGAATTTAGAATCACAATTATGATTATGAGTTATTCATATGATTGTGGAAAGGAATTGTTGATTGATGTTACAGGGATAAAATATTGTTGGTGGACTTTTAACGTGGAGAATATAATAGACTTTATAGTCTATTTGACTCTTCTAATGGATTGCTCGTTCCGCTGCAACTATGGTTGAAAAGTTTTATTATCTACCATATGTTATAAATCTCTGATTTATTACTGATGAAGTCTATTGATAATGTAATTATCTTTAGTCATGATATTCTTTATTTGGGCTAGTTGTGCTTACCCTTTTGCTTCACAATTCTTTCAATAACAAGAGTGTAGGTTTGGGTCGAAGTGGGGTAATGAGGAAATAGAATTCGGTGGTCTATAGCTAATGAGGTTCTCCTAAATAGTATGAAAATAATTTTATTGAGAACTTTAGATAAGTGTATGTCGATTATATATGTCATTTGATATTTAATTTTGGTAAACCGAATAGGGTGAGGTGAACCCAACTTTGGAAGGGTGTTTTGCCACTATCATACAAGATGTCTAATGACATACAAACTTCGTGTTATCATAAAAGACAGGTGTGCACATCCACTTGCTGAGTATATCTATGAGCACTACCTATATGATCTCGAGTTTATTTGAAAAATAATTTTCAACTGGAGACGGTGGAGATATTTATATGTCGGAGAGAAGACTCACCATCGGAAAGAACATGATAGTAATCTTCTCATTTTTTTTTGGGTCTATTAGGTCAACCAGGATAATTACATGGGCATATGATATCTATCATAACCTAGACTCATGGCCTCCCATGTACAAAGGTTTCCTTGAGCACTTTTCAAAGATTTTAATTTCTAAAACAGTTATTGATTGTACCTTTATGTAAGGTCCCATTGTGACGTGCTATCCAAGGTTGAGGCATGAGTCACAGTTGGTATATATTTGTATCCAAACTCACAGTAATTGTGTTGTTTTATTTTGCACGAAAATTGTTGTAATAAAGTTGTAGTTATTTTCTGTACCCTGTATTTGGCGACTCAGAATAGGTTGGATAGATTAGACCTATTTTGGGGGCGTCACATCCGTCGTACTGATATTCCCAACAAAAAGAATATTCCACGACCAAACGAATATTCCCGACAGAAATGAATATTTTATAACCACTTGCTTATTTTGTAAACTTTGCACATTTCACCCATAACTAAAGCATTATATCAAATTAACCCTTATTAATAGTGGAAAATTTAATTTATTTATAATAAGTTGGGGTCTTAAAATCTTTGTTAAAATACTCTATTGGTTAAAACACAAGAAGCTTGCACCAGTATTGCACCAATTATTGATTCTTACGTAAGAAGGCACTACTCAATAATTGTTACGCAGAATTACTTGCTTCAAGATTTTTATTTTATTGATTCAATAATTGCTGCGTTGATATTTTATATTATTGTCATTTCAATAATTGTCACTACACAATATTTTCTATTATCGGAGCAATAATTTATATTATTTGAATAATATTATTGGATAACATTATTGGCAATGTCTAGAAAGTTCTGTCTAAGGAGAGGTTAGGTCATCTAATTGCGCGCCAGTAAGGAGAAATCCTTATTGAAAAGCTCCCTCTATCCTGGGAACTGCCTGGTTGTCAGTATTATGATTCTATAATATTATTAGTGAATAATTAATTATTGATTTATATGATGAGGAAAATATTGATTTTATGCGGATATAGATGGAGAAAATTTTTAATGTGATGTTGAAAATTGAAATTTTATCTTTTTCTGATAAAATAATTCATTTAAATATATTATTATATTTTAATAATATAATAATGATGATATTTTTACAATGAATGTGGGATATATGAGTATATGAGGAGAAAGAGTATTTTTGTTGCAATAAATGTTTAAAACATGTTAAACATGCTTCATGGACCTCATTTCTTGAATCGAAATTTGATTATAGCTTGTAAAATCGTCCGTTTGTGGATTTCGGTCAATTTCTGTTTTGAATTTGGAAAAACTTCCTTTTGCAAAGTTGTAGATAATAGAATTTCCTATGGAAAAAACGCGAGTTTCAAATTTTTCTGACAAAAGAGCTATTTATTATGAATTATTGAAGTTCTAAAGTTCCGGAATAATAAAATTTTTAAGTTTAAAATATTTGAAGTCACAAAAATGTTTTTTTTGTGAGGAAGGCTACTTGAGTGGCTGATTTTTGACTAAGAAAGTAGGCGTATGAATTTGATATATATATATATATATATATATTTATATTTTATTAAATTTTCTACTTTGGTGTTCTAAGCATTTTTCTATAAATAGGGTGCTTATAGTTAGAATTGAAAATCACACCAGAAACTGAAGTTTTCTCTCTCTTTATCTCTCGATATATTGAGCGTATTCTTGTGAGTATTTTAATATTTTGAGTGTTGCTATACGGTACAAGTTTAAGTCATAGCATATATCCGGTGTTTCAACTAGAAGTACTGTCTTTACGAGGTAAGGGATATTATTATTTTTAAATGATATTATTTTCTTCAATATCATTATGCCGAAGTATTGATCTGAAATTTTAATCAAATTTGGAACTTTTTGTGTCAGAGTTACTATTCATATATACGACACTATTCACGTATATGGCACTATTCACGAATATGACACTATTCTTCGAAAAATGAAAATTTTCCTTTTCATCCAAAATATCTATTATGGATACTAGCTTTGATTGTATCCATGTTTTGATCATTCTTGAATTTTACTCTACTATGATTATTTATGAGGTATTTTTGGACATGAAATAGTTGAAATACGAATCCTTAATATTTATTCTTTTGTTTCACTGGATTCGTTTTTTTTAAATATTTTTCATCATCCTCAGTCTTAAATGATGATATTATTGAATATCGTTGGCCTGTAGTGCAAAGATTAATGATTATATAATGAATATCTTTGGCCCGTAGTGCAAAGATGAACATGTGTTGAGATAAACATGACCAACTGATGAATATCTTTGGCCTGTAGTGCAAAGATGAATATTTGATGCAAGATGAATATTAATTGATGTTACAGGGATAAAATATTGATGATGGACTTTTAAATTTATATATATTAGTAGATTTCATTCTCTACTTAACTCTTCTATGAATTATTATTTTTCGCTGACAAATATTGATCTGAAACTTGTTGTCTATTGTATTTTATCAGATTTTTCCCTGTTGAGGACTAACGATAATTTGTTCTATATTATCTTAGTCATAATATTTTTTACTGGGCTAGTTGAGCTCACCTTTTTCCTTTTTGTTCCATTTTTCTTCTCAAGAGGCGAGAATGTAGCGAGTACTAGTCGGGGTATGGAATGAAGGTTCTAGGAAGTTGTTTTAGCAGTCCTCACCATTTTAGTAAAATAATGTATTAATAATTGTGAGGAGGATTTATTTGGGTGTGGATATTGTCTAGATAGCAATATCTGTATTTAAACTCATAATTTATATGTTGTATTTGTAACGCCCCCAAAATTAGGTATACACGCCACCCATCTTGGGTCGCCACTTACATGGTACATAAATTCAAATACAACTTACTAATATAACTGTAGTGTAATATCGACATAAACTGTGAGTTTGAATACAAATATTGTCTACTAGATATTATACAAACTCAAAAGGAGTCCTTATTACAACTATTATCACACTATTTCACGCGTAATAGTGAGGACTACTAATGCTATCCTCTCGACCATTATTCCGCTTCCCGACTTCGTCCAAATATGTTCTCATTTCCTCAAGAGAACAAAGGAAAGAAAGGGTGAGCTCAACTAGCCCAAAGAAATAATATTATGACTAAGATAAATGCGATTAATTTATCATTAGCCTTCAACAAAGTTAAGCCGATAAAATAAAATACAATAGACAATAAGTTTAACTCACAGTGGAATAAGCAATCCATTAAAAGAGTCAAGAGAAAATAAAGTCTACTATCTTTTGGTTTTAAAAGGTTTTCATCAACGTTATAGCCGAGACTCGACTTTAATAAATATTCCACATCATCGAATCACCCCCCGCACTACTACGGCCAAGGATATTCTTTAAGATCACGACCATTAATTATTCATGCACTACGTGCAAGAATATTTGTGTATTCATTAAGGTATGCCAACAATCGTCCATCAATGCATACTACTAATCGAGGATTTTTACCACATCATTTGTAACATTACGGTCATGATTACACCGAATAGTCTCTCGTCATAATCATACCAAGTCCATCTATGCACCACAGCCATGTATGACTTTCAAAAAAATATAAACATGAGGATGATGACAATGATATAAGAATTCAATAAAACAAGTTCAAGAATTATTTTATCCAGAATTATTAACGCTCAAATTAGTAAAATTCAAGAATGATCGTAAGAATATTTCCATGAAAAGATATCGATGAAACGCAAATATCAAGGATATTCTACTAATTTCATGGAGTATAGAGTCAAAGTTTTAACCAACCGGGTATAATAAAGGATGGAATAACAAAAGAAATCACCACGCACATGCGATAGATCGCATGCACAGACGCTTATTCCAACAATAATAAATAACGGAACCAGTCGTGAAATTCACACCGACGTGATGTTCCAAATAATAAAGATGGAACCAGATCCGGTGTAAAACACATATGATAGGATATTCCAACAGTAATGATAAAGATTTAACCCAGTCCGAACGTAAAAAACACACGCATGTGATGTTCCAACATGAATAATAAAAGATTTTAACCAGTCCTGTAAAACACATGCATGTGATGTTCCAACAAAATAATAAAGATTTAAACCAGTCCTGTAAAACACATGCATGTGATGTTCCAACAAAATAATAAAGACTTTTAACTGTGTCCCAGAAAACACACAGATAGGATGTTCCAATGTATAATAGAAGAATGTCACCAAGTATAGGGTAAACCACGATACAAAGTTATTCCAATGTAATAATAAGCAATGGAATAACAACAGTTCTTCTTCATGAATAAGAAGAATAACACTTAATCTTGGTACAACAAATAATATTCCCTACCTTAGAAGAATCAATATTGGCGGGGTGAAGTAGCGTAATACTTTTCTTCTTTCTCTCTAGTTTCTCTCTCTGAGAGTTTCAAAGAATTCGTGAAAAATAATGAAGCCCTAGGCCTCTATTTATAGAAGATTTCTAGCTTAAAGACCTTTTCTTGCGTGTGAAAAAAGGCAAGTGGCTTGACGACCGGTTCGACGCCTCAGAATGTGAAACGACAAGTGGTTCGACGCTCAGAATGTGAAAACGACAAGTGGTTCGACGCCTCAGAATGTGAAAAACGACAAGTGGTTCGATGTCCGTAAAGGTAATTACTATTAACGAAGGTAAATACTATCGATTTAAGGTAAATACTATTCACAAGGGTAATTACTATCGATTTAAGGTAAATACTATTCTCAAGGGTAATTACTATCGACGAAGGTAATTACTATCGATTTAAGGTAAATACTATTCACAAGGGTAATTACTATCGACGAAGGTAATTACTATCGACGAAGAGACTCTTAGATGATGACATATGAGCCCCCATAAAATAATCAAACTTACCACAAATCATTTTTTTTTCATCAACACATATTTAATCTTTCAACAATTATTAATCATTTATAACTTGTCGCCTCAATTATTGATTTAATACTATAACATATTATACGATGATAATCGTGACAATAATTGAATCAATAATATAAGAGATATGATGCAAAAATTACTATAGCAATAATTGAGCATACCGAGTGACTTCTCACGTAAAGATCAATAATCAATATCGTGTCTTACTATACAACTACGCTGTACATCGTACTTTTACTAACGGGTAGTTCAACAGCTTTTAATTCAGTAACACCTTTGCCGTTATTTTTATAGAAAGATAATTTTGTCGCTTAACTAACTACGACAATACTTCCGCTTAGGGGGTCCACCAATGATCGAGTCATGTCGTATTTAATATTCCCCACAAAAAGAATATTCCCCAATCAAACGAATATTTTATAACAACTTGCATACTTTGCAAAATTTATAAATACTACCCACAACTATAATATTATCTTAAATTCACACCATAATATTAAAAAATTATTTCGACAAAATTTAAATCTTTATTGATAAAAATCTGGGGTCTCACAGTATTAATAAAGTTGTAGTTGTTTCTGTACCATGTTATTGACGACTCAAAATGGGTGATGTATACCTATTTTGGGGGCGTCACACCTTACATCAACAAAAAGGTGTAGTTGGTAGCCAAACATTCTTCTAAAGGTAACCATTTAAGTTTTTGTGGGTAACCAAATAGTTATAAAAGAATTTCAGAACAATTACAAGTGTTACATGTATTTGTTCTTGTTAAACTGTGATGGAATCAAAGAGTAGTCATGTGGTTTTCCTCTTACTTAATGTAAGAAAAAAAAAATATAAATATTATTCAATATTGTGTAACACAATCTCGGTTACCTTACATCAATAAAAAGATGCAGTTATTAGTCAAACCTTCATACAAATGTAACCATTTTAGTTTTTGTGGGTAACCAAATAGTCATAAATATTTGATGGTTTGCCGTCATTTCTTCATCCAATCGAAGCTCTCTTTGCTCGGCGGAGGTTCTCTTTGCTTATGGGATGAATCTTCTCCTTCTTCTTATTGGCGTTTTGGAGTACAATTTCGAGTTTTCATTGACGACAAAAGAGGAAGATGAAGGGGAGGAGAGAGGAGGCGACATAGGAATAGGAGGATGAAGGGGAGGAGAAAGGAGGCAGCAGAAGAGGAGACTTCATTACAAGTGTTTGGAGAAAAAAATAAAAAGAAAAAATACTGATCGAAAAATTTTTGGTTAGGCTTCAAGGTAAACTGATTCAACTGGAATTGGGCCAAGCTGTTCTATTGTCGCACTTGGATTAATAAATGATAGTCTCTTTCCATCCTCCTTAAAGCTTAAAATCCAGTGGTGGTAAACATGCTGAGCTTTGGTCAACTAAGACTAATCGTAACTGTAAATGTATGGTTAGTTGTATCAAAGATGACCAGAGTAACAAAACCCAAAAAGAAGTCATGTTCAAGGACCTCAAGCCTTGAAAACCAAAGAAGAAAGTTTCGAGCTCACATCTCTGAGGAGGATGATGATTATCTTTATGAAGATGAAGAAGAGTTTGAAGATGATGAGTGTGACGCCCCCAAAATAGGTATACATCACCCATCTTGAGTCGCCAAATACATGGTACAAAATTTAAATACAAACTAATAATACAGCAGTCGTGTAAAAATACAACAAAACATATGCTGTGAGTTTAAATACAAATATTGTCTTCTAGACAATATCCACTCTCAGAATAGGTCCTCATTAAATTTATTGTCACACTATTTAATAGAATAGTGAGGACTACTAGCTAATACTAACATCCAGACCATCACTCCATTCCCTAACTCGCGTCCTCGCTACGCTCTCATTTCACGAAGAGAACAAAGGAAAGAAAGGGTGAGCTCAATTAGCCCAGTAAGAAATATTATGACTAAGATAATGTAGAATAAATTATCATTAGCCTCCAACAATGTTAAACTGATAAAATACAATAAACATCAAGTTTAACTGCAGCGGAACAAGCAATCCATTAAAAGAGTCAAGTAGAGAATAAAATCTACTATCTTTAATGATTTAAAAAGTTTTTTCATCACTTTTATCGTTGAGACTCAGCTCAATAAATAATTCACATCATTAAATCATCCCTACACTACAGGCCAAGGATATTCTTTAGTATCACGACCACGAATTATCCATGCACTACGAGCCAAAGATAATCGTATTTTCATCAACGGTTCCGATCATGCCATAAAATAATTCATCTTTGCAACCTTGGTCAAGAGAATCCATAGCCATAATCATACCAAAACTATCCATCAATGCACTACTACAACGAGGACTTTTTTCCACATCATTTGTAACATTACGGTATGATTATACCTTATAATCCCTGGTCATAATCATACCAAGTCCATCTATGCACTACCGGCCACAGATGACTTTCAACAAAATATAACATGAGGATGATGACAATGATATAAGAATTCAATAAAACAAGTTCAAGAATTAAATTATCCAGGAACTAATAACGTTCAAATTTTCAACATGATACTTCTTTGTAGAGTAAAATTCAAGAATGCTCAGAAGAATATTTCCATGAAAAGATACTGGATGAAGCGCAAATATCAAGGATATTCCACTAATTTCATGGAGTATAGAAGTCAAAATGTGATGCCCCCAAAATTAGGTATTCATCACCCAATTTTGAGTCGCCAAATACATGGTACAAAATTCAAATACAAACTTCATTTACACAACTATTAAACTGTCGGGCAGAACACAACCACAGTTAAGCTGTGAGTTTCAATACAATATTGTCTCATAGACAGTATCCAAACTCAAATTAATACATGCCATATAAAGTACAGCAGCAAATATTTCAACACTCCAAAGGGACACGAGAAGATTCATGTTCTCTTCATTTTATCATGGCACTTTTTTGATACTTTCGTGGCTCAAGTTCTCATCACCCTATTGTTGTTCACCAAAATCAATTATTAAGTGATGTATAAAATACGACACACACATCTTAGGTCCTCAATACAATTATATATTGCATATCATGCCATAGAGAGGACTACTAATGCTATCATCCGACCGCCACTCCATTCCCCGACTCATCTCAAATATATATTCTCATTTTCTAAAGAGAACAAAGGAAAGAAAGGGTGAGCTCAACTAGCCCAAAGAAGAAATATTATGACTTAGATAATGCAAAATAAATTATCATTAGTCTTTAACAATGTTAAACTGATAAAATACAATAGACATCAAGTTTAACTGCAGCGGAATAAATAATCCATTAGAAGAGTCAAGTAAAGAATAAAATCTACTATCTTCTATGATTTAAAATGTTTTCATCAATTTTTATCACTGTAAATAAACCACATCATCGAATCATCCCTGCACAACGGGCCAAAGATATTCATTAAATCATCAATGATCATGACTATACCGAATAATCCCTGATCATAATCATACCCAGTCCTTTTGTGCACGTAAGCCAAAGATATACAACAATAAAACCAATAATCAACAATCCATCTGTCCACGTAAGCCAAAGATATACAATTCAATAATCAACAGTCCATCTTCGCACGTAAGCCAAAGATAACTTTTATCACCATATAAGCATGAGGATGATGACAATGATATAAACATTAATCAACTGAAAACAAGGATAAATATTAAAGACTTTAATTTTATCCAAATATTATCCATCACTTAATAAATTCATAATCCAATATCATTAATATCATAACAATATTTTAATCACTTCTTAAACTTATAATTAATTTATTTCAATTGTTTACACTTTACCAAATAATGCATTTAATCATTCAAAAATGCCATCCTCATAAGATTTCATTACCAATGATCAAATCCCTTATCAACAATCTACATATACCTTATATAGGATTTCCAAGCCATAAAATCATATTTTCCAACTTTGTTACTTCACATAACATATTTAACTCGTATGTTCGTAACTAAACTATTTTCATGAAAAATACCAAAGCAGTCCCAAAAATATTTATTTTCTGAAATTTAGTAGAATATAGTCCCATAATGAACATATATTTTTCTCGGAATTTTTAAAATTTATTTACTATTTTTCAAAAATCAATTTCTAATTAATTCCTTAAGAAATTAGCTACCTCAAGGTTAACTCCAAAAATTCCCAAATCTTGGAAGGATCTTACACATGTTAATGTGAGCTTCCAGTTTAAATTTCATCATCATCGGAGTTATAGAACTCCGGTTATAGCGTTTTTTATCAGAAAAACCTAAATATTGAAATGGTCATAACTTGCTCATTTTAAGTCAGAATAAGCTCATTTTTGGACAGGAGGTTCTTTATACCATATAATTTCATGTCCCAAAAGGCCAAAATTTTTCTCATAAATTAAGTGGCCGAAAATTCCCTTTTAAAAATAAGATCAGTAGCTTTTTGGTAATTTCCAGGTTTTGACTCCTTTACGAAAATCAGTCCACACGAAAATCTACAACTCCTTTTCCAGTTATTCCGCTTGGAGATGCTACAAAACTCATAGATCTAACTCTAGGACTTAACCACACTCAAAAATTCAAAATATACTAGGAGATATGGTCAATTGAATTTCGTGTTCCGTTTTCACAAAAATCTGATTTTCATCCCTTTGTGATTTCTAAGAAACTTTCATGTTTTCTCATAATAACCAATATAACTCATCATAACACTTACTAATACCACATATACCCATAATTTTCATTACTCCAACGCTTTTACTATGACTCTCATCATAATCAACGTAACCAAATCATTTCTACAATTTAATAAGGAGTGAATATAAAGGATCATTCACCATGCATGTAGTAATCCACATAGACAGGTTATTCTAACAGAATAATAAAGAATGAAATAACAGAAGGATTCACCAAGCACGCGATAGAGACCGAATGTATATGTTATTCTCAATGTAATAATAAAGAATGTAACTGTGTCGTGTGAAATTCACAATCGGCATGATGTTCCAACAAAATATAGTAAAGAATGGAATAATAGAATAATTTCACCATGTACAAGCAGATTGTGATTTACAAAAGTTATTCCAACATATAATAAAGACGGAATAATAAAGATTTTAACCAGTCCCATGTAAAACACACACATGTGATATTCCAATGTAATATTAAAGAATGGAATAACAATGAGACATCACCAAATATACTAGTAATCCACGATATACGTGTTATTCTAACAGTAATAATAAATGGAACCAGTCGTGTGAAATTCACACGACGGTGATATTCCGGCGTAATAATAAAAAATGGAATAATAGCATAATCTCACCAGTATGCAAGTATTTCACAGCATAAACAAAAGTTATTCCAACATAATAATATAAAATGGAACAACAGAGGATTTTCACCAAGTATAGGGTATACCACTTATACAAAAGTTATGTATAGATTATGCACAGATATCAAGTTATTCCAATAGAATAATAAAGAATGGAATAATGTAAGTTCTCTTCATGAATAAGAAAGAATAACACCCCTTACGGGCACAACAAATAATATCCCTTACCACAATAATGATATCCCTTACCTTAGAAAGAAATTGGATATAGGAGTAGTGAGGTAGAAGGCTTCTCTTCTTCTATAGATTTTTTCTCTACAATTTCTCTCTATAATAATTGCTCTATAACTTTAGTGAATTAGTGAGAAATGAAGAAGAATGAGCTTCTATTTATAGAAAAACATAGTTTCGATAATTGCACGTTTTGGGGCTCGAAATATTACAGTACCATACCTCCAACTTTTCTTTCATTTTTAATTCAATCATCCAAGTATTATCAAACTTGCACCAACTCCCCTAATAGTAAATCATGTGAATCAATAGTAAAATCATTTGACTCAATAGTAAATCATGTGACAAAAATAATTACGATATAGTACCTCCATTTTTAACTTAGTCATACAAGTATTATCAATCTTGCACCAACTCCCTAGTAACAAGAATGTGAATCAATAGTACACACATGTGAATAAATAGTTATAATCATGTGAATTAAAAGCAATCAATTGCTCATTTATCCGCTTAATTATCCGACTGGTCAATATAACCTCCAGACATCAATTTTTATCGAAATAAATGTCGATTTTCACTAACACAAACAATTCCAACACAATGAAACTATTTTTATCAAAAATATAAATTTTGAAATTTTAAAGTTTGACTTTTCTCTAAAAAAGTCAACTCGCTGACTTTGACCAAATAGTGAATCCCTAAAATTTTGTGTTTATAGACTATTTTTTACTAATTTCGACGTTCCTTGGACTCAAATATTATGTCCAGCGTCTCCAAATTCAACTCCAAACAACATTCATCATTAATATTATAACTCATAATATTTATCAACCAGGTCATTCCCGGGAAAGAGGGGGCTTTCCGATAAGAATTTCTCCCTATTGGCGCGCAATTAGGTGACCAAACCTCTCCTTGACAGAACTTCTAGACATTGTAAATATTGAAATTTAATAATATGAATAACTTTTTCATTTTTTCAATCCGATAATAATTTCATTGTGGGATCCACCAATGATTGTGTCGTCGTACGAATATTCCCTGACAAAAAGAATATTCCCCGACCAATCGAATATTTATAACAACTTGCATACTTCAAAAAATTTTCAAATACTACCCACAACTATAATACTATCTCAAATCCATACCATAATATAAAAAAATATTTTGAGAAAATTAAATATTTATTCATAAAAATCTGGGGTTTCACACAAAATTTTAACTAACTGAGAATAATAAGGAATGGAATAACAACATAAATCACCATGCATGCGGTACTTCGCATAGACAGGTTATTCCAACAGAATAATAATAACGGAACCAGATCAGGTGAAAATCACACCGACAGGATGTTCCAACAAAATAATAAAGAATGGGATAACAACAGAAATCACCACGCATGTGGTACTTAGCATGTATGAGTTATTCCAACATAATAATAAATATAGAATAATAAAGATTTTAACCAGTCCATTGTAAAACACACGCATGTGATATTCTAACGTAATAATAAAGACGCGAAACCAAAGTTCTACAGAAAACACAAAGACAGATATTCCAAATGTAATAATAAAGATGTAATAATAAAGATTTAAACCAGTGTCCCACGTAGAAGCATGATACAAGATGTTCCAATGGAATAATAAAGATGTAATAATAAAGACGGAACCAAGTCCAAAAGAAAGCACGCATGTGATGTTCCAAATCTAATAATAAAGATGTAATAATAGAAGAATGTCACCAAGTATAGGGTATTCCGTGTATACATGTTATTCCAACAGAATAATAAGGAATGGAATAATAGAAATTCTCTTCATGAATACAAAAGAATAATATCCCTTACCGTAAAAGAAACTGGATATAGGAAAAGAAAGTTAGCAAACTTCTCTTCTTATTTCTCTCTATAACTTTCTCTCTCTAGAGTTCAGTGAATTCGTAAGAAAATAATGAAGGAATGAGATTCTATTTATAGAAAAATAGAATGCATAGTAACTAACTCATGAACGGTCCAGATCGTTTTACTTTAATCTGACGGTCCATATTTAAAGCAAAATCTTTTAAATAAAATATAATATATTCTATTTATAATCTAATAAAACGAAAAACTTTATAAAAAGATTTTACTATGCAACACTATGCATAATAAAATATAATCTAATCTAATTATTATCAAATAAAACGAATAACTTTATAAAAGTATTCATTTTATATAAAAAATTTTACTTATTAGCTTAATAAAACGAATAACTTTATAAAAGTATTCTGCTTTTATATAAAATATTTCTATTTTATTACGTTAATAATACTAATAAAACAAAGCGTATAAATCAACAATAATTGAATCAAATAATGTGAGATACTATGCAGCAACTATTGTAGCAATAATTGAACAAAACTGAGTGACTTCTCACATAAACATCAATAATCAATACCGTGTGCTACTATGCAACCACGCCAGACATCACATCTTTTTTACTACCGAGTAGTTCAACATTATTAACGGTAAAACTTCCGCCGTTATTTTTAATAAAATATTTTTGTCGCTTTTCAATCCGAAATGATAATTCCGTTATGGGATCCACTTAATGATCAGTACTGTCAGATTTGGATATTTTTTGACAAAAAGAATATTTTTCGACCAATCGAATATAATATGACAACTTGCATACTTTGCAAAATTTGTAAATATTACCCACAACTATAAAATTATATCAAATCCACACCATAATATTAAAAAATTATTTCGAGAAATTTAAATCTTTATTTATAAAATATGGGGTCTCATAATCTCCCCTCCTTATGGAATTTTGCCCTCGAAATTTACGTACTTACCTGGTATGCTGAACAGGTGAGGATACCTTGACTTCACTTCAAATTCTAAGTCTTGAGGTATAACCCTTGAGTGTTGAATACGATTCTTCTTATCCAAGATTTTAACACATATCTCCTCAAACGTTAAATCATCTGCTATCTCGTTCGGTTCTAAATTAATAATGTGGTTCGGGTCGTCCACATATTTACGTAACATCGATACGTTAAAAATGTTATGAACACGCGACATACTTGGCGGTAAAACGAGTCTATAAGGCATAATTCCAACTTAATCAAGGATTTCAAATGGGCCAATTAAGTCGAGGATTGAGATTTTCTCTCTTCGTCGATTCTTGCTTCTAGAATAACGCCTTCTTGAACCTTCTTCTTCACAATCATCAGCTCTGAGTGTGTAACTTGAGCGGCTTTAACTTTATCGATTAAAGTCAATGCTAATCGTATATTCGTTATCTTCACCTGGGTCCCTAGAGTCTTTAACTCTATCTTCATCATTTGTAAGTTATACGAAATAAGTCTTTGTGTTAGCAACATCGCACTCGTAAACGCATACGATCTTCTCCTTAACACGTCAAGTACCACTTTCACTCTTCCACGATGATATTGAATGGTACTATCGTAATCTTCAATAGCTCGAGCCAACATCTTTGGCGCATGTTACGTTCATTTTAGTTGAAGAAATATTTGAGGGTTTAAGAAATGAGTTTTGTACTGGGATCAATACAAAATTCGATTTCACGCTCTGGGGTAGGCTAAGAAGTCTTCAGGAATACGTCAAGAAATTTATTAACGTTAGAAATATCATTCAAATCTGTGACCCTCATCCAAGACTTGGATAGTACGTCACATTGATACCTATCAACTTGCCATCTTCATTCACGATGTCACCTACAGAAAGTCTGGCTTTGGTGCATTCCATACAAGGAAGTCAACAACGAAAGGATCGGGGCTCTTTACTTATGGCTTCATATAACAACGATTGAATTTAGTGGTTTGATTACTTTGAATTCACATAACAGGTTGGTTAGGAGTATGAAAGCTAACAACCTTACGAAAAGCATGATGAGTAGTTAACCAATCGTTTCAAAAAAAATCACATCAAAGGCAAGTATTTTCAAAGAGATAAGATCGATAGGTAACGTGAAAGTGTCGATTTGAATCAAACAAGATTTATAAATATTGGAGGTAACGAAGGTTTCTCCCAACGAAGTTTCAATAGATAAATCAAAGTCTAACTTCTCCGGAGTTAAGTACAAATATTGAACACAACTAGTTGAAATAAAAGAGTGAGTAGAACCCCAGATTCAACACTTGATAGACTTCACAAGAGCTTATGATTAACTTACCCGTGATAATTTTATTCAGTTCCTCGTCACGAGAAAAAAAAACGCCTCTCTCTTAAACTCACCAAGTGGTTCTTCTTCCTTTGAAAAGGGTCCCGTGTCATTGCCTTTTCATCATTATTGAACCTCCTCTTCTTGAAATTTCCACTTATTATCTTGTGCCATGATAACCACCGGTGGTTACCATTCTTAGCATAATAATTTCCCCACGATGGTTATCATTGTTTCATGACCGCGCCACACCCCGGTATGATTATTATTATCGTGTTGTTGGTCGTTGCCTTTTGGTTGTGCTTTCATTATCGCGCTTCTAATAATTGAGCCCTATTCACAACATCCGAATATAAACAAAGTTTGTGAGAAATGAGGTATCGACGATATCTAGACCCCAAATTTTATAAATAAAGATGAATTTTCTATAAATATTATTTTTGAATATTATGGAATAAATTTGATATAATGTTATAGTCAGGTAATATTTATAAATTTTGCAAAGTAAGCAAGTTGTTATAAAAAAATATTCGCTTTGGTCTGGGAATATTCTTTTGTCTGGGAATATTCGCACGACTACTCAATCATCGGGTGGACCCTATAACCAAGTATTGTCGTAGTTAGAAAAAACACACAAAATTATCTTTCTATAAAAATAACTACGAGGTGTTACCGTTAAAACCGCTGAACTACCCTAGTAAAAAGTACAAGAATACGCGCTGGGTCGCATAAGAGCACACTAGATTGATTATCGATGCTTACGTGAGAAGTCACTTAGCTATACTCAATTATCACTACAAAGAATTGCCGTGATCATATCTCTTATATTATCGATTCAATTATTGTCACAAGATCATCTCAGATAATATGTTATATTATTAATCGAGACGACAAGTTATAAATGATTAATAATTGTTGAAAGATTAAAATGTGTCGATTAAAAATAAAATGATTTGTGGTAATATTTATTCAATCCTCGATGTATATAAAGAGTCTCATATATGAGACGCTTGTGGTAAGTTTGATTATTTTATTGGGGGGTCCATATGTCATCATCTAAGAGTCTCTTCACAATAATAATTACCTTTGTGAATAGTAATTACCTTCACAATAAATTACCTTCATAATAAGAGTATTTACCTTCACAATAGTATTTACCTTCACAATAGTAATTACCTTCACAATAGTATTTACCTTCACAATAGTAATTACCTTCTTCAATAGTATTTACCTTCACAATAGTAATTACCTTCAAATAGTAATTACCTTCTTCGCAAATAGTAGTTGTCCCTTCAATATTACCAAGAGTTAACCGCTTTTCTGTTCCAAAGGTTAATTACCCTTCGCAAATAGTAGTTGTCTCTTCAATATTACCAAGAGTCATTTCGACCCTTCATCATAAGACCAAGAGCCACCCTCGCTTTTTCTATAAATAGAAAGCTCATTCCTTCATTATTTCATTTAATTCATCAAACTCTGTAGAGAAACTATAGAGAGAAAGAAAAAAAGTATTCTCGCTACTTCACTTTTCCAATATTCAGCTTTTCTAAGGTAGGGAATATTATTTGTTGTACTCGTAAGGGTGTTATTCTTTCTTATTCATGAAGAGAACTCGTTGTTATTCCATTTGCTTATTATTCTATTGAATAACTCAGATACGCTGGTTTACCCTATACTTGGTGACATTCTTCTATTATTCTTCTCATTGAACATCCTCGTCTGTGGTTTTTTACACCGACCGGTTCCGCCTTTTTTTATTATTATTCTGCTGAACATCCTGCTCATGTGTTTTTACACCGACCGGTTCCGCTTTTTTATTATTATTCTTCGCTGAACATCCTCGTCTCAGTGTGTTTTACACCGACCTCGGTTCCGCTTTTATTATTATTCTGCTGAAACATCCTCGTCTGTGTGTTTTACCGACCGGGTTCCATTTTTTTATTATTCTCGTTGAACATCCTCGTCTGCAAGCGCTTTTACGCCTAACCGGGTTCCGTTATTTATTATTCTCGTTGAATAACTCGCCTGCAAGGCCTATCGCATGCACGGTGATTTCTTTTGTTATTCCATTCTTTATTATACCCAAATAAGTTAAAACTTCGACTTCTATACTCCATGAAATTAGTAGAATATCCTCGATATTTCATGCTTCATCCAAAGATCTTTTCATGGAAATATTCTTCTCGATCATTCTTGAATTTTACTCTACAAAACAAAGATCATGTCGATAATTGACGTTAATAATTCCTCGATAAAATAATTTTGAACTTGTTTTATCAATTCTTATATCATTGTCATCATCCTCATGTTTATATTATGTTGAAAGTCATCTGTGGCCAGAGTAGTATGTATGATGGACTTGGTATGATTACGACCGTAGACTATTCTATGTAATCACGACCGTAATGTTACAAATGATGTGATAAAAATCCTCAAAGGGTCAGAAGTGCATCGATGGACGCTTGTTGGCATGATCATGACTATTAATGAATACACAACTATTCTCGCCCGTAGTGTATGAATAATTGTGGTCGTGATACTAAAGAATATCCTCGTCGAGAGCGTGTAAGTGATTCGATGATGTGGAATATTTATTAAAGTCGAGTCTCAAATATATAAAAAGGATGAAAAACCTTTAAATCATAAAAGATAGTAGATTTTATTTTCTACTCGACTTTTTTAATGGATCATTGTTCCACCAGTAGTTAAACTTGATGTTCATTATATTTTATCGCTTAACATCATTGAGAGGCTAATGATAATTTATTCTCGCATTATCTTAGTCATAATATTTCTTATCGAGCTAGTTGAGCTCACCCTTTCTTTCACCGTTTCTTCAGAAATGAGAATATAGCCGGGACGAGCCTGGGAACTGAGTAATGGTCCGAGGATAAGATTAGTAGTCCTCACTATTCTCGTGAAATAAAGGTGATAATAATTGTAATGAGGACTCTTTTCGAGTTCAGATAATATCTAGTAGACAATATTTGTATTCAAACTCACGCTTTATGTCGATTGCATACCTACGCTTATATTAGTAAGTTGTATTTAAATTCTGCACTACGATCCGACTACCCAAGATGGGTGATGTATACCTAATTTTGGGGGCGCCACAACAGGTATCGTAGCTTAGGATATGATCCTCGCTAAGATGTGAGAATAGTACTAGAGGGGAGAGACGGGAATACTTTTCGCTAGTATTTACCTACCTAAGTTTATGTGCTATTTTATCGGCTCATCAATATAGATAATTTGTTACACGTCAATTAACCTTTTGTTTTGTGGCAAGATTCAAAATGACATCCGAGAATGTTGAGAATAAAGAATGGAGCACAAAGCGATCGCGATTCACCACATATCAATAATCGTGATAATGTGCATCGTGAAGGCGCATAATCCTCATGCAAACAACAACACCGACCAAAATGATGAATGATCAAATGTTCGTGAGGCTTTATGCAATTTATGCAACAAAGAAAGAAAGAGCGCGACTCCTCGCCCAAAACGTAGGTGGAAACACGGAAACTCTCTGCCACACCGCTAAACAATTCAAGGAGCCGACCACCACCGGACCACCGTTTAAGGGAGAGCCAAAACCACTTCTCGCTAAGCATGGATAAAGCAGATTACCAAGATATTTGATGTCTGGATGCTCCGAGGAGCAAAAGGTTCCTTTCACGCTTTTATGTCATGCTGAGGAGGACATCGGTGGAATCTAGAACGACTCAACCTCGCCAGATCAAGATATCTTGGGAGAAGTTCCAGAGTCGTTTCAACGACAAATACTTTCCCGAAAGTATTCGCCATACATGAAGGAGGTGGAGTTTATCAAGTCGAACAAAACAATACGACCGTGTCGCAATACGAGGCAAAATTTATGAGTTATCACTATTCATATTCCACTCGGTGGATAATGAAGAGAGAATGGCGCTAATGTTTTTAAGAGGTTCAAGTCGAGATACGCCAACATCTTATTTCTCATAAACCGTGGTTTGTATTCGAGATGTTGTAAATAGGCTCGCTTAGTGGAGCGCGATAACGAGTCAACGCAACTAAAAGAGAGCAACGACAAAAATTATAATACCAAATGGAGTAGTCATCGGGCTGACAACAAGCGTGAGGGAATCAATAAAGCCGATATGGTAACCACTTCTGGGTAATCGTACAAAACAATAAGAATGGACATTTCAAGAAAAGGAGATTCAACAATGATGGAAAGACGCCAAGACCAAAGACCCGTTGTTAAGGAAGGAGAAAGACCACCTATCATATGCTTCAAATGCGAGGAGAGGGACACATCAAATCAAATCGCGCCACGCCATCCAAAGCATGTTATAATTGTGGAAGAGAAGGTCACTTAGCTCGATTTTTGTCGCATCAAGACAAATTCAACTAGGATGGAGGCACCAAAGGCCGCCCCGTAAAAGTCAAAACCTAGAAAGCAAGGGAGAGCGCTTGTCAGACCTCCCAGAGAGCAAGGAACCCGAATGAGGTCATCACGTAAGCTTATCATAAACTCTAATGAAGTCTATACTTTATTTGATACCGGCTTACCCATTCTTTTATTTCTCCTACTTGCGCCATCGATTAAATTCGACCGAGAAATTAGACTTTGACTTATCTCGTGGAAACTCCGCTGGGAGAAACCTTCATTACATCCACTCGCTTATAAGTCTTGTTTGGTTCAAATCGGTAGACTTCACATTACCCGTCGATCTTATTTCATTAAAATACTTGCATTTGACGTGATTCTAGGGATCGATCGTTAACTACTTATCATGCAAAAATTGATTGTTTTCGTAAGGTCATAGCTTTCATATTCCTAATCAACCTATTATGCTAATTCAAACGACCAAACCATTAAAATCAATCACTACCATCTCAAGCCATAAAGCTATTCGCTTATTGAAAAACTGGATGTCAAGCTTTCTTAGCTCATGTCACGATTTAAACAAAAATACGCCGCTTTTGAACGATATTTCTATTGTTAATAAATTTCCGACGATTCCCAAGAACTTCCCCGCCTACCCCCAGAGCGTGAAATTGAATTTTGTATCGACCTTGAACCCTAAGACAAAAACCTATTTCCAAAGCCCCATATCGAATGGCTCCTATCAACTTCGTGAGTTAAAGACCCAACCGCAGGAATTGTTAGACATCGGCTTTATTCGTCCCAAGTACTTCTCCTCGGGGTGCTCCTGCTCTATTCGTGAAGAAGAAAGATGGGAGTATGCGACTTTGTAGATTGATTATCTGGAGTCAATCATGTCACCATCAAAAATAGGTATCCATCGCCACGATCGATGACCTGCTTGACCACCAACAGTAAGGAGCCAAATTCTTTTCAAAGATCGATCTTCGCTCCGATATCACCAATCAAGATTAGAACCACGACATTCCAAAGACGGCTTTTAACTCCCCAGACGGCATTATGAATTCCTAGTCATGTCCTTTGATCGACTAATGCCCCGCCGCTTTCATGGATATGATGAACCGAGTATTCAAGGAATATTTAGATCACTTTGTGGTCGCCTTTATCGATGACATCCTTATTTATTCCAAAAGCCGTGAAGATCATGAGCAACACTTGAGGTCGACACTCCAAAAGCTTCGTGAATATAAGCTTTATGCCAAGTCAAGAAATGCGAGTTCGGCTCAAAGAAGTAGCATTCCTCGGGCACGTGGTATCAAGTCATGGAATATCCGCTGACCCAAAGAAAGATCAAGCTATATTCAAAGTCGGGAACAACCTAAATCAAAGACCAAGCACGAGCTTTCTTGCTTAGTCCGGGTTATTATCTGAGATTCGTGGAAGGATTTTCTCTAATCGCTACTCCATCGACTCAAATTGACTCAAAAGATACAAAGTTCTATTGAGCGAAGAATGTGAGAAGAGTTTTCAAGAACTCAAGAGGAGACTTATTTCAAAGACTGCTCGACAATACCATCCGCCTTGAGGGATTTGTCATCTACAAAGGATGCTTCTAAAAGGGTTGATGTGTGTTCTCATGCAACATGGAAAAGTTATAGCCTATGCCTCGCGACAACTCAAAGAATATGAGAGGAATTATCCTACTCATGATCTAGAGTCAAGTACCGTTGTTTTTGCACTTAAAATTTGGAGGCATTACTTGTATGGGGAGAAAGTGGAGATCTTTACTTGATCATAAAAGCCTCAAATATTTCTTCACTCAAAAGGAACTCAACACGCGACAACGACGCTGGCTTTGAATCTGCTGAAAGATTATGATCATACCATCCAATACCATCCTCGAAAAGCGAACGTGGTAGCCGACGATCGAGTAAAAGATCATATGCAAGCACGAAAAGCGATATTGTCAACGCAAAGGCCCATTTTGTGTGACTTGCAAAGGATGGAGATAGAGTTAAAGACTCTGTGGACGATGTGATGATAGCGAGTATACGAAAGTAGAACCGACTTTTAATCGATAAAGTTAAAGTCGCCAAGCTACGCACTGGAGCCGATGCGCGATGAGGAAGAAAGTGCAAGAAGGTGCTACGCCGAAGCAAGAATCGATGAAGAAGGAATACTTCGAGTCAACTCCAGCACTTTGTGTTCCTAACGACCCCGATTTAAAGTATAATATCATGATGGAGGCGCACAACACACCATTTGCAATCCATCTCGGGAGTACCAAAATGTATCATGATATTCGCCATACATTTTGGTGGAGCAATACGAAGAGAGAGATAGCGCTGCTTATCTCAAGGTGTCTAACTTGTCAACGAAGTTAAAGCGAGCATCAAGTACCAAAAGGTCCATCAGAACCACTTGAAATTCCGTAATGGAAGTGGGAGCACATTACCATGGATTTCAAGCACGGCCTTCCTAAGGTTTCTCAAGGCATCGATGCGATTTGGGTCATTGTTGATAGATCGACCAAGTCCGCTTCATTTCTTACCGATACGAGAAACTTATACACTTGAACGCCTTGCTCAGATGACATACATAAACGAGATTGTAAGATCGCATGGTATGCCTTCAGATCCATAGTTTCCGATCGAGACCCAAGATTCACTTCACGATTTTGGGTTAGTTTGCAAAAAGCTATGGGCACAGACTTTCACGATTTAGCTCTAAGATATCATCCTCGCATTTGACGACGACAATGGAGAGGACTATTCAAACTCTCAAGATCTATTAAGACTCGTGGTCCTTGATTTCAAGGAGTCGGGACAAGTTCTTACCATCGTGGAGTTTTCCTACAACAACAAAGCTTATCAAGCAAGTATCGCATGGCTCCATTCAAGCGCCAGATGGAAGAAAGTGTCGCTTCCAAAGATGCCGGGACGAGGTGGGTGAAGCAACGCTGTTGGGACCGAGTTGGTACGTATGACTACTTTAAAGATTCAAACGATCCGACAACGATAAAAACCTCACAAAATCGATAAAAGAGTTATATACCGATCTTCATCGAAAGGACGGGAATTCGATATAGAGATCATGTGTTGTTAAGAGTCGCTCCATGGAAAGGAGTTACAAGATTTGGAAAGAGAGGAAAACTTAATCCTCGATTCATCTGGCCATTTTAATCCTCGATCGAGTAGGAACTGTGGGCCTATAGACTCGCTTTTACCGCCAAATATGTCTCGTGTTCATAACGCTTTTCACATATCCATGTTACGTAAATATGTGAAAGACCCGAACCATATTATCGAAGTTAGAACCGATTTAAATAGCGGAAGATTTGACGTATGAAGAGGTTCCTGCTCAAATTTTGATAAGAAGGAACATATTCTACGCCCAAGGTTATACCTCAAGTCAAAGTTTTCATGGAGGAACCACGATGTCGAGGAAATGACTGGGAGTTAGAATCAAATGAAATCAAGGTATCCTTACCTCTTCGACATACCGTAATATCGCATTCTAATTTCGAGGGCTAAATTTCATAAGAAGGGGAGGTCAGAAGACCCCAAATTTTATAAATAAAGATGAATTTTCTATAAATATTATTTTTGAATATTATGGAATAAATTTGATATAATGTTATAGTTGTGGGTAATATTTATAAATTTTGCAAAGTAAGCAAGTTGTTATAAAATATTCGCTTGGCTCTGGGAATATTCTTTTTTTTGTGGGAATATTCGTATTTACTACCAATCATCAGGTGGACCCCATTAACTAAGTATTGTCGTAGTTAGAAAACGACAAAATTATCTTTCTATAAAAATAACTACGAGGTGTTACCGTTAAAACCGCTGAACTACCCTATGGTAAAAGTACAAGAATAATACTATGGGTCAGATAAGAGAAGACACTCAGATTGATTATCGATGCTTACGTGAGAAGTCACTTAGCTATACTCAATTATCACACAAAGAATTGCGTGATCATATCTCTTATATTATCGATTCAATTATTGTCACAAAGATCATCTCATATAATATGTTATATTATTAATCGAGACGACAAGTTATAAATGATTAATAATTGTTGAAAGATTAAAATGTGTCGATTAAAAATAAAATGATTTGTGGTAATATTTATTCAATCCTCGATGTATATAAAGAGTCTCATATGAGACGCTTGTGGTAAGTTTGATTATTTTATGGGGGGCCCATATGTCATCATCTAAGAGTCTCTTCACAATAAGAATTACCTTTGTGAATAGTAATTACCTTCAATGAATAAGAATTACCTTCGCCAATAGTATTTACCTTCGCTAATAAGTATTTACCTTCACAATAGTAATTACCTTCATCAATAGTAATTACCTTCAATCAATAGTAATTACCTTCAATAATAGTAATTACCTTCATTCAATAATAATTACCCTTCGCAAATAGTAGTCATTCCTTCAATATTACCAAGAGTTAACCGCTTCTTCTGTTCCAAAGGTTAATTACCCTTCAAGCAAATAAGTAGTTGTCTCTTCAATATTACCAAGAGTCATTTCAACCTTCATACACTCAAGAGCCACCCTCGCTTTTTCTATAAATAGAAAGCTCATTCCTTCATTATTTCACTTAATTCATTCAAAAACTCTAGAGAGAAAACTATAGAGAGAAAGAAGAAAAGTATTCTCGCTACTTCACTTTTCCAATATTCAGCCTTTCTAAAGGTAGGGAATATTATTTGTCAGACTCGTAAGGGTGTTATTCTTCTTCTTATTCATGAAGAGAACTGTTGTTATTCCATTGCTTATTATTCTCGCTGAATAACCTCAGATACGCTTTACTTACCCTATACTTGGTGACATTCTTCTATTATTCTTGCTTGAACATCCTCGTCTGTGTTTTACACCTACCCGGTTCCGCTTTTTTATTATTATTCTCGCTGAACATCCTGTCTCGTGTTTTTTACACCTGCACCGGGTTCCGCTTTTTTATTATTATTCTCGCTGAACATCCTCGTCTGTGTGTTTTACACCGACCGGGTTCCATTTTTATTATTCTATTCTGAACATCCTCCTCTTGCGGTGCTTTTCACGCGACCCGGTTCCGTTATTTATTATTCTCGTTGAATAACCTCGCCTGCGCTGAATAACTCGCTATCGCATTTACGGTGATTTCTTTTGTTATTCCATTCTTTATTATACCCAAATAAGTTAAAACTTTGACTTCTATACTCCATGAAATTAGTAGAATATCCTCGATATTTCATGCTTCATCCAAAGATCTTTTCATGGAAATATTCTTCCGATCATTCTTGAATTTTACTCTACAAAACAAAGATTATGTCGATAATTGACGTTAATAATTCCTCGATAAAATAATTTTGAACTTGTTTTATCAATTCTTATATCATTGTCATCATCCTCATGTTTATATTATGTTGAAAGTCATCTGTGGCCCTGAGTGCATAGATGGACTTGGTATGATTATGACATCAGAGACTATTCTAAGTGTAATCACGACCGTAATGTTACAAATGATGTGATAAAAATCCTCAAAGGGTCAGAAGTATCGATGGACGCTTGTTGGCATGATCATGACTATTAATGAATACACAACTATTCTCGCCCAGTAGTGCATGAATAATTGTGGTCGCGATACTAAAGAATATCCTCGTCAGAGTGTAAGGGGGTGATTCGATGATGTGGAATATTTATTAAAGTCGAGTCTCAAATATAATAAAGATGAAAACCTTTAAATCATAAAAGATAGTAGATTTTATTTTCTACTGACTTTTTTAATGGATCATTGTTCCACCGTAGTTAAACTTGATGTTCATTATATTTTATCGCTTAACATCACAGAGGCTAATGATAATTTATTCTCGCATTATCTTAGTCATAATATTTCTTATCGAGCTAGTTGAGCTCACCCTTTCTTTCACCGTTTTCTTCGTGAAATGAGAATATAGCCGGGACGAAGCCTGGGAACGAGTAATGGTCCGCAGGATAAGATTAGTAGTCCTCACTATTCTCGTGAAATAAAGGTGATAATAATTGTAATGAGGACTCTTTTGAGTTTCTAGAGTATAATATCTAGTAGTAGATATTTATGTATTCAAACTCACAAAGCCATCGTAGCAAAAAAGTTAAGTCTCGCTTGTGTGCTAACATTTTCCTATAAATAGAGGGCTAAGTTAGAATTTAAAATCACACCGTAAATAAGTTTTCTTTTTCTCTCTATATTATCGAAATAGCGTATTCTTGTGAGTATTTTGATACTTTGAGTGTTGCTATACTTGCAAGTTCCTTCAAAGACTATATCCAAAAGATTCCAAATAAGTACAAAGCTTATTTTGAGGTAAGGGATGTTATTTTCTTCATATATGATATTATTTCTTTCAATATCATTACGCCGATGTATCGATCTC
Source organism: Panax quinquefolius (assembly GCA_020205615.1). NCBI lineage: Eukaryota > Viridiplantae > Streptophyta > Magnoliopsida > Apiales > Araliaceae > Panax > Panax quinquefolius. Next base: position 24,371,757 of record CM035156.1, read on the forward strand.
GAACTTTTAATCAAATTTGGAACTTTTTGTGTCTGGGTTACTATTCACGATACTCAAGACTATTCACGTGATACTTTACACTATTCAAGAATACGGCACTATTTCATGAGTATTGTTCACGAAGTATGATTTTCTTGTGGAATTTCTACCTTTTGTGTTCGGGTTACTTATTCACGATACAACACTAATCACGATATTTATTACATTATTCACAACACGAAGACTATTCAATCAAAAATGAAATTTTCTTTTTCTTCCGTGATATCTTTTATGGTTGCTATCTTTGATCAGATCCATGTTTTGAGCTTTTATTTTGAATTCCGCTTCAAAATTTGTTATTATGGAGTATTATCGATCTTGGATAAACCGTAATACTTAATCCCTAATATTTGTCCTTCCGTCTCAATCGGATTCATTTTCTTTAAAATATTTTTCATCATCCTCACCCTAAATGATGATATTATCAATATCTTTGGCATGTAGTGCAAAAGATGAATGATTAATTGATGAATATCTTTGGCCAGTAGTGCAAAAGATGAATAGGTGTTGAGATGAATACGACCAACCGGTGATATAAATGAATATCTTTGGCCCGTAGTGCAAGATGAACAGTGTTGAGATGAATACGACCAACCGGGTGATATAAATGAATATCTTTGGCCTCAGTAGTGCAAAGATGAATATTTGATTAAAGATGTATATCGATTGTTGTTATGTGGATAAAATATCGATGATGGACTTTTAAATCTTAGTAAGATAGTAGAACTCATTCTCTACTTGACTCTTCTAATGGATTGTTGTTTCATTGCAGCTTGTTGATCTAAAACTTGTTGTCCATTATATTCTATCGATTTTTCCACGTCAAGACTAATGATAATTTGTTGTATATTATCTTAGTCATAATATTCTTTATCGGGCTAGTTGAGCTCACCCTTTCCCTTTTTGTTCCATTTTTCTTCTCGAGGAGGTGAGAACATAGCAGGATCGAAGCTCGGGGTAAATGGAGTGATGGTTATAGAAAGATGTTTTTGCAATTCTCACTATTTCGTAAAATAGTGTATGAATAATTGTAATGAGGACTTATTTGAGTGTGGATATTGTCTGAAGACAATATTTGTATTTAAACTCATAGTATGTGTTGTCGTATTTTGTACGACAATCAGATTATCAAGTTGTAGTTTGCTTTCCGCACTATGTATTCGGCGACTCGTAATGGGTGTGGTATATACTTATTTTGGGGGCGTCACATTAGCGCGATGACCGAATCGTGGTTGCCATTATTTTTACTCGCATTATGAATGGAGAGCCGCCTTTCACCGATGTTGCATGAATTCTAAAAAGCTCCTAAACGTACCATCGTTCAATCAATCGATCGGTGTTGTTGTTTACGGAGGATTATCACCATCCTGTTGCACATTGTCCCGATTATTGATCTCGTGGAGACTCAAATCAGTAAGACCCCAACTTATTATTAATGAAATTTAATTTTCTATTTATTATTTTGAAATAGTAAGGGTTGATTTGATTAATGTGGATAGTTAGGGGTTAAATACGCAAATATTTCAAAATAAGCAAGTGGTTATAAAATATTTATTGTTGTTTGAGAATATTCGTTTGGTCGTGGAATATTCAGCATCGCTTGTGGGGAATATTCGTATGACGCAATAGCCTATGTGTGGGCCCCATAACTTGAAAAGCGATTGGATGAAGAAAACGACAAATATAAGTTGGTTAAAAATAATTCATGTAGTTGTTACCAAGTAAGATCGTTGAATACCCTTGGTTAAAATACAAGAATACGCTGCGGGTCAGCATAAGAAGACACTGTAGATTGCATGTATTGTTGAATTATTGATCCTTACGTAAGAAGGCACTACTCAATAATTTTCACACAGAATTACTCGCTTCAATATTTTATTTTATCGATTCAATAATTGCTGCGTTGATATTTTATATTATCGTTGTTCAATAATTGTCACCGCATTATCTCCATTATCGATCAATAATTCATATTATTTAAATAATATTATTAGATAGCATTATTGGCAATGTCTAGAAAGTTCTGTCAAGGAGAGGTTTGGTCACCTAATCAAGCGCCAAGAAGAAGAAATCCTTATCTGAAAGCCCCTCTTTCCTCGGAACTACCGGGTCATTATAATTGTGATTCTCGTAATATTATTTGTGAATAATTAATTATTGATTTATATGATAAGAAAATATTTATAAATGATGGATTTATTTGTTTTATGTGGTTATAATTGAATGATTTAATGTTGAGGTGTTTTATCAAGTAATTTTGTCTGAATGGAGGTATTAAAACTCAAATCAAAGATTTTTACGATATATTGTGTGAGTTATAATTTTAATCCGACCGCTGGATCGTTGTAATTTTTGGATATGTTATATATACATAAGTTGAGTATATGTCCACAAATTTTGAACCGTTAAAAATGAAATCTAATGATTTGTTATGAATTTTAAGAGGTGACCGATTCGAAAATTAGGTTTATAATTGATTTTGGTGGAAAATTCTAGAATTGAGTGGGCCCCACTTGTGGTTGGTGAAGAAATGTGCTGAATTTTATTTCAAATGTGGTGGGTGGCAATAGTAGCGAGTAAAGCCATCGTGTGTTGAGTCAAGTCTGCTTCTACGGCTAACATTTTCCTATAAATAGAGGACTAAGTTAGAATTGAAAATCACACCGTAAACATAAGCTTCTCTCTTTCTCTCTCTATATTATCGAGCGTATTCTTATGAGTATTTTGAGTATACTTTGAGTATTGTTAGATTAAGGCAAAGTTCCTTTCAAAGACTATATCCTGTTTCAACTAGAAGTCTTGCCTTTCGAGGTAAGGGATGTTATTTTCTTCTCAAATGATATTATTTCTTCAATATCATTATCTTTGAAATATCGTTGGAACTTTTTATCAAATTTGTAACTTTTTCATGTCGGGTTACTATTCATGAGTTACTATTCACGAGTTACTATTCATGAGTTACTATTCACGAGTTACTATTCACGAGTACTATTCATGGAAGCGTGAAGATGTTTTTTGTGGAATTTCTATCTTTTGGTGTCTGAGTTACTATTCACGATACTAAGACTATTCACGAAATCATGCACTATTCACCTAAAAAATGAAAATTTTTCTTTTCGCCTAAAATATCTATTCCGGATACTAGCTTTGATTGTATCCATGTTTTGATCATTCTTGAATTTTACACCACTACGATTAGTTTTGAGGTATTTTTGACGTGGATAAAACCAAGTACGAATCCTTAATCCTTGTCATTTTGTTTCACCGGATTCGCTTTCTTTAAAAATATTTTTCATCATCCTCGCCTTAAATGATGATATTATTGAATATCTTTGGCTCAGTGCAAAGTGCAAAGATGAACAGTGTTTAAATGAATACGACCGATCGATGAATATCTTTGGCCCATAGTGCAAAGATGAATATTTGATTTGAGATGAATATCGATTGATGTTACAAGGATAAAATATTGATGATGGATCGTTAAATTCATAGATTCTAGTAGATTTCATTCTCTCACGTAACTCTTCTACTGAATTATTATTTTCATCATGAATATTGATTTGAAACTTGTTGCTCATTGTATTCTATCGATTTTTCTCGTTGAAGACTAACGATAATTTGTTCTATATTATCTTAGTCATAACATTCTTTATCGGGCTAGTTGAGCTCACCCTTTTCCTTTTTGTTCCATTTTTCTTCTCGGGAGGCGAGAATGTAATGCAGTAGTACTAGTGGGTATGGAATGAAGGTTCTGTAGAGAGTTGTTTAGTAGTCCTCACCATTTTTATAAAATAATGTATCAATAATTATGATGGGGATTTATTTATGTGGATATTGCTCAGATGACAATATCTCGTATTTAAACTCGAGTTTCTATGTTGTAATAATAAAGTTGTAGTTGTTTCGCATTCATGTATTTGGCGACTCGTAATGGGTTGGATGGAATGGACCTATTTTGGGGTCGCCACACTTGGTATCGAGCTTAGGATATGATCTCGCGCGGAGATCGGGAATAGAACTAGGAGGGAGAGACGAGTAAATCCTTCGCTAGTGTGTCCTACCTAAAGCTTATTTGTTAGTTGGTCAAGATATAGGGATATTATGTGATATATTTATTTCTTAATTAACCCTTATTTTATGATGATTTGAGAATGTCGACCGAGAATATTAATAGTGGAGTAAATGAGACCGTGGAGATGCCTCAGTACTCACCAACGAGGAGAACGTGTAACAGTCCGGCAATGTTCCTCCATGAACAACACCACCGAAAGCGTATGAGGAACGAGGGATGTTTAGAAGCTTTTTGCGCTTCATGCAAAATCGCATTTGAGGAGACTCGTGTTCAAAATACGAGGAGAAATGATAGCAATTCACGGGTCGTCACAAACAAGCGCTTCAAAGAGTTGGGACCACCGTAATTTAAGGGAAAGCCGATCCGATCATGGCGAAAACACGGGTCAAGCAAATTACCAAGATATTCGATGTCTCAGGGATTCACGGAGAAATGTAAGGTTCCATTCGCTACTTTTTATGTTCCGTGGCGAAGGCGACTCTTCGGTGGGAGTCTCGTAAGCGTTGCACTCCATCCACCGCACTCAAAGACGTCATGGGAGACATTTCAGAAATGTTCAATGACAAGTACTTCCCCGAAAGTATTCGTCATATGAAGGAAGTGGAGTTTATTAGACCGGAGCGAGAATAACATGGCGGTGTCCCAAAGATGAAGCGAAGTTAAGTTCATGAGTTATCGTGTTCGCACCTCATTTGGTGGAGAATGAGGAACGTATGACGCGGATGTTTCTGAGAGGTTTGAAACCTGACATACGTCAGTATCTCATTTCTCATAAATTTTCTCTCTATTCAGATGTTGTCAACAGGGCTCAGTTGTTAGAGCGAGATAACGAGTACGTTCAACCGAGGGACCATAACCAGGATCATACCAAAGATAGCAGTCATCAGAATAACGATAACCAGCGGAGAAAGAAGAATACGGACAAAGGCGGTAACCACTCTGGTGGTAATCATGGCCATGAAAATAGAAAGCGAGTCGGAGGAGATTTTAAAAGAGGAGATTCAACAACGACCATGTGAAGACGTCAACCACGCAGAGTAATCGGTTCCAAGGAGGAGAAAGACCATCGGTCGTATATGTTACAAATGCGGGAAAGAGGACATATCATTAAAACGCCTGACAACAGCTTAAGGTATGCTATAATTGTGGAAAGAAGGACATATCACTCGAGATTATGACGATATCGAAACCCAATCCAATGAGAATGGTGACTCGAAAGGATGTCCAATAAAAGTCAAAGTCAACGATTCTCGGAAGAGCGTTTGTCGTGACTTCGGTCAAAATGCGAGGAACTCGAACGGTTAGCGGGTTAGTTAATTATAAATTCTTGCGAAGTTTATACCTTACTAGATACCTGGTTCTACCCATTCTTTTATCTCTCTTGCTTTGCGCAACGTTTGAACTTGACTACGGAGAAATTAGACTTTGACCTATTTATGGAGAATCCGTTAGGAGAAACTTTCATTACATCCGTTGTTTAGAAATCTTGCTTGATTCAAGTTGGCACTATCACATTACCTGTTAACCTTATTTCTATAGAGATATTTGCTTTTGATGTGATTTTAAGGTTAACTACTCATCATGCCAAAATTGATTGCTTTCGTAAGGTTGTTAGTTTTCATATTCCTAAGCAACCTATTATTCGAATTCAGGCAATCAAACCATTGAAGTCAAACATTTTCATATCAAGCCATGAAGTCATTCGTTTATTACGGATGTCAAGTTTTCTTAGTCCATGTTATGGATTTGAATAAAGACACGTCAGATTTGAATAATATTCTTGTTGTTATTGATTTTTCCCCGTATTTCTCAAGAATTTCTTGCTTACTCCCAAAGATCGATATTAAATTTTGTATCGACTTTGAACCCTAAGACAAAACTCATTCCTAAAATCTCATATCGAATGGCTCCTATTGAACTTCAGGAGTTAAAAATTCAACTATAGAATTTGGTACCTGAGCCTTTATCTGGTGACTTCCTTTGTGGAATGCACCGAAGACAGACTCTCCGTAAGGGACACCATATTCGCAAGCGATAAGAAACCGATAGGTGTCATTGTAACGTGCTATCCAAGGTTGGGATATGAGTCACAGTTGAGAGCAACCTAAGTCGAGAATCGAAATACGTAGCTTTCAGGCTTAGTTGGTTATTATCGGGAGATTCGTTGAAGGATATTCTCGAATCGCTATTCCATTAACGTAATGACTCATATAGAGATACAAAATTCAAATGGAGCAAGGAATGTGGTAAGAGCTTCAAGAACTCAAGAGGAGACTCATTTCAAAGATATGTTCCGACCATGCCATCCTCGAAAAGCGAACGTGGTAGGCGACGTGTTAAGTAGAAGATCGTATACAAGTAATCTGATACGATATTGTCAAAGACTCATTTCAGATAATATACAAATAATAGAGATGGAGATGAAAACTCTAGGTACCCACGTGATGATATACGAAAGCACGTGATGATATACGAGTATAATCGACTTTAATCGATAAAGTTAAAGCCGCTCAAGCCACACACTTTGGGTGATGAATTTGAAGCAAGGAGGTGCAAGAAGTTGTTATTTCAAAAGCGAAATCGGTGAGGTGAGGAAAGCTCAAACCTTCGATTTATTAATCCAGTTGAAATTCTCGATCGAATAGGAACTGTGGCCTATAGACTGCTTTTTACCGCCAAGTATGACGCGTGTTCATAACGTTTTTCACGTGTCGATGTTACGTAAATATGTGGGACGACCCGAACTATGTCATTGAAGTTAGAACCCAGGATGAGATAGCCAAGACTTAACGTATGAGGAGGTACCGTCAAGATTTTGGATAGGAAGGAGCATGTCCCACGCCAAGAAAGGTCATACCACAAGTTAAAGTTTTGTGGATGAATCATGCTATAGAGGAAATGACCGGGAATTGAAACTAAATGAAAGCGAGGTATCCTCATCTTTTCAAACACACAGTCATCGTACGTCAATTTCGAGGACGAAATTTCATAAGGAGGGGAGGTTGTAAGACCCCAACTTATTATTAATGAAATTTAATTTTCTCTATTTATTATTTTGAAATAGTAAGGGTTGATTTGATTAATGTGGATAGTTAGGGGTTAAATACGCAAATATTTCAAAATAAGCAAGTGGTTATAAAATATTTATTGTTGTCCGGGAATATTCGTTTGGTCGCGTGGAATATTCGTGACTTTGTCGGGAATATTCGCATTTACGGACGGCAAATGCCTATGTAGGGCCCCATAACTGAAAAGCGATTGGATGAAGAAAACGACAAATATAAGTTGGTTAAAAATAACTGGCGTAGTTATTACCAATTAAGACCGTTGGAATACCCGGTGGTTAAAATACGATGAATACGCGGTTGCATAAAGAAGACACCAGATTATTGCACGATTGTTGAATTATTGATCCTTACGTGAAGGCACTACTCAATAATTTTCACAAGTAGTTATTGTCAATATTTTATTTTATTGATTCAATAATTGGTGCGTTGATATTTTATATTATTGTTGTTCAATAATTGTCACCGCATTATTATCTCCATTATCGGATCAATAATTCATATTATTTAAATAATATTATTAGATAGCATTATTGGCAATGTCTAGAAAGTTCTCATCGAGGAGAGGTTTGGTCACCTAATTAAGCCGCCAGAAGGAGAAATCCTTATCGAAAAGCCCCTCTTTCCTCGAAGCTACTTTGGTTGTCATAATTGTGATTCTGTAATATTATTTGTGAATAATTAATTATTGATTTATATGATAAGAAAATATTTATAAATGATGGATTTATTTGTTTTATGTGGTTATAATTGAATGATTTAATGTTGAGGTGTTTTATCAAGAATTTTGTTTCTGAATGGAGGTATTAAAAATCAAATCAGTATTTTTACGATATATTGTGTGAGTTATAATTTTTAATCCGACCGTTGGATCGTTGTAATTTTTGGATATGTTATATATACATAAGTTGAGTATATGTCCACAAATTTTGAACCGTTAAAAATGAACGAATGATTTGTTATGAATTTTAAGAGGTGACTGATTCGAAAATTAGGTTTATAATTGATTTTGGTGGAAAATTCTAGAATTGAGTGGGCCCCACTTGTGGTTGGTGAAGAAATGTGCTGAATTTTATTTCAAATGTGGTGGGTGGCAATAAGTAGCAGTAAAAGCCATCGTGTAGCAGAGTCAAGTTTGCTTTTACGCTAACATTTTCCTATAAATAGAGGACTAAGTTAGAATTGAAAATCACACCAGAAACATAAGCTTTCTCTCTTTCTCTCTCTATATTATCGAGCGTACTCTTGTGAGTATTTTGAGTATACTTTGAGTATTGTTAGATTTGGCAAAGTTCCCTTCAAAGACTATATCCTGGTTTCAACTAAGAAGTCTTGTCTTTCGAGGTAAGGATGTTATTTTCTTCTCAAATGATATTATTTCTTCAATATCATTATCTTTGAAATATCGGTTGAACTTTTTATCAAATTTGGAACTTTTTCATGCTCTGGGTTACTATTCATGAGTTACTATTCACGAGTTACTATTCATGAGTTACTATTCACGAGTTACTATTCACGAGTACTATTCATGAAGCGTGAAGATGTTTTTTTTGTGGAATTTCTATCTTTTGGTGTCGAGTTACTATTCACGTGATACTAAGACTATTCACGTGATACTGCCTTATTCACTTAATCGGCACTATTCAATCGAAAAATAAAATTTTTTCTTTTCGCCTAAAATATCTATTCGGATACTAGCTTTGATTGTATCCATGTTTTGATCATTCTTGAATTTTACACCACTATAATTAGTTTTGAGGTATTTTTGGACGTGGATAAAACCAAGTACGAATCCTTAATCCTTGTCATTTTGTTCAACCGGATTCGTTTCTTTAAAAATATTTTCATCATCCTCGATCTTAAATGATGATATTATTGAATATCTTTGGCACAGAGTGCAAAGATGAGCAGTGTTTAAATGAACATGACCGATCGATGAATATCTTTGGCTCGTAGTGCAAAGATGAATATTTGATTTGAGATGAATATTGATTGATGTTACTGAGGATAAAATATTGATGATGGACCGTTAAATTCATAGATTATAGTAGATTTCATTCTCTACGTAACTCTTCTATGAATTATTATTTCATTGCGAATATTGATTTGAAACTTGTCGTCATACATTGTATTCTATCGATTTTTTCTGTTGAAGACTAACGATAATTTGTTCTATATTATCTTAGTCATAACATTCTTTCTTGGGCTAGTTGAGCTCACCCTTTTCCTTTTGTTCCATTTTTCTTCTCGGGAGGCGAGAATGTAGCGAGTACTAGTCGGGGTATGGAATGAAGGTTCTAGAGAGTTGTTTAGTAGTCCTCACCATTTTTATAAAATAATGTATCAATAATTATGATGGGGATTTATTTGCGTGTGGATATTGTCTAGATGACAATATCTCATTTAAACTCGAGTTTCTATGTTGTAATAATAAAGTTGTAGTTGTTTTCATACCATGTATTTGGCGACTCGAGAATGGGTTGGATGGAATGGACCTATTTTGGGGTCGCGTCACATCAACTGGCCTCCTCTCAGGCTCCATCATTATCTCAACATTTTTAGATACTGCCACAAAACAAGTGTTAAATAACATATCACATATTATCCTTATACTATGACCGACCAATTAAGTATCAAATAAACTTAGGTATGTCATATTAGCGAAGGAATTTCCCGTCTCTCCCCTCCTAGTTCTTATCTCATCTCTCGGCCGAGGATCATATCCCTAAGCTTTGATACCAACTGTGACGCCCCCAAAATAGGTATACATCACCCATCTTGAGTCGCCAAATACATGGTACAAAATTCAAATACAAACTAATAATACAACAATGTGTAAAAATACGACAAAAACATATCTTTGTGAGTTTAAATACAAATATTGTCTTCTGCATAATATCCACTCTCGAAATAGGTCCTCATTACATTTATTGTCACACTATTTAACGTAATAGTGAGGACTACTAGTTAATACTATCATCCCACCATCACCCATTCCCTAACTCGTCCACGCTACGTTCTCATTTCACTCAAGAGAACAAAGGTGAAAGAAAATTGAGCTCAATCTAGCCCAAGAAGAAATATTATAACTAAGATAATGCGTAATAAATTATCATTAGCCTCCAACAATGTTAAACTGATAAAATACAATAGACATCAAGTTTAACTGCAGCAGAACAAGCAATCCATTAAAAGAGTCAAGTAGAGAATAAAATCAAGATGATTTAAAAAGTTTTTTCATCACTTTTATCGTTGAGACTCAGCTCAATAAATAATCCACATCAATAAATCATCCCAGCACTACAGGCCAAGGATATTCTTTAGTATCACGACCACGAATTATCCATGCACTACGGGCCAAAGATAATCGTGTTTTCATCAACGGTCCTGATCATGTCATAAAACAATTCATCTTTGCACCGTCGGCGAAGAGAATCCATAGCCATAATCATACCAAAAAGCGCCCATCAATGCACTACGCCAAACGAGGATTTTTTCCACATCATTTATAACATTACGACCATGATTATACCGAATAATCCTTGATCATAATCATACCAAGTCCATCTACGCACTACCGTTAGGGTTTGTAATATTCATAACGCAATCAAATTGCATAAAATTAAGCGGGCGTGTAAAAATCGTAGTTTAAAATTTACAAACCATATACGGATCATCCTTTACGCACAATTATTAATTAAACGAAAAGATAAAGAATAAATCATACCCTTGAAGATCGAGCTTCCTCGTACAAGTTCACCTCCAAATCCTTTCGCTTCGATCTTGAATCCATCGGGTTTGGTTCCTTCCTTTGATCAACGTTAGCCACCCAAATGTTTGGCCTCTAAAGGTGATCCACCAAGGAAGAAGAAAAATTCAAGAAGATGGGTATTTGGCTCACCCTAGTTTTCTATCTCTATAGAAAAGGCATACTCCAAACAACTTGGAATTATTACGCATTTTGTTAAAGTCAACAACCCATACACACCCATAATAAGACTCCTCTTATTAATAGATGTGGGCAACCCACCTTAACAATTAAGGAATTGGGTTTTAATTAATTAATTCTTTTAATTAATTAAGCTCCCTAATCTTATTAGGGATAATTAATTAAACTCTTTTAATTAATTTAACCTCCTAATCTTATTAGGAATAAATGAGAGTACTTATATTAAATTAATTCCTAAACTCTTTTAGAAATTAAAATAATAATAATTGTAATAATATTAATAAGACTCTCTTATTAATTTATATTTAATATTTCTAAAATATTAAATAATAATATTAAGCTATTTAATTTATTCTATCACCATAGATTAAATTAAATATACTTAACATATTATTACGATTATGCCATTAACTTCTTAAATAATTATTCTTCCTTTTATGGTGTGACCCTTTAGGTTCTCCATATTAAACCTACAGAATAAATCAATTAGAATAATTCTAATCTTATTTAAATAAATAAATTAAACAATTAATTTATTTAAATAAATAATATTTATTCTACAATAGGATAAGCCTCCTAAATGTATCAACGACTTTCCAGATAATATAGATTTCAACATTAATCATAAAAAGAACCTTTGAGTAAATAGTTACCAGCACAATTCAATCCTTCCACCATACAATGTCCCAATTAAATATAAGACATGGAATTACCGTCAAGTCTTATTTTATTTAATTATATGTATTTCGATCCTTAAATGCACAACTCAAAATAATGCAAATTAGAAACTCCTTTCTAATTTCATTCCGCCTTAACCAAGGACTACTGGGTTGTCATTTATCGAATCACATAGGACATTTCTCTTTTTATTAGAAGTGGTAGATTCTTTATTGATCATACATTATCTCCGCATAACTTATTATACCCAAGCATACCCTTTGATATACCCTAAGGGTCTTAAGGAATAAGTCAAAGTATAACTCATCATACACAAGATACTATGATGATCTCAAGTCCAAGGATTACTTGACTACTATCACTACAGAATTCCTATCGACAGCAAATAAAACTCCATTAGGTATTCCTTAGCGAGCCACGTTCAAAGGTACTTTATTCTCTAATAAGCACCTACATACTTGCTTTAGTGTCTCCACACAAATGATCATGAGATCAATCATCCTCATCCAATGAAAGAAGCAACGTATGTACCAATCTATCCGGATTTACTAATCCCCAATTTAGTAATCCAATGATTGGGAACTATTTTAGTTTTAAGCTTTCTAAGAATTTAGATCTCATTAGAATGATCATCATCATTATTCTAAAAGCATTGCTTAAAACTATGGGTTTATCACATATTATAAAACAAAGATCATGTAGATAATTAAAAGCCTTTAATAAATTAATACTTTTTATTAATAAATGAATAAGATTGTTACAAAGTATATGCTTTATCATCAAACATGATTGGCTTGTGTGCATACTACTTTCACTACCTACCAAATAGATGACTTTCAACAAAATATAACATGAGGATGATGACAATGATATAAGAATTCAATAAAACAATTTTAAGAATTAAATTATCCAATGAACTAATAATATCCAAATTGTCAACATGATACTTTTTGTAGAGTAAAATTCAAGAATGCTCGTAAAGAATATTTCCATGAAAAGATATCTTAGATGAAGCCTTGAAATATCAAGGATATTCCACTAATTTCATGGAGTATAGAAGTTAAAATTTTAACCAACCGAGAATAATAAGGAATGGAATAACAATGAAATCACCATGCATGCGGTATTGCCGATGTAGACAAAGTTATTCAACAGAATAATAATAACGGAACCAGTCGGTGAAAATCGCACCCAAGCGGATGTTCCAAATGTAATAATAAAGAATGGAATAACAATGAAATCACCATGCATGCGGTAATTTCAGAGATATAAAAGTTATTTCAACATAATAATAAATGCGAATAATAATAAAGATTTTAACTAGGTCCTAAAAAACACACGTATATATTCATTCCAAATAATAATAAAGATGTAATAATAAAGATTTTTGAACCAGTCCCACAAAAACACATACAGATGTGATATTCTAATGTAATAATAAAGATGAATAATAAAGACGAAACTAGGTCCCAAAGAAAGCATGCATGGAGGATGTTCCAATGGAATAATAAAGACGAGAATAATAAAGAGCGGAACTAGGTCCAAATAGAAAAGCACGTATACGCGATGTTCTAACGAATAATAAAGACGTAATAATAGAAGAATGTCACCAAGTATAGGGTATTCCAGTATACAAGTTATTCCAATGTAATAATAAAGAATGGAATAATGTAAGTTCTCTTCATGAATACAAAAGAATAATATCCCTTACCGTAAAAAAGAAACTAGATATAGGAAAAGAAAGTTAGCAGACTTCTCTTCTATTTCTCTCTATAACTTTCTCTCTCAGAGTTCGATGAATTAAATGAAAAATAATGAAGGATGAGCTTCTATTTATAGAAAAATGGAATGTATAAAGAACTAACTCATGAACTATCCGGATCGATGTACTTTTAATTTGACGATCTATATTTAAAGCAAAATCTTTTAAATAAAATATAATATATTCTATTTATAATCTAATAAAACGAAAAACTTTATAAAAAGATTTTACTATACGCAAAATACTATGCAACACTATGCATAATAAAATATAATACAATCTAATTATTATCAAATAAAACGAATAACTTTATAAAAGTATTCTGCTTTTTATATAAAAAGATTTTACTATTAGCTTTAATAAAACGAATACCGCTATAAAAAGTATTCATTTTATATAAAAGATGTTTCGCTTTTATTACGTTAATAATACTAATAAAACAAAACGTATAAATCAACAATAATTGAATCAAAATAATGTGAGATCTATGCAAGAAACTATTGAGCAATAATTGAACAAAACCGAGTGACTTCTCACATAAACATCAATAATAAATACCGTGTGCTACTATGCAACCACACGTACATCGTACTTTTACTACTGAGTAGTTCAACAAAGATAATCTAGTAAAACTTCCGCGTTATTTTTAATAAAATATTTTGTCATTTTCTCAATCCGATAATTCCGTTGTGGGTCCACCAATGATTGTATTATTGCAATGGGATATTTCCCGACAAAAAAATATTTTCCCACCAATCGAATATAATATGACAACTTGTATACTTTGCAAAATTTGTAAATATTACCCACAACTATAAAATTATATTAAATCCATACCATAATATTAAAAAATTATTTTGAGAAATTTAAATCTTTATTTATAAAATCCGGGGTCTCACAATGAGATATCATATCTCAGAGAGAAGGCCACAAATCAGCTTAAAATTCTTGAATCTGTTCCTAATGCAGCTCCCAACAATGGCGGATGAGAGATGTAGGGTTTGTTTTGATTGGTAACTGACGCATCTGTAGGATAAGATTTCTCCTTGATTTAAGGGTTTTTATTTTTGTGTAATTGAATAATATGATTTGTTTATTGTGTTGCACTATTTTTATAATTATTTTATTAATACACTACTCTTGTAATTACTTACATTATTATAAAGAACCCTAAAAAATTAATACTCCCTCGGTTCCATAATAATATCTTTTTAGCTTCGTGCACATGAATTATGAAAGTTATTTAATACTATCATTTAAGAATTAAAATTTGTATAAAATTTTATCACTATCATTTTATGGAAAGTTCAAATTTATTAATGCAAAGGAGAATAAAAAAAATTAATAAATTGAAACAATTTTTTTTTCATCTAAAACGATAGTTTGTATGGAACGGAAGGTGTAGTCTTTAACAATATGATACACTCGTATTTAGTTGATCGGTCGAAAAGATCAAGAAAAAGAAAACATAAATACCCTGTTAAAGGCGGATACATTCATGTCCCACGGTTCTGTTATTATTCACAGTTCGGCCAATTGGGCATGCTTTAATTATTTTTATTTACCAAATTCTCATAGTGTTGAGACAGTTCAATGATCAATTCTTCCAAAACCGCGTCTTTTTTAATTCCTTTCCAACAAAACCCTCCCCTCTCTGCCATTTTGCATCAGCTGCAGACTCGAGACTTCTTTCCATTACAAGCATCTGCACACCCAAAATTGTTCACAAATTCCGACTTCTCAGTTTAAAAGGTATGATATTTGCTAGTTCTGAAAAATTGGTCAATTGTGTTCTTATGGGTTTTTTTCTTTCTTTCTGGGTTCTACACTTTTCATTGTTGTTTTGGTTGGTTTTCCTTTGCGGGTTTGGTGTTTCTTTTTGGTTGGTTTTTCTTTGCGGGTTTGATGTTTGTTTTTGAGTTTCATAGAACCAGATTCAATTTTTTGTGATGGAGGGATGATCAATAATTAAGCTTTATTAATGCTGCTTTGCTGGTCCTGATATTTTTCTTTCCTGTAATTGCTGGCTTTTGTTGACTTTGGTGTTTTGTACTATTTAGTGTTTCTGGTTTTATGACAGATTTCAATTTGGATTTTTAAGCATGCTTTTTTGATCCTATCTGGCTATTGTAAACGAGTGTCATCAAATATTTTGGGTTCTTGCTGTGCTTAGTGGCATAACTTAATTAGTCCTGGCACTTATGCTTACTGTTGGGGGTACACCTTTTATCCGTTTTCTTTTATTGGTGTTTTTCCTTTCGTTTCCTCATCATCGTTTTTCCTTTTGTTTCCTCATCATCTCACAAACATGCGGCAAAGGACAATGTTAGTTTGTTTTTTTTTAATAAAGTTTGATGATAAAGGAGTTACATAGATTTAATGGTTTATGAAATTTTGATATGAATTACTCAAAATTATAGTGATTGTTTCATATGCTGTTCAAAGTTATTAGCATTTTCTGTTATATGCATGAATAATGAATGTTACACTAAAAGGAACAGAGTTAAATTGAGAATACAAAATTAGAGGACTTATTTGACATGACTGCTTCTTCAATTGACATTCATTATGTATAGTTCGAAGGCATCCCCCGTAGAAATCTGATTGATCCAAGCAAACTCACATTGCTTATTGTGGAAAAATATGGAGTTGCCTGGATATAATTAAAATCTGATGAATATGGAAGACTAAATTTTCTAGAAACAATAAAAAGTAATTTGAATTTGTAATATTAGCTATGGAGGGTTCTTGCAGTTACGTTGGACTCTTGGAGTCAATAATCTCCATTCATCCTCGGCTTCAGTTCATGCGAGTCATGTTCATTGTTTCATCAAATACACTGGAAAAGGCAGGCTATTCAATATTCTAATTTGAACAAGGTCATAGTTTAATACTTTGCAAAAGTCTATGTTCTTCTTGGGTTCACCCACACATAGTTTACTAAGTGAGTTGTAGGAAGTGATATTATGTGCACCCGGTGGTTTATACAGTGCACACCCTTTGGTTAGTGGTTGAGTGTTCTACAGTCATCAAAAAATATAAAAATAAATTCTGATTTGAGTTTTTTATATCTTCATCATATCTCTTCAGACTGCTTATTCACTATTATTTATTTTTATAGTGAGCCTGTAGCCTCGGTGCAAGATGTTCTCATTGCTTGAATCTGGGAAAAAAACCTAAGAATGGTTCATAAAACTGATTTAGTCATTATTGGCATTTCTGTCGGTGTTGCTGTTGGAATTTTTGTAGCTTCCCTGGTCTATTTTGTTATAAGGTGGTTCAAAAAGAATGCTCATCTTCGGCAGTGTGCAAATGAACGATCCATATCAACTCTTCCTATACGCATGGGTGGTCAGGGTACAAGTTTTGACTCAAGTGCATCCCTCGCAAACTCTGTTACTGTTAAGGTTATATATCATCCTGAAAAAAAATCTCAGCTATTCTGGTGGAATCACCACAACAAGGATCGGATTCCTTCAACAAGTGGTATACTCAGATACCCTTACAAGTATGTATTATCCTAAAGTCCAGAAAAATTTAGTTTCTCTATTTGTATTTTATTTTTATGGAAGGTAGAATATTTGTGGGATGCAAATGAACTAAATTCTATTGTTCTGTTGAGTATCCCTTGTACGAAACTTGTACTTGTATCTCAACTTCTTATGGAAGCTTGCAAGTGGTACATCTTAAATCATTAACCTTAAAATGAAATACCAACTCCAAGTTTGCATGTGGTTAGTCATTGTTAACTGATGACAGATAATGTAATACAACTCACATCTGGGTACACAAAATAAGAATTGTGATGAAACTTAGCCCGATATATGAATCTAGGCTTAGGGAAAAATGGCTTTCTGGTCTTAAAGTCCATATTATTACTTTTGTATAAAATAGGTATTAAGCCAAATGATTCTTCAGGGATGTCCAGAAAGGTACACAAAACTTCACAACTATTTTGGGGCAGGGAGCTTTTGGTCCAGTATATAAAGCTACTATGCCAGCTGGGGTTGTTGCTGTTAAAGTTCTCGCTTCAAATTCCAAACAAGGGGAGAAAGAATTCCAAACAGAGGTAAGGGCTAAGTTAAGGAATTCTTTTATAGGGAGTCGAATTTTCTTTCCCTCAACTAAAAAATCTTGATATAATTTTAGTGTCTTTATACAGATTCTTATTGATTGGTGATACAGATCTATTTTATTTTTACAATGAAAGGATGAAAGGGCTACTAGTATGTGTACTGTGTACATCTATCTTTTGGGAGTTCTTTGTCCAGCCCTGTATTTATCTTTCTCCTTGTCAAGAAGTTTTTTAAAACTTGTAAACTAACTAAAGCATTTGATCGATGAGAATTGATATTTGCACAAGTAAAATTTAATATTTGCACAAGGTCTCTCTCACAAGATTGTGGGACCCATCTATTATTCATGTGAGAAGAATCTTGTGGAACTATCATTTTTGCTTGTGGAAATATAAATTCCCTCGATGGATTGGTACTTTCTTGTTTCCCTAAGGTTATGTTCCCCGTAACATGAGTGACCAACAGTGCTTTTTGGCCTCCCAGCATCTTGTTTTCCCCTCTTAGTTTGTGTGAAAGAGAATAACGCACGTCTTGAGGTTCTATAACCCTTGCATCTTCTTTAAAGGCAGGGGTGAATATAGAATTTTAGCTTAAGAATGGCAAAATTTTGGATGTTCTAAAAAGCGGCTTAGGCACTAGGCTTCCTTGGCAACTCACCTAGGCGGGTTAGGCAGGGCAGGCGGGCTTAGGCGGGAAAGGCAGGCATAGGCGGGAGAAAGAGAGGAAAATAGATGTGCTACTAGCAAGTAATGCTTCAAAAGCGCAAGGATGGATTGCTGAAGGTGGTGATGATGAAGTTGAGGGTTGTTCGAGCCTTACTTGGGAGGCGGTTGGTGAAGCATCCGGAGCGGATAAAGTGCTAGGAGAAGTAGTAGAAATATTGGAGTAAGAGAACTCCATGAAGAAGATTTTTTGTGTATGATGACATGGAGGAAGAGGGAGATGAGGAGTATGAGTGTGAGTCCGATGGAGACATTATCTTTGAGGGAATGGATAAGAAGAGTTAGAGATATAAAGGGATATGGAGATGAGACTATTAGTTTGTATTTTTGATTATTTGTTTATGTTTGAATTTTGAACAATTACATGTTTGTGTTTGAACTTTGACATTGGCAATATGGATATGTGTTTGAACTTTAAGTAAATGCCTTTATTATCTTTATTATTGATTATTTTGTTTTGTATTATTGTTTTGTTTGGATAAATGTAAGATAAAATATTAAAATTGGCTTAAAATAAAAAATCCCGCCTAGACCCCCTAGGTGCTAGGCCTCCCGTCCACCCGCCTCCCGTCTCCCGTCTCCGTCTCCCGTCTAACGCCTTTTAGAACATTGTTTGATGTTACTCCTTTAATCTTTATAACACAAGTTTTCATTTAAATTTAACTAATATTTGAATTTAACGTAGTTAACACTTGAGCACAAAATTTGGTAGATATTTCAAAATAAACTCTTTTCTTGGGACGTCACAAAGAGGGAAGATGAAATTTTAATAGAAGATAGAGAATTAATGAGAGACTTAAATTTAAAGTATTTCTGAAATTAAGGCTGTCCAATTCCTATTTTGATGCATTATAAACCCCATTTTCATTCATATAGAAAAAGAAATCCCGACAAATCACAAGGGACAACTCCTCAGTTCTTTAATGGGTTGTTTCACTGTTATTTAAAAGGTATCCTCAATTCATATTCTAGATTACCACAATCACTTCATATACTCTCAATCAGTCAATCTGCACTTTTTACAAGACTTCTGAAGCTAATATAAGTTTGCCTAGTCTTTCTGTAGGTATCTCTGCTTGGCAGGCTTCATCACAGGAATTTGGTTAATTTAGTGGGATATTGTGTAGACAAAGGGCAACACATGTTGATCTATGAGTTCATGAGTAATGGAAGCTTGGAAACCTTTCTCTACAGTAAGTTTGGGAATCTACTTATTCAGTTATTTTTTGTTGATGATATCTCGATCCTCATTACAACACTACACCATGAGATAGTTTATTCTTGTGGCAACACCTGAGACTTCGTATGGTAGATCTTACGTTTGTTGGACAAAGAATTGTTTCAAAAAGCCAGAATTTTAGACTTGTCATTGTTGCCTGTCTGGTAGTTTCACAGCTGCTAGTTCAATACCTCAACATCTATGTTCTTTCCTCCTCCAATTGTTTGAACCCCGGGCTACAACTTTATCATGAAACATTGCAAGATTGATGCTGAACTAAGCTCATATCTTCACGAACATAGGAGGGCTGTTTGTTCTTGAAAAAAAGAAGCTATCACTTAGAATCTTAAAAGTGACCATTTTGATCTAAATATTTGATGTGTCATTATGTCCTGTTGTCACCTACAAGCCTCAGTTAGAGTTGCCTAAACCTCTTTTATGATAACATAGTATTGCCCTCTATATCCTTTTCTTTTTTTAAAAAAGGTCCAAATTAAAATATTGTTTGTCCTGCTGTTAACAAAATTAGACGAGGAGAAACGAACTTTGAGCTGGGAAGAACGGCTGCAAATTGCCCTTGACATTTCACATGGGATTGAATATCTTCATGATGGGGTATGCCGAGTGATGCACTTACACTTTAACCTAAGTACCCCTGTTTATTCTATTTTTTACATGCCAATTCCTTGGAACAGGCAGCCCCAGCTGTTATACATCGTGATTTGAAGTCTGCTAACATATTGCTGGATCAATCGATCAGAGCGAAGGTAATTGTACTGCATGATTATTTGTTTTTACTATTTTAAACCCGTTTCACTTCTGATTGGCTTGGCAATTATTGGGAAGTAATCAGTTAATGTTTTTTAATATCTGATTGGCTTGATGTGTACTTGTGTATGATCTTTATTGCTATCCCTTTAAACAGGTTGCTGATTTTGGGTTGTCAAAGGAAGAGAGCTTTGATGGCAGCCACTCAGGCCTCAAAGGCACATATGGCTACATTGATCCTGCTTACATATCTACAAACAAGTTCACAACCAAGAGTGACATCTATAGTTTTGGCATTATCCTATTTGAACTCATCACAGCCATCCATCCACACCAAAACTTAATGGAATATGTTAATCTGGTACCCTCCATTTTCTCACTCATCCAATCTTTATACCCCTATAAACTTGTCAAATTTACACAACTGTTTTTCCTTTCTCTGAAGGCGGCTATGAGTTCTGATGGTGTTGATGAAATTCTTGACAAACGGCTTATTGGGAAATGTGATCCTGAAGAAGCGAGGTGCTTGGCTCGCATCGCTCATAAATGCTTGCGCAACACTCCCAGAAAGCGCCCCTCAATTGGTGAAATTTCACAGGCAATATTAAGAATTAAACAGATGCACCTTGTTAGAGGAGGCACCATGTCGTTAATAGACTCAGAATTTTCGAGAGTGGTGAGCCGGATAGAGTCTCAACAAGTGGAGTTGAGTAGACTGACCAGCATAGATGAGTGATCATCGTGCAACTGAATGAAGCTAATTTTTTCTCCCTTGAAAATTTTTCTTTCTATTATGTTTTTGGCTGCACCTAAAATTAGTGGGAGTGCAATATAGAGTCGGACAAATTTAGGGAGAATTTTACCCCTGCTTTTGGTAAAAGATGGTGATGGAGATTATTGTCACCTCCCAATTTATATACTCAATCCATTCCAAAATATAGGATTAATATTAACTTTTTAAAGTTAATTATATAATTTAATTTACTTTTGAAAAAGTTAAACAAATTATACTATTTTTTTTAATTTAAAATTATCTCCACTTAACTTTAAATCTTACATTTTAAAGTTGGTGAGTATTATATAATGGTGCACAAATTTGTGTGCATATTATGTAATTAAGTAGTAGTGGAAGAATAAGCAGTAGTAGTGTGACGAGTATATGTTAATTTTAGAGGGGATTTAAGTCCTCGTAATATTATATAGGGGCTTCAAAAAGATGTATATTTATGTTATAATAAAAATATGTCAATTTTTGTTTAAACATATTAATGAATTGCACATATATTTATGTTAATTTACATGTTTCTATCACAACATACAGAAGGACTTTCGTTCAATGACATTGACAGTCGAATTGACACCCCTGTAATAATCAAAGAAAAACAAGGAGGGAAGGCAATAAACTTTTATAATTAGAATTGATATTTTTACGAGTAAATTTGATAATTTTTTTATATGAGCTGGACTCTATTTACTATTCATAATCATGTGAGTAAGAGTGTGAAAGTATCAAATTTATTTATGAAAATATCAATTCTCTTATAATTTATTAATTTAACGTCAAGCGCGTGAGGAAAAAAACTATAGAATAGAAAAAATTTTAAAATTATGTGACAAATAAAATTGTAGATGGAAAAAAAAATTGCACACAGACGTTAGAATGTGATATTAAAAAAATAAGGTGATGGAGAAAAGGATAGAGGAAATTAAGTTGTGAGAGAAAAAAAAGGAGTGAGGGAAAATAGGAAAATAAAGAAGAAAGTAGATACAACTCGTGACTCTATCTAGGGCTGAGCAAGTAAGTAATCAAATTAGAATTGAAACTGCACCAAAAATCGCACAAATCGCACTAATTAAAACCGCACTAACGGTTCCTGCGTATATTGTGGTTTTAAGTTAGTTGAATAACCAAATTTATGGTTCCGGTTTGGTTACTAGCCAAAACCGTAATTAAAAAACCAAAATCGAGCCATATGTGTATGTATGTATTGTGACGCCCCCAAAATTAGGTATACATCACCCATCTTGGGTCGCCACTTACATGGTACAGAATTTAAATACAACTTAATACATAAACTGTGAGTTTAAATACAAATATCGTCTACTAGATATTATACAAACTCAAAAAGGAGTCCTCATTACAATTATTATCACACTATTTCACAGAATAGTGAGGACTACTAATGCTATCTTCGGGACCATCACTTGTTTCCCAGACTCGTCCCAAATTATATTCTCATTTCAAGAGAAACGGTGAAAGAAAGGGTGAGCTCAACTAGCCCAAGAAGAAATATTATGACTAAGATAATGCGAATAAATTATCAATAGCCTTCAATGTTTAAACCGATAAAATATAATAAACATCAAGTTTAATCTGCGGTGAAACAAGCAATCCATTAAAAGAGTCAAGTAGAAAATAAAATCTACTATCTTTTATGATTTAAAAGGTTTTTCATCATCATTGTTATAAATGAGACTCGACTTTAATAAATATTCCACATCATCGAATCACCCCCGCACTTCTCTGCGAGGATATTCTTTAGTATCACGACCACAATTATTCATGCCTACTGACCAAGAATAGTTGTGTATTCATTAATGATCATGATCATGCCAACAATCGTCCACCAATGCACTACTACTGACCCGCGAGGATTTTTATCACATCATTTGTAACATTACGGTCATGATTACATCGAATAGTCTCGGTCAAAATCATACCAAGTCCATCTATGCACTACAGAGCCACGATGACTTTCAACATAATATAAACATGAGGATGATGACAATGATATAAGAATTCAATAAAACAAGTTCAAGAATTATTTTATCCGGGAATTATTAACGTCCAAATTGTCAACACGATGATCTTTGTTTTGTAGAGTAAAATTCAAGAATGATTAGAAGAATATTTCCATGAAAAGATCTTTGAATGAAATGCAAATATCGAGGATATTCTACTAATTTCATGGAGTATAGAAGTCAAAGTTTTAACCAACCGGGTATAATAAAGAATGGAATAACAAAAGAAATCACCGTGCATGCGATAGACCGCATACAGGTAGGTTATTCCAATGAATAATAAATAACGGAACCCGTGTCCGCCAGAAACGCATGCAGACAGTGATGTTCCAATGTAATAATAAAGAATGGAACCAGTCCGCGTAAAGAAACACATGCAGACATGTGATGTTCCAAATGTAATAATAATAAAGAGCGGAACCAGTCCGGTGTAAAACACATGAGCATGTGATGTTCAACGGAATAATAATAAAAAGATTTTAACCAGTCCTGTAAAACACACGTATGTGATGTTCCAACGGAATAATAATAAAGACGGAACCAGTCCTGTAAAACACACGAATGGATGTTCCAATGAATAATAGAAGAATGTCACCAATATATAGGGTAAACCACATATACAAAAGTTATTCCAATGTAATAATAAGCAATGGAATAACAATGAGTTCTCTTCATGAATAAGAAAGAATAACACCCTTACCTTTGGTAGGAGATTGAATACCGCAGCAGTGTAGTAACAAAATACTCTTCTTCTTTCTCTCTTATTCTCACTATACTTTCTCTCTATATAGCTTGAATGAATTCGTGAAAAATAATGAAGCACTAGTCCTCTATTTATAGAAGATTTCTAGCTTAGCACCTGCTGTGTGAAAAGGCAAGTGGCTTGACGACAGATAATGTGAAAAGAAAAGTGGTTTGGCGCTCAGTAATGTGAAACGACAAGTGGTTCGGCGCTTTGTAATGTGAAACGACAAGTGGTTCGACGTCTAGTAAAGGTAATTACTATCGATTGAAGGTAATTACTATTCACAAGGGTAATTACTATCGACGGTAGGTAATTACTATCGACGAAGGTAAATACTATATCGATGAAGGTAAATACTATTGACAAAGGTAATTACTATTCACAAAGGTAATTACTATTGACGAAGAGACTCTTAGATGATGACATATGCCCCCCCATAAAATAATCAAACTTACCACAAACGCGTCTCATAATGTAGACTCTTTATATACATTAAGGATTGAATAAATATTACCACAAATCATTTTATTTTTAATCAACACATATTTAATCTTTCAACAATTATTAATCATTTATAACTTGTCGTCTCAATTATTGATTTAATACTATAACATATTATACGATGATCTTGTGACAATAATTGAATCAATAATATAAGAGATATGATCAAAGAATTATCAGTAGTAATAATTGAGCATAAATGAGTGACTTCTCACGTAAGCATCAATAATCAATACTGCATTATTACTATTCAACCACGCCGATTCGCATTTTTTACCAACGGGTAGTTCAATGCAGTTTTAATGGTAACACCTCCGCCGTTATTTTTATAAAATATTTTTGTCGTTTTCTCAATCCGATAATAATTACATTGTGGGGTCCACCAATGATTGAGTAGTTGTAGGAATATTCCCTAACAAAAGAATATTCCCACCAAACGAATATTTTATAACAACTTGCATACTTTGCAAAATTTATAAATATTACCCACAACTATAACATTATATCAAATTTATTCCATAATATTCAAAAATAATATTTATAGAAAAATTCATCTTTATTTATAAAAGTTGGGGTCTTACAACCTCCCTTCTTATGAAATTTCGCCCTCGAAATTAGGTGCGATACGCACTGGTATGTCGAAGAGGTAAGGATACCTTGATTTCATTTCGATTCTAACTCCCAAGTCATTTCCTCAACATCGTGGTTCCTCCACAAAACTTTGACTTGAGGTATAACCTTGGAGCGTAGAATATGTTCCTTCTTATCCAAAATTTGAACAGGAACCTCTTCATAGGTCAAATCTTCCCCTATTTCGTCCGGTTCTAACTCAATAATATGGTTCGGGTCTTTCACATATTTACGTAACATGGATATGTGAAAAACGTTATGAACACGAGACATATTTGGCGGTAGAAATGAAGTCTATAGCCACGCCCTACTCGATCGAGGATTAAAAATGGACCGATGAATCGAGGATTAAGTTTTCCTCTCTTTCCAAATCTTGTAACTCCTTTCCATGGAGCAACTCTTAACAACACACGATCTCCTATATCGAATTCCACGTCCTTTCGATGAAGATCAGCATAACTCTTTTGTCGATTTTGTGAGGTTTTTATACGTTGTCGGATCGTTTGAATCTTTTCCGTAGTCATACGTACCAACTCCGGTCCCAACAACGTTGCTTCACCCACCTCATCCCAGCATACTGAGAGAACGACACTTTCTTCCATACAACGCTCAATGGAGCCATACCAATACTTGCTTGATAACCTGTTGTTGTAGGAAAACTCCACCAATGGTAAGAACTTGTCCCAACTTCCTTGAAATCAAGGACACGAGTCTTAATAGATCTTCAAGAGTTTGAATAGTCCTCTCCGATCGTCCGTCTGTCCGAGGATGATATGCCGAAGCTAAATCGTAAGTCTGTGCCCATAGCTTTTTGCAAACTAACCCAAAATCGTGAAGTGAATCTTGGGTCTCGAATCGAAACTATGGATACCGGCGATACCATGCGCCTTACAATCTCGCTTATATACATACGAGCAAGACGTTCAAGTGTATAAGTTTCTCGATCGGTGAAGAAATGAGCGACTTGGTCAATCTATCAACAATGACCCAAATCAGATCAATGCCTTGAGAAACCTTAGAAGACCGTGAATGAAATCCATGGTAATGTGCTCCCACTTCCATTCGGAATTTCAAGTGGTTGCAATGGACCTTTTGGTACTTGATGCTCCGCTTTAACTCGTTGACAAGTTAGACACCTTGAGATAAACAAATATTCTCTCTCTCTTCATATTGCTCCACCAAAATGTATGACGAATATCATGATACATTTTGGTACTCCCGTGATGGATTGCAAATGGTGTGTTGTGCGCCTCCATCATGATATTATACTTTAAATCGTGGTCGTTAGAACACAAAGTCCGGAGTTGACTCAAGTATTCCTTCTTCATCGATTCTTGCTTCCTAAGATAGCACCTTCTTGCACTTTCTTCCTCATACGCATCACCTCCAGTCCGTAGCTTGAAAGCGACTTTAACTTTATCGATTAAAGTCGGTTCTACTCGTGATACTCGCTATCATCACATGCGTCTCGAGTCTTTAACTCTATCTCCATCCTTTGCAAGTCACACAAAATGGGCCTCTAGCGTTGACAATATCGCACTTTCGTGCTTGCATATGATTTTCTACTCAATGCGTCGCCTACCACGCTCACTTTTCCGGATGGTATTGGATGGTATGATCATAATCTTTCAACAGCTCAAGCCAACGTCGTTGTCGTCGCATGTTGAGTTCCTTTTGTGTGAAGAAATATTTGAGGCTTTTATGATCCGTAAAGATCTCCACTTTCTCCCCATACAAGTAATGCCTCCAAATTTTAAGTGCAAAAGACAACAAACCGCTAACTCTAGATCATGAGTAGGATAATTCCTCTCATATTCTTTGAGTTGTCGCGAGGCATAAAGGCTATAACTTTTCCATGTTGCATGAGAACACATCCCAACCCTTTGCCCGGAGCATCATCAGAGATGACAAATCCTCCGAGCCGAGATGGTATTGTCGTAATGCAAAAATGAAATAAGTCTCCTCTTGAGTTCTTGAAAACTCTTCTCACATTCTTCGCCTCCAATCGAACTTTGTATCTTTCCGAGTCACCGAGTTAATGGAGTAGCGATTCGAGAAAATCCTTCCACGAATCTCCGATAATAACCAAATTAAACCGAGAAAGCTACGTGCTTGATGAATCGATTTAGGTTGTTCCCAACTTTGAATAGCTTCAATCTTTCTTTGGGTCAACAGATATTCCATGACTTGATACCACGTGCCCAAGGAATGCTACTTCTTCAAGCCGAACTCACATTTCTTCAACTCGGCATAAAGCTTATATTCACGAAGCTTTTGGAGTGTCACCTCAAGTGTTGCTTTCATGATCTTCACTATTTTGGAATAAATAAGGATGTCATCAATAAAGACGACCACAAAGTGATCTAAATATTCCTTGAATACTCGGTTCATCATATCCATGAAGGCGGCGAGAGCATTAGTCAATCCAAAGGACATGACTAAGAATTCATAATGCCCATATCGAGTTCTCGGCGAGTCGCTTTTGAATGTCACGGCTCTAATCTTCAATTGGTGATATCCTAACGAAGATCTATCTTTGAAAAGAATTTGGCTCCTTGCAACCGGGTCAAACAGTCATCAATACGCGGCAATGGATACCTATTTTTGATGGTGACATGATTCAATTCCCGATAATCAATACAAAGTCGCATACTCCCATCTTTCTTCTTCACGAATAGAACAGAGAGCACCCCAAGAGGAGAAGTACTAGGGACGAATAAAGCCAATGTCTAATAATTCCTGCAGTTGGGTCTTTAACTCCTGAAGTTCAATAGGAGCCATTCGATATGGGGCTTTGAAATAGGTTTTGTATACGGTTCAAGTTCGATACAAAATTCAATTTCACGCTCTGGGGTAGGCCAGAAGTTCTTCGAGAATACGTCGAGAAATTTATTAACAATAGAAATATCGTTCAAAACCGACGTATTTTTGTTTAAATCGTGACATGAGCTAAGAAAGCTTGACATCCGCTTTTTAATAAACGAATAGCTTTATGGCTTGAGATGACCGTGATTGATTTTAATGGGTTGGTCGTTTGAATTCGCATAATAGGTTGATTAGGAATATGAAAGCTAACAACCCTTACGAAAACAATCAATTTTTGCATGATAAGTAGTTAACCAATCAATCCATAGAATCACGCCAAATGCAAGTATTTTTAATGAAATAAGATCGATAGGTAATGTGAGGGTACCGATTTGAAACCAAACAAGACTTATAAACGATGGATGTAATGAAGGTTTCTCCCAACGGAGTTTCCACAGATAAGTCAAAGTCTAATTTCTCCTGAGTCAAATTTAATCGATGAGCGCAAGTAGGAGAAATAAAAGAATGGGTAGAACCCAGGTATCAAATAAAGTATAGACTTCATTAGAGTTTATGATAAGCTTACCCGTGATGACCTCATTCGGATTCCTTGCTCTTTGGGAGGTCACAACAAACGCCTCCCTTGCACTACACTGCTTATGAATTTTCCGGGATGGCCTTTGGTGCCTCCATCCTAGCCGAATTTGTCCTCAGAAATGACAAAAATCGAGCTAAGTGACCTTCTCTTCCACAATTATAACATGCTTTGGACTAAGCATGACGCAGCTTGGATCGATGTGTCCTCTCCTCCGCATTTGAAGCATATGATAGGTGGTCTTTCTCCTTCCTTAACAATGGGTCTTTGGTCTTTGACGTCTTTCCATCATTGTTGAATCTCCGTTTCTTGAAATGTCCATTCTTATTATTTTGGCCCCGATTACCACCGGCGGTTACCATATCCGCCCGTTGATTCCCTCCACGCTTGTTGTCACCGCTTCGATGACTACTCTCCGCCGGTATTATAATTTTGCTTACCGCTTCTCTTTTAGTTAAGGTTGACTCATTATCGCGCGTCCACTAATCGAGCCCTATTTACAACATCTCGAATACAAACACGCTTTATAAGAAATAAGATGTTGACGTATCTCCCGACTTCAAACCTCTTAAAAACATTCGCGCCATTCTCTCTTCATTATCCACCAAGTGGGGCGAAACCGTGATAACTCCGCAAATTTTGCCTCGTATTGCGACACGGTCCATATTGTTTTGTTCCAACTTGATAAACTCCACCTCCTTCATGTGGCGAATAATACTTTCGTGAAAGTATTTGTCGTTGAATGCCTCCTCGAACTTCTCCCAAGATATCTTCATCAAAGAAGTTGAGTACGTTTCTGGTATTCCCACCAAGAATCTGCCTCTCGCAAACAACATAAAGGCGTGAAGGGAACCTTTTGCTCCTCGAAGCATCCCAAGACATCAAATATCTTGGTAATCTGCTTTATCCATGCTTCCGCCGTAAGTGGTTTTGGCTCTCCTTAAACTCCGGTGGTCCCAAATCCTTGAATTGTTTAGCGGTGACCGCCTCGAGAGTTTTTCGTGTTTCACCCCACGTTTTGGACAGAGTCGCTCTCTCACTTCAGTCATTGCATAAATTGCATAAAAGCTCCTGAACATTTGATCATTCATCATTTGGTCGGTGTTATTGTTGTTTGCATGAGGATTGTCGCCTTCACGATGCACATTATCCTCGATTATTGATATGTGGTGAATCAACGATCGCTGCGCTCCATTGCTATTCTCAACATTCTCGGATGTCATTTTCGATCATCGCCACAAAACAAAAGGTTAATTGACATGTAACAAATTATCCCTATCTTCCGACAACCAATAAAATAAAGCACATAAACTTAGGTAGGTCATACTAGCGAAGGTATTCCCCGCCTCTCCCTCCTAGTACTATTCTCACATCTTAGCCAGGATCATATCCCTAAGCTCGATATCAACCGTGACGCCCCCAAAATTAGGTATACATCACCCATCTTGGGTCGCCACTTACATGGTACGTAATTTAAATACAACTTAATACATAAACCGTGAGTTTAAATACAAATATCGCCTCTACTAGATATTATACAAACTCAAAAAGGAGTCCTCATTACAATTATTATCACACTATTTCACGTAATAGTGAGGACTACTAATGCTATCTTCGTGACCATCACTCGCTTCCCAGACTCGTCCCAAATTTATATTCTCATTTCAAGAAGAAAGCGGTGAAAGAAAGGGTGAGCTCAACTAGCCCAAGAAGAAATATTATGACTAAGATAATGCGAATAAATTATCAATAGCCTTCAACAAAGTGTTAAACCGATAAAATATAATAAACATCAAGTTTAATCATAGTGGAACAAACAATCCATTAAAAGAGTAAAGTAGAAAATAAAATCTACTATCTTTTATGATTTAAAATGTTTTTCATCATCAAGTATATATTTGAGACTCACTTTAATAAATATTCCACATCATCGAATCACCCCGCACTACTACCAAAGATATTCTTTAGTATCACGACCACAATTATTCATGCACTACTTTCGACCAAGAATAGTTGTGTATTCATTAATGATCATGATCATGCCAACAATCATCCCACCAATGCACTACTACCAATCGAGGATTTTTATCACATCATTTGTAACATTACGGTCATGATTACACCGAATAGTCTCTGTCATAATCATACCAAGTCCATCTATGCACTACAGCCACGATGACTTTCAACATAATATAAACATGAGGATGATGACAATGATATAAGAATTCAATAAAACAAGTTCAAGAATTATTTTATCCAGAATTATTAACGCCCAAATTGTCAACATGATACTATTTTGTAGAGTAAAATTCAAGAATGATTAAAAGAATATTTCCATGAAAAGATATCTTTGGATGAAACGCAAATATCAAGGATATTCTACTAATTTCATGGAATATAAAGTCAAAGTTTTAACAAACTGGGTATAATAAAGAATGGAATAACAAAAGAAATCACCATACATGCGATAGAATCGCACAGCAAAAGCGAGTTATTCCAACAGAATAATAAATAACGGAACCAGTCCCACGAAACGCATGCATGTGATGTTCCAACAGAATAATAAAGAATGGAACCAGGTCCGGCGTAAAACACATGCAGACGGATGTTCCAATGTAATAATAATAAAGATTTAAACCAGTCCTGTAAAAACACATGCATGTGATGTTCCAACTGAATAATAATAAAGATTTTAACCATGTCCTGTAAAACACACGACATGGATGTTCCAATGTAATAATAATAGAAGAATGTCACCAAGTATAGGGTAAACCAGCATATCTGAGTTATTCCAATGTAATAATAAGCAATGGAATAACAACAGATTTCTTCATGAATAAGAAAGAATAACACCCTTACCTTTGGTAGGAGATTGAATATGCGCAGTGTAGTAAATAAAATACTCTTCTTCTTTTCTCTTATTCTCTCTATACTTTCTCTCTATATAATTGAATGAATTTGTGAAAATAATGAAGCACTAGGCCTCTATTTATAGAAGATTTCTAGCTTAGCACTTTCGCAGGTGTGAAAAGGCAAGTGGCTTGACGACCGATGATGTGAAAAGAAAAGTGGTTTGAAGTGGTGTCGACAAGTGGTTCGGCGCACCAGAATGTGAAACGACAAGTGGTTCGACGTCTGGTAAAGGTAATTACTATTGACGAAGGTAATTACTATTCACAAGGGTAATTACTATCGACGAAGATAATTACTATACTATAAATACGATTGAAAGGTAAATACTATTGACAAAGGTAATTACTATTCACAAAGGTAATTACTTATTGATGAAGAGACTCTTTGATGATGACATATATGCCCCCATAAAATAATCAAACTTACCACAAACGCCTCATAATGTACTTTTTATATACATTAAGGATTGAATAAATATTACCACAAATCATTTTATTTTTAATCAACACATATTTAATCTTTCAACAATTATTAATCATTTATAACTTGTCGTCTCAATTATTGATTTAATACTATAACATATTATACGTATGATAATCGCCGTGATAATTGAATCAATAATATAAGAGATATGATGCGGCAAAGAATTAATGTAGCAATAATTGAGCATAGGTGAGTGACTTCTCACGTAAGCATCAATAATCAATACCGTAGTGTCTACTATGCAACCACGCCAGACATCGCATTTCTTTACCAAAGGTAGTTCAACAGCTTTTAACAGTAACACCTCCGCCAAGTTATTTTTATAAAATATTTTTGTCGCTTTCTCAATCCGACAATAATTACATTTGTGGGGTCCACCAATGATTGAGTAGTTGTAGGAATATTCCTAACAAAAAGAATATTCCCCACCAAACGAATATTTTATAACAACTTGCATACTTTTGCAAAATTTATAAATATTACCCACAACTATAACGTTATATCAAATTTATTCCATAATATTCAAAAATAATATTTATAGAAAAATTCATCTTTATTTATAAAAGCTGGGGTCTTACATGTATGAAGGGGCGGATCGAGTATAAGGGAAACTTATGCTCAATTTTTTTTTAATAGGTAAACTCAATAGGGGCGGAATTTATAAGTTAGTAAAGTCAAAGGGCCAGATTAATAAACAAGTTGAACTTGTTGGGGCAAAAGAAAAAACATCCATTCTAATCTAAATATCTAATTCTTCAAAGTTCAAAGCAACTAAAGGCCAAAGGCTACTGCTAAACAGCTAAAGTGCTAACTACTAAGTACGCTCATTTTGTATTTTGATTTAGAAAATATTCCACAGTTTTCATGTAATGAAGAATAAGTTGCAGAAAAAATTTACATTTTAGATTTGTATTTGTCTACATTAATGAACTTATATCAATTTCGAAAATAGAGAGCTTATTTTATATCAATTGTTGTTTCAATTGGTTTTGAAACCGAAACCGCACCAATCAAAAGCGGTTTCATGTGCGGTTTTGAATTTATCAAACCGCACCTAAGCGGTTTCGGCTTCAAACTGTACCAAACCGCACCATGTTCACCCCTAACTCTACCAGTGCAAAAAAAATTACACGCTTCGTAATATAGATGGATAGATATGTAGATATACGGTCCAGATTTTAAGCTCACCCTTTATCTAGCTCACCTTGCTCACCCTCCTTTAGCGATGGACTGAGCGACGATTTGGTCCGTCGCTGTATGTAAAATCGTCGTCTTAGCTTTTAGCGACGAATAACATATAGCAACGGATCGAATCGTCGCTCGGTTCGTCGCTAAAAGAGATGAACAAGGTGAATTAGATAAAAATTGGACTTAAAATCCGGACTGTTACTGTAAATTATGATGTAATTCAATCCAGGAATTTGGAGCAAAACTCGCCTAAGTTCCCAAATTCGCTTTAGGCGAATACACTAAATTCAGGTAGTCTCTCTCCTTTTTTTAAATTTATTTTAAAACTACTTAAAAAGTGTCTATTAATACTTATTTATTTATAAAGTCAACAACAATAAATAATTATATCATACCGAATAAATCCTAAACCTTAAATCTTAAAACTCTAAAATCTTAAACTTTGTTTTTTTTTAGTAGTATTCAAATTACACCTAAGTCATTGAATTCTGTAAGGTTTTGGTCTAATTTTTTTTTTTCACTCGCTAAACACTAAACCCTATTTTTTAGATGTATTCAAATTACACCTAAATCACTGAATTATGTAAAAATTTGAATAAAAATAAATATTATAATTTTTTTTAGAGTAAAAAGAAAAGGACCAGTCGTTAAAATCAGTCCCCCCTAGAATTATTCTATGAGACAGGTTGATAGAAAAAATAAGACAGGAAATTTAGATACACACTATTACTTGTCGTTTTAGAAAAAAAATACAAAAATTAAGAAACGTAATTAGTACTTTATTTAAGTGATCAAAATAGTTATAAAATTTCTATACTACCTTTCTAAAATTTATTGAAAAGATAAAAGAGAAACACGTTTGTATTTAATAAAGGGATAATATGTGGAAAATTAAATCATTATTACTTTCTTAAAATCTTTAAATAACAAGTAAAAATAAATAAATTTCACCCCTTAAAACTTGGGCTTATTGAACCATGAGCTCTGATATTACTTATATCCATCTCACATCAATTTCATCACATATTTGTGTAAACTAGCCCAATAAATATGTTAGACCATGATCTTTATTTAAAAAGTTAATTTATTAAATTGAGATTTCACCATATTTATTAACTAAAGTAATTTCACTTTCAGATTAAATTGGTTTTTGAGTACATGTACAATAATAAAAAAAAAAAACTAGAAAGGCAAGTATGTGGTCATTCACTGTTGCAGAACCCGACCCATGTGATGAATTCATCCTTTCATATAGGGTAAATTACATATTTTAGTACATTTTAAAAAATAATTACAATAATGATGTATCCATAAAATAATTACAAAAGTAATATACTTTTCCATATTTATTTACAATAATAGTGCAATTAGGATTCCTTAATTTAAGGGATTAGTTTTGGTAAGACGCTACTATATCTTCTCTTCTAAGCCCTTCTATATCTTCTCTCCAATTCGTCGAACTTCTCCTCCTCCTAGCCGCGGCGTTGGGTGTAAAATGAGAGCATATTTCATATTTACAGACAAAAGCAGAGAGTAATGTGAAGTTCAAACTCTCAGCCCACAAGTCATCTTCCCATACATTTTCTTCCCACAAGTCATCATATTTTGCATCATTTGTATCCAGACCAAAATGGCCTTCGTCTTCATTTGTTTCATCCGATGGACTGGTTACAGTAATGGCCTATTGCCTGCCTCATGTAGTATGTATCCGTTGTTTATAACTGCTTTAAGTGAATGGTAATATGAGTGTGGTTGTTCTTAGCATGCTTTTATAATTAGGTGATGACACCTTCATTTTTTAGGCTATGGGGACATATCAGGGAACATACGTTGGTGGGATATGATGACTGGGCAGTCTTCTTCATTTAACACTCACAGGGAAGGTATTCGGAGAATCAAGTTTTCACATGTTGTTCCTGGAGATCAAGGTAACCAATACACACCTGCAGTTTTTTCATAGCGCAGTTGGTAACCAAACTTTCATCTCAAGGTTACCAAATTGTCATACTAAGGTAACCAAACTTTTATACTGAGGTAACCAAACTTTTATACTAAGGTAACTAAACTTTCATCTCAAGGTTACCAAACTGTCATACTGAGGTAACCAAACTTTTATACCAAGGTAACCAAACTTTTATACTAAGGTAACCAAACTTTTATACCAAGGTAACCAATCCACTTCCACACCATCAGTTTTTCATAGTGGAGGTGGATTGGTTACCTTGGTATGACAATTTGGTTACCTTGGTATAAATGTTTGGTTACCTTGGTATAAAAAGTTTGGTTACCTTAGTATAAAAGTTTGGTTACCTTGGTTACCAAGGTTTTGGTTACCTTAGTATAAAAGTTTGGTTACCTTAGTATAAAAGTTTGGTTACCTTGTTATAAAAGTTTAGTTACCTTGGTACGAATGAAAGTAGTATGCACACAAGCCAATCATGTTTGATGATAAAGCATATACTTTGTTACAATCTTATTCATTTATTAATAAAAAGTATTAATTTATTAAAGGCTTTTAATTATCTACATGATGTTGTTTTATAATATGTGATAAACCCATAGTTTTAAGCAATGCTTTTAGAATAATGATGATGATCATTTTAATGAGATCTAAATTCTTTGAAAGCTTAAAACTAAAATAGTTCCCAATCGTTGGATTACTAAATTGGGGATTAGTGAATCTGGATAGATTGGTACATCGTTGCTTTGCTTTCATTGGATGAGGATGATTGATCTCATGATCATTTGTGTGGAGACACTAAAGCAAGTATGTAGGTGCTTATTAGAGAATAAGTTCACTGAATGTGGCTCGCTAAGGAATACCTAATGGAGTTTTATTTGCCTGTCAATAGGAATTCCTGTAGTGATAGTAGTACAAGTGATCCTTGGACTTGAGATCATCATAGTATCTTGTGTATGATGAGTTATACTTTGACTTATTCCTTAAGACCCTTAGGGTATATCAAAGGGTATGCTTGGGTATAATAAGTTGTACATGGAGATAATGTATGATCAATAAAGAATCTACCACTTCTAATAAAAGAAGAGAATGTCCTATGTGATTCGATAAATGACAACCCAAGTAGTCCTTGGTTAAAGCGAGAATGAAATTAGAAAGGAGTTTCTAATTTGCATTATTTGAGTTGTGCATTTAAGGATCGAAATACATATAATTAAATAAAATAAGACTTGACAAGAATTCCATGCCTTATATTTAATTGGGACATTGTATGGTGGAAGGATTGAATTGTTTCGGAAACTATTTACTCAAAGGTTCTTTAATGATTAATGTTGAAATCTATATTATCCGGAAAGTCGTTAATCATAGGGAGGCTTTTATCCCTATTGTAGAATAAATATTATTTATTTAAATAAATTAATTGTTTAATTTATTTATTTAAATAAGATTAGAATTGTTCTAATTGATTTATTCACAACCTGGTTTTAATATGGAGAACCTAAAGGGTCACACCATAAAAGGAAGAATAATTATTTAAGAAGTTAATGGCATAATCGTAATAATATGTTATGTATATTTAATTTAATCTATGGTGATAGAATAAATTAAATAGCTTAATATTTATTATTTAATATTTTAGAAATATTAAATATAAATTAATAAGAGGAGTCTTATTAATATTATTACAATTATTATTATTTTAATTTCTAAAAGAGTTTAGGAATTAATTTAATATAAATACTCTCATTTATTCCTAATTGGATTAGGAAGGAAAATTAGTTAAAGGAGTTTAATTAATTATCCCTAATAAGATTAGGGAGCTTAATTAATTAAAAGAATTTAATTAATTAAAACCCAATTCCTTAATTGTTAAGGTGGGTTGCCCACATCTATAAATAAGAGGAGTCTTATTATGGGTGATGGGGGTTGTTGACTTTTACAACGACATAATTCCAATTTGTTGGAGAGTACCCTTTTCTATAGAGATAGAAAACTAGGGTTTGAGCCAAATACACCATCTTCTTGAATTCTTTATTTTTCCTTGGTGGATCACCTCTAGAGGCCAAACATATGGGTGGCTAACGTTGATCAAAGGAAGGAACAAAACCCCGGTGGATTCAAGTTGAACGCGAAAGGATTTGGAGGTGAACTTGTACCTGAGGAAGCTCGATCTTCAAGGAAATGATTTTATTCTTTATCTTTTCGTTTAATTAATAATTATGCATAAAGGGTGATCCGGGTATATGGTTTGTGAATAGGAAAGAATATCCGTGTTTCCTTTAATAATTTTTTTTTATATGGAATTGGATTCCATAATTAATTAAAATAAAAGAGTTTATTTTAATTAAAGATTTTTTTTTACATGGAATTGGATTCCATAATTAATTAAAATAAAGGAGTTTATTTTGATTAAAGATTTTAATTAAAATAAAATAGTTTATTTTATTCAAAATAGGATAAATTAAAATAAAATAGTTTTATTTTGATTTAAATTTGGATTAAAATAAAGGAGTTTATTTTGATTCAAAAAAATAGATTTTATACTAACTAAATTTGCCCATTAAATGGTATCAATATATATATATTAAATGTTTATTATTCATGAGATGAATGTTATTTATTGATGCATATGGTGATGTGTATGATAATAAATGGGATTGATTATGGACTATTGACCAATATGATTGGATTTTATTTTAGTTGGATGCATGAATGTATGGGTTTTATTAAATGGGTCTGCATGAACCTCATCTTCTCTAATTTTTCAATGTAAATTCTATCTCCTCCTATGTACTTCCCTTGATTGGCGATCAAGGTTTCTATTTATTTTAAAATAGTTATGAAATAGGAATAGTTAGAATTAAATTTTGAAAATTGGAGATCAAGGAGCAAGGAGCGCTTGAAGACCCGTTTGTAATGGAGCCCCGGTTTAAATGTAATAGTTATATTTAAATATTATTTCTTGCACCCCCAGGGTTTGACCTTTTGGTTCACTTGGTGGCTCTAGTGAACCAAACTAGAATAAAAGTCCATAATCAATCCGGAGTAGAATATAGTATTCTATATGTGCATGTTTATACTATATATATTATATATTATGCAAACATGCTTCGCATGTTAATTAATATAACGCGTATTTTATATATATATATGCATGCGCTAAACAAGATGAGACAAATTAATAACAAAACCCTCAATTTTTATATTAAGTCCTAAGCGTTCAAAGATATTTGGAATATCGAACGTCATTTTTAGCATGATAAAATTAATAGAGTATTAAATATTTAATATGAGTTTGTTGTGTCACCACAAGGCAAGTATTAAGTATTTAAGATGTTAATTATCACATTTGATGCTTATAAAGAAAATTGAACAATATTATTTTGTTGTGTCACCACAAGGATGATATTTTTCTTTTTTGAATATATGGAGTGCTAGGTCGGACTTAACTTGGATAATTTTGATTCGGATGTGCCACCACTTGATCAAAAATAATCTAAGAGGCAAAATACAAGAGTTGCATAGTTCTTGTAATTGACAAAAGTTGTCTACCTATTTATTTATATATAGTTTGTTGTGTCACCACAAAGCTATATACATTTGAAATGGGATCCTTATTCTCACTAGCAAATCTTTAATTAGATTTTGCGAACTATATAAGTGAGGTAATATAGTTTGAAGAAAATAGTGGGAGATACCAATTTAAAACAAGACCTAATTTATTTTGGTAATTAATAATAGAATGTATGTTAAAATGTTGTTAATTACAAATTCATTTACTGAAATTTTACAATGTCTAAAATTACTATCAACTTTGCGAAGCATATTAGATGCTAAATTAATCGAATTTGAATTAAACGGATTAGTTAAGGAATTTGAGAATAGTTCTCATAAATGAAAAGCTATCTTATGTCCTTAATACACCTATCCTGCAATGGTTGCGAATAATGCCTCGAGGAAGAGATTGCTACTTTTAGAAAGTGGCGAAGATGATGCATACCGCTCGATACATCGTGCTTTCGTATCCATGAAGTAACAAGCTTGACGTCGACTGAAACTATGGATACTTCTACTATACTCCCGCACGTCAAGTAGTTGATGGTGAGGAAAGTAGGGCCGATAGATATCGAGATATCTAAGGAGCTCTTTCGATCTAGAATGGCCAATGGCACTATAGTGCGACACAAAAAGTTCTTAACATAATCAATTTGATTGATCAATTAGGACAACTGGTTTTGTCATGGATGGAGAGTTGAGCCAAGATTTGATCTTGCACTCACTCCGGACTCCTTTCACAATTGTTGTGAATTTTTCATATGAACAAGCTAGATATCGGCTTTCTTTGATTTGCTTAACATGTTGAAAAATGTTGAGAGTCACTTTCCAACCAAGAAAGATCAAGTCTTCTTGGTAGGGGCCAAAGGATCTTCCTAAAATAAAGAACGATTCAAAGAAGGTAAATAGAAAGGCATAAACAAAGGATAATAAGAACAAAATCGATATGGATAGCAAAGGAGTTTGCTTCCACTACAATAAGCCTGAACAATTGGAAAGAAATCTGCGAGAAGCATCTTGCGAGAGGCTAACCAAAGAAGCTTAGTGAAGTTTGATTCTGTCTGATTTTTGTTCATGATTGAAATAAATTTTTCTTTAAGTCAAAGTTCTACTTGGGTATTGGATACCGACTTTGGTTATCATAAATATAGATTTATGAAGGGACCAAGCAGAAGTAGAAAGCTAAACAAATATAAGTAATCCTATGTGCGGGAAATGTAGCAAAGGTTGCCATATTAGCCATAGAAACTTATAGTTTAGCATTGCCTACGGGCAAGTCTATTAAGTTAATAAGTTGTTATTGTATTCCAGTTCTCGTTAGAAACATTATTTCCATTTTATTGTTGGACAATGAAATTTTGGTATTATAATTAAGAACAATTATTGTTCTATTTATAATAATAATGTTTTGTATAGAACTGGAATATTACTTAATAAATTTAGTATACTTGACTTACATAAAAAAAATAATTTTGCATATTGAACAAATTAGTATAAGAAAGGAGATGATCATTCAAAGAGTTGAATGTGTGTATTTGCTAAAAAATACAAGTGTGAATTATTTGAAAGGTTCAAAGAATTCAGAAGTGAAACAAATTGACAAAGTATTAAGATTCTTTGATTAGATCAAGGAATAAATACTTGTGCAATAAGTTTCTAGATCATCTCAAATGGTTTTCTCATAATGGACACATCCCGATACGCAATAATTGATTGATGTATCCGAATGAAAAATCGTACCTT
Organism: Panax quinquefolius; assembly: GCA_020205615.1. Classification (NCBI taxonomy): domain Eukaryota; kingdom Viridiplantae; phylum Streptophyta; class Magnoliopsida; order Apiales; family Araliaceae; genus Panax; species Panax quinquefolius. The sequence goes on from CM035156.1 coordinate 24,412,027, forward strand.
GTTGGACATGGTGCGGTCCATAATGATTTCTTGACATTCCAAAATCCTTACGGGATAATGTCCTAGAAATGGTACTGCATATCTACTGAAAATGGTAACCTCAAAATCCATTGAAGACTCCATAAAAGTTATGGATGGGGAGGATTCCTAATCTTAAGTATGTTAAGATAAGGGGTTCCAACTTATGTGAAATGGTTTCAAAAGGATAAGATTGGGACAAGATTTGTGACAAGTGTCGATTTGTGGGACATCCTAAAGTAAGTTTAGGGTATATGTTCTATAATTCTACTTAGCAAAAAGGTGTTTATTACGAAACACGCTGCCTTCTAAGATAAAGGCGTTTATCATTGAAAGGGGCTAGTGGGAGGATAATAGATCTTGAAAAGTTCAATAACCACAAAACACTATAAGTCAAATAAGAGGAACTTGTAGATAGACCTATTGTACCACAACCGAATCGTAAATCTGGAATAGTACCAAAGATACCTAGGAGGTATGGATTCATCATGGATGATGATGATGAGGTACACATCATGAAAGATGATGATCCGAGTTACATTCGATGAGGTAAGACTTCTAGTGTGTACAAAAGGGTCGGTTAGGGAGCGTCGTGAAATTTCTAGTATTATATGTTGATATACTACGGATAAGGAATGACATACCAATGCTAAAATCGGTAAAGATAAAGTTGTACAAACATTCCTCCATGAATGATTTGGAAGAGTATCTTAATTGGGGATATAAATCTATATAGATAGATTTAAGAGATGCTCGACTTAACCCGAGGCGATATATTCATTTGATGCTAAAGTCGTTTAGCATGGCAAACTCCAAGAGATGTCTCATGTCGATGAGCTATGGAGTGTATCCTCTTAATAGTCCCCACAGACTCACGAAAAGAGAGGTCGCATGAGTGACAATCATGTATGCAATGAAATGTACGAGACCGATGTTGATCGGTTATATTATGGAGAAGTTCACTATGAGTCGATTGAAAAATATCTTAAAGTGCTTAACCCAAGACTAAGGATGTGATCATATTCATGGTGGGTCTAAATTAAAACTAGAGGGCTTAATGGACTCAAGTTTTTCGGAAAGACCAAGACGACGAAAAAATCCACTTTAAGGTAAAGGGCTACCTTGAATAAGTGGTGCGATGAATTGGAAAGGTTCCAAACAATGAAAAAGTTCTTGGTTTAGTGATAAAGACAAAGTATATAGCTATAAATGAAGTTTTAAGTTGATTGTTTGGATTAAAAGTTCATTACGTAACTAGGAATAGTTCCTAAATCTCATCTTGGATCTAAACATGTGTTGTGGCACTTTCATTTGATTATTAGAATCATTGAAAGATGGGAAATCACTATAGAGATAGTGGACTCTCATGAACAACATTACATATCCATTAACTAAAGCTTATCCAACAACGGGATAATCGTCACTTAGAGAAGAAGAGTATAAGATACCATGGCGATTGGCTTTAGTGCAAGTGGGAGATTGAAAGTAGTATGCACACAAGCCCGATCATGTTTGATGATAAAGCATATACTTTGTAACAATCTTATTCATTTATTAATAAAAAGTATTAATTTATTAAAGGCTTTTAATTATCTACATGATGTTATTTTATAATATGTGATAAACCCATAGTTTTAAGCAATGCTTTTAGAATAATGATGATGATCATTTTAATGAGATCTAAATTCTTTGAAAGCTTAAAACTAAAATAGTTCCCAATCGTTGGATTACTAAATTGGGGATTAGTGAATCCGGATAGATTGATACATCGTTCTTGCTTCGTTGGATGAGGATGATTGATCTCACGATCATTTGTGTGGAGACACTAAAAGCAAGTATATGTAGGTGCTTATTAGAGAATAAGTTCAATTTGAATGTGGCTCATTAAGGAATACCTAATGGAGTTTTATTTGCTGTCAATAGGAATTCTGTAGTGATAGTAGTCTAAGTGATCCTTGGACTTGAGATCATCATAGTATCTTGTGTATGATGAGTTATACTTTGACTTATTCCTTAAGACCCTTAGGGTATATCAAAGGTATGCTTGGGTATAATAAGTTGTACATGGAGATAATGTATGATCGATAAAGAATCTACCACTTCAATAAAAGAAGAGAATGTCCTATGTGATTCGATAAATGACAACCCATGAGTCCTTGGCGGCGGCGTAATGAAATTAGAAAGGAGTTTCTAATTTGCATTATTTGGAGTTAGGCATTTAAGGATCGAAATACATATAATTAAATAAAATAAGACTTGACAAAGAATTCCATGTCTTATATTTAATTGGGACATTGTATGGTGGAAGGATTGAATTGTCTTGATAACTATTTACTCAAAGGTTCTTTAATGATTAATGTTGAAATCTATATTATCTGGAAAGTCGTTAATCGTTAGGGAGGCTTATCCCTATTGTAGAATAAATATTATTTATTTAAATAATTAATTGTTTAATTTATTTATTTAAATAAGATTAGAATTGTTCTAATTGATTTATTCACAACCGGTTTAATATGGAGAACCTAAAGGGTCACACCATAAAAGGAAGAATAATTATTTAAGAAGTTAATGGCATAATCATAATAATATATGTTATGTATATTTAATTTAATCTATGGTGATAGAATAAATTAAATAGCTTAATATTTATTATTTAATATTTTAGAAATATTAAATATAAATTAATAAGAGGAGTCTTATTAATATTATTACAATTATTATTATTTTAATTTCTAAAAGAGTTTAGAAATTAATTTAATATAAGTACTCTCATTTATTCCTAATTGGATTAGGAAGGAAAATTAGTTAAAGGAGTTTAATTAATTATCCCTAATAAGATTAGGGAGCTTAATTAATTAAAAGAATTTAATTAATTAAAACCCAATTCCTTAATTGTTAAGGTGGGTTGCCCACATCTATAAATAAGAGGAGTCTTATTATGGGTGATGGGGTTATTGACTTTACAACGACATAATAATTCCAATTTGTTGGAGAGTACCCTTTTCTATAGAGATAGAAAACTAGAGTTTGAGCCAAATACACCATCTTCTTGAATTCTTTATTTTTCCTTGGTGGATCACCTCTGTGAGGCCAAACATATGGGTGGCTAACGTTGATCAAAGGAAGGAACAAAACCCCTGTGGATTCAAGTTGAACGCGAAAGGATTTGGAGGTGAACTTGTACACGAGGAAGCTTCGATCTTCAAGGGTATGATTTTATTCTTTATCTTTTCGTTTAATTAATAATTATGCATAAAGGGTGATCCGGGTATATGGTTTGTAATTTTTTTTTAAACTCTGATTTTTACACGCTTCCGCATTATTTTGCAATTTGATTGCGCACATGAATATTACAAACCTAACAACGAATGTTTGGTTATCAACATTACATTACACATCACTCTCTTATCTCTCTCTTTACTATTCAGAAAACAAAATTTGTTTATAAAACTAGAACTGAAGGTGTTCCAGTGCTATTATTAAGTAGCTAGCTAGCTTATTACATGATGACATCAATTATGTCTTTATCTCTGCTGTGAGACCCCGAATTTTATGAAATAAAAGTGTTTAAATTTTTTATTTTGGTGAATAGTTAAATTGATAAACGTTTAAAGTTAAGGGTGACATTTGAAATTTTTTCAAAGTAAGTGATAATGAAGTTTTGTTTTATTCAGTATTATTAACGTAATAAAAAGCGTAAACATCTTTTATATAAAATGTAATACTTTATTAAAGTTATTACATAAATAGAATATATTATATTCTATTATCGTAGTGTTTTGCGTAGTAAAATCTTTTTATATAAAACATAATACTTTATTAAAGTTATTCATAAATAGAATATATTATATTTTATTATGCGTAGTGTTTCCATAGTGCGCGATAGTGTTTGCATAGTAAAAATCTTTTATATAAATAGAATATATTATATTTTATTTAAAAGATTTTGTTTTAAACATGGACCATCAGATTAAAGTAAATCAATCTGAGAATCTGTTCATGAATTAGTTACTATCATTCCATTTTCCTATAAATAGGAAGCTTAGTTAGAATTGAAATCACACCGTAAGTTCGTAGAATTCTCCTTCAATAATCTTGGCGTATTTCCTTAAGAGTTTTAAGAAACTTTGAAGCGAAGAACATAGTATAAGTTTTCTTTAAGAAAATCCTCACCTATCGATCGGAATATTCTTCTTTTCTACGGTAAGGGATGTTACTCTTTTATATTCATGAAGAGAATGTTGTTATTCCCTTTCTTATTATTACATTGGAATAACTTTGTATCGCGGAATACCCTATACTTAGCGACATTCTTCTATTATTTAGTCTTTATTATTACATTGGAATATCACATGCGTGTGTTTTACACCCACCGGTTCCATTTTTATTATTACTGTCTTTATTATTCTATCGAATATCATATGCATCTTATACGCCGGACACTGGTTCCATTTATTATTTCGTCTTTATTATTACGCCGGAATATCCTCATGCGTAAGTATATCTGTGGGACTGGTTTCATTTTATTATTCCGTCTTTATTATTCTGTCGGAATATCATGTCGGTGTGAATTTCACCTGACCTGGTTCCATATTTATTATTCCGCATTTATTATTCTGCTTGGAATAACATGTCTGCATGCGGTCTCTATCGCATGCATGGTGAATCCTTCATTATTCTATTTTTATTATACATTAGAATAACTCATGCCTATATGGATTGCCACGTGCATGGTGAATGATCCTTTGTATTCATTCTTTATTAAATTGTGGAAATGATCTTGTATACGTCGATTACCGCATGGCGGGTGAAAATCCATTTACAGTTTCATATATTTTTTATTATACTTAGTTGATTAAAGTTTTGATTTCTATACTCCATGAAATTAGTGGAATATCTTTGATATTTGCGCTTCATCCAGTAACTTTTCATGGAAACATTCTTCTGAGCATTCTTCAATTTTACTCTACAAAGAAGTATCATGTTGATAATTTGGACATTATTGAGTTCAGGATAAATTAACTTATAAACCTTTAAAATTTATTCTTGAACTTGTTTTATTAAGTTATATGTTATTGTCATGATGAGTTATGTTGGTTATTATGTGAAAACATGAAAGTTTCTTAGAAATCACAAAGGGTTGAAAAATTAGATTTTGGTGAAAATGGAATATGAAATTCATTGACCATATCTCCTAATATATTTCGAATTTTTGAGTGTGGTTAAGTCCTAAAGTTAGATCTATGAGTTACCTAACTTATCCAAGTGGAATCACTGGAAAAGATATTGTAGATTTTTGTGTGGACTGATTTTAGTAAAAGATGTAAAAGCTGGAAATTTCAAAAAGGTTCTTTGTCCAAAATTTGAAGAAATGCATTTCACCAAATAATTTGTGAGAAAAATTCAGGCCTTTTGGGAAATGAAAGTATATGGTATAAAGAACCTCCTGTCCAAAAATGAGCTCATTCGACTTAAAATGAGCAAGTTATGACCATTTCAATATTTAGGTTTTTCAGATGAAAACGCTTATAACCAAGTTCTACAACTCAGGTGACCATGAAATTTAAATCGAGGCTCACATTAACATGTGTAGGTCCTGCCAAGATTTGGGAATTTTGAGTTAAACTTGAGGTAGCTAATTTCTTAAGGAATTAATTGGAAATTGATTTTTGAAAAATAGTAAATGAATTTTAAAAATTAAGAGAAAAATATATTTTCATTATGGGACTATATTATGTTGAATCCCAGAAAAAAATATTTTTGGGACTGATTTGGTATTTTCATGAAAATAGTTTAATTACGAATATATGAGTTAAATATGTTATGTGAAGTAACAAAGTTGGAAAATAGGATTTTACTGACTTGGAAATCCTATATAAGGTATATGCATATTGTTGATAAGGATTTTGATCATTGGTAATGAAATCTTATGAGAATGGCTTTTATTGAATGATTAAATGCATTATTTGGTAAAGGTAAACAATTGAAATAAATTGTTTATAAGTTAAAAAGTGATTAAAATATTGTTATGATGTTAATGATATTGGATTATGAATTTATTATGTGAATGATAATATTTGGATAAATTTAAAGTCTTTAATATTTATTCTTATTTTCAGTTGATTAAAGTTTATATCATTGTCATCATCCTCATGCTTATATGGTGATGAAAGTTATCTTTGGCTTACGTGCGAAGATGGACTGTTGATTATTGAATTGTATATCTTTGGCTTACGTGCAAAGATGGATTGTTGATTATTAATTTTATTGTTGTATATCTTTGGCTTACGTGCAGAGATGGACTGGGTATGATTGTGATCAGGGATTATTCGGTATAAGTTATGACCATTGATGATTTAATGCATATCCTTGGTCCGTAGTACAGGGATGATTCGATGATGTGGTTCAATTACAGGGATAAAACATTATTGGTGGACTTTTAACATGGAGAAGATAATAGACCTGATGGTCTATTTGACTCTTTTAATGGATTGCTCGTTCCGCTGCAACGTTGGTTGAAAAGTCTTATCATCTACCATATGTTCTAAATCTCTGAGTTATTATTAATGAAAACTATTGATAATGTAATTATCTTTAGTCATGATATTCTTTACTGGGCTAGTTGTGCTCACCCTTTCTTTCACTATTCTCTTCAGGAAATGAGAATATAGCTGGGGCGAGTAGGGGAACGGAGTGACGGTCCAGATGATTGCAATAGTAGTCCTCACTATTCTGTTAAATAGTGTGGCAATAAATGTAACGAGGACTGAATTTGAGTTTGTATATCGCCTGTAAGAACTCCATTGAGAATGGATATTGTCTGAAAGGCAAAATGAGGTACCATGAGAGTTACATACGTTGTATTAAAACTCATAGTTAACCGTGGTCGTATTCTACACGACAGTTCAACAGTTGTATAATTAAGTTTGTATTTGTATTATGTACCATGTATTTGGTGACTCAAGATGGGTGATGAATACCTAATTTTGGTCATAGCATTTTTCGTCAAAAAAACCTAAATATTAAAATGGTCATAACTTGCTCATTTTAAGTCGGAATGAGCTCATTTTTGGACACGATGTTCTTTATACCATATACTTTCATTTCCCATAAGGCCAAAATTTTTCTCATAAATTAAGTAGACGAAAATGCCCTTATAAAAACGTGGCAGCAGCCTTTTTCATATTTTGTAGTTTTTCGTGCTTTGCTAAAATCAGTCCACACGAAAATCTACAACACCTTTTCCAGTTATTCCACTTGGATTAGTTAGGTAACTCATAGATCTAACTCTAGGACTTGACCACACTCAAATATTCGAAATATAATAGGAGATATGGTCAATTGAATTTCTTGTTCCGTTTTTACCAAAATCTAATTTTTCAACCCTTTGTGATTTCTAAGAAACTTTCATGTTTTCACATAATAACCAACATAACTCATCATAACACTTACTAATACTTCATATACCCATGATTTTTATCAATCCAATGCTTTTATTATAACTCTCATCATAATCAACGTAAACAGATATTTTCCACAATTTAATAAGGAATGAATGCAAAGAATCATTCACCATGCATGTGGCAATCCACATAGACAGGTTATTCCAACATAATCATAAAGAATGAAATAACAGAAGGATTCACCATGCATGCGATAGAGACCGCACAGATAGGTTATTCTCAACAGAATAATAAATACAGAAAAATAAATATGGAACCAGGTCAGGTGAAATTCACACCGACAGGATATTTCGACAGAATAATAAATGCAGAATAATAAGTAATGGAACCAGGTCCGGCGTAAAACACAGACAGGATATTCCGACAGAATATTAAATGTGGAATAATAAATATGGAACCAGTCGTGAAATTACAATCGCAAGCGTGATATTCCGGCGAATAATAAAGATGGAATAATAAATGGAACCAAGTCCCACAGATAAGAGACGCATGATATATTCCGACAGAATAATAAAGACGGAATAATAAAATGGAACTAGGTCCGGTGTAAAACACACAGATAAGATATTCCAATAGAATAATAAAGACAGAATAATAGAAGAATGTCACCAAGGATAGGGTATTCCGCTTATACAGGTTATTCCAACAGAATAATAAGAAATGGAATAACAACAGTTCTCTTCATGAATATAAAAGAATAACATCCCTTACCATAAAAAAAGAATATTCCGACTGAAAGGGTGAGGATTTTCTAAACGAAAACTTATACTATGTTCTTCGCTCAAAGTTTCTTAAAACTCTTAAGGAAATACGCTCAGGATTATAGAAGGAGAATTCTCTGAACTTCTGGTGTGATTTCCATTCTAACTAAGCTTCCTATTTATAGGAAAATGGAATGCATAGTAACTAATCTATGAACGGTTCAGATTGATTTGTTTTAATCTGACGGTCCATGTTTAAAGCAAAATCTTTTTAAATAAAATATAATATATTCTATTTATATAAAAGATTTTTACTATCTAAAAACACTACGCCTTATCGTATTAAAATATAATATATTCTATTTATAGAATAACTTTAATAAAGTATTCATTTTATATAAAAGATTTTACTATGCAAAACACTATGCATAATAGAATATAATATATTCTATTTATAGAATAACTTTAATAAAGTATTACATTTTTATATAATAAGATTTTACTATGCAAAAACACTATCCATAATAGAATATAATATATTCTATTTATAGAATAACTTTAATAAAGTATTACATTTTATATAAAAAGATGTTTCGCTTCATTACGTTAATAATACGAATAAAACAAAACTTCTAAATCAATAATAATTGAATCAAATAATGTGAGATACTACGTCAAGAACTATTGTAGCAATAATTGAACAAAACCGAGTGACTTCTCACATAAACATCAATAATCAATATCGTGTGCTACTATGCAACAACGCGTATTACTGTACTTTTATTACCGAGTAGTTCAATAGTATCAACGGTAAAACTTCCGCCGTTATTTTTAATAAAATATTTTTGTCATTTTCTCAATCCGATAATAATTCCGTTGTGGGGTTGATGAGTAGGTTTTATACCTATGAATCCGATATTATTAAACTTAATTATTGCTATCTTTAATTGTTTTTTAGTATCTTTTTATCTGTTTTTGTGTTTATTTTGTGTAGGTTGGAGCCGGAGGACAAATTGGTCATTTTGGAGAAGAAAAAGGTCAAAAATCATTAAAATTAGAGTGAAGTGGCATTTTTATAATTACGTGGTCTGAATCAAGCGCTAGGCGCTTAGAAATAACTTGTGTTGGCGCTGGCGCTATGTATGCAAAAAGGAGGATTTTCTACTTCCAGTGGGTGGTTGAAGCCAAAAAGGAATCTGAATGAGAGGGGAGACTAATACAAATAGGAGGAGACTTTAGAAAAGACGTATCACTCAATTATTCAAGGGTTTCACAGAGAGAACTACGAAGAAAAAACACGAAGGAAAATTGCAAGTATCAAGATCAAAGAGAGAGTATTGGAGAAAATTGAGTTTCTTCTTCTTTCTCTAGTTTTATCTTTTGTAATTATCCGGGATGTTTGGATTATTAATCTGGATGATGTTTTTCTTTATTATTAGCATGAACTAAATTTTCATTAAGATTGCAACGGAACTTGGTATGTAGTTTAAATTGAACCTTCCCATTGAATGAAGTTGGTTTTATTGAATTGTTTATTATATCTTTTGCTTATTGATTAATTGTTTGGCCAACAATTATTGTGATAATCTATATAAAATTGGAAGATGGAGTATAGATTAAGATCTCGGATATGATAACATCTGTTCATATAATCTCGAATAGGGTTAATATGATTAGCATGTAGATAGAATATACCTATGTGACTTTTGTATCCTTTGAAAGAATTTATCGTAAACCCTAATTAACTCGATTCACATAGGAATATAGTGAATTAATAGAGAAGGTGTTCCTTGTAATTTTGTGTCTTAAGGATCTGAGTTAGAAGGATTTGTTCACGTGTTTTGGAAAAAGTGTGTGAATTTTATAAATCATTCTTGGATAATGATTCATATTAATTAATTGCTTTAAATGGGAAGTGAAATGATTTAAATGAAATACCAAGGGAAGTTGTAATCTTAACCTATTAAATCATGCGATTATTCTTGTGAAATTTTGATTCTTAATCATTAGTTTTGTTAAGTTTAAATTTCAAATCAAAAACAAAATTTCGTAGTTTAAAATAGGATTAATTGCATTAGAATTAGTAATTGATAAATATTAGTCTATTTCCTCGTGGGAACGATATCCTTGCTTGCTGAATATTATAATTGATCGCGTATACTTGCGTGGTAAAGTGCTATTAAAAGGGGTCCACCAATGATTGTACCGTCGTACAGATATTTCCCGACAAAAAGAATATTCCCGACAACTTGCATACTTTGCAAAATTTTTAAATACTACCCACAACTATAACATTATCTCAAATTCACATCATAATATAAAAAAATTATTTCGAGAAAATTAATTCTTTATTCATAAAATCTGGGTTCTCACAGCTCCCGCCACTACCGCCCCAGCCTCCACCTCCACCGTCTCTGTAACCACCACTTGAGCCACCACCACCATCTCCGTCGCCACCGCCACCACCGCCATTTCTACCTCCTCCATAGCCTTCACCGCCGCCTCCGAAGCCACCACTACCACCTCCTCCGAAGCTTCCACCTCCTCTGAAGCTTCTACCTCCTCTGAAAATTGCCGCCGCCACCTCCTGCAAAGTACAAAATTTGTGCAGTCTTTCCTATGAAATTTGAATTTGAATATTTGAATTTGAATTTGTTTTTGTGGTTAGATCCCAGTTATTTGAATTTGAATGATTAGTTATGGCAGTTATTTCTCCTTAATTTTAGGTTTCCTTATTAATATGAATTGCGTTATTTTTGTAAATAATTTCTAATTGTTGTATATTAGTGTTAAGGACCCATTTTATAGGTAGAATATGAGTGGGCCTCCCTGAAAGAATCATAACGGCAATTGAACCATTTACAAAATAGTACTTACTATCTACATAGCAGACATGTCTAGATTAATATGGTTCATACTTATCCAAATTTTGAAGGGTCCTTTACATAAGTATACAACTATTAGAAAGATATTACAAGAATAGTGCACCAATTAAATAATTATAGTAATAGTGCAATAATATATAATAATATCAATAGTAGTGCAATCCATGTCACATAAACTGAACCAACTAAAATACAAACACCTTCATTCAAGGAGAAAACTACTCCACTATATACGTCAGTTACCAACTAAAAAAACATTAAAAATCGAGACAAGAAACGAATTCTCCATAGAAGAACAATCCGAAAGCTTTTACAGATAATAGTCATCTTTAAGATCGAATCAATCGAAAAGAAGCAGAAACATTCATACTAAAGAAGCCTAATTCAAAAGCACAGAGAAGGAAAAATAGAGTACCAAAAAATCGACATGCACAAACCGATCACAGGTTTCCAAAACTGAAGGAAAATATTTAAACAGAGATTGCAAACTGAATCTGGAAAGTGAATACAAAGGTACAAATCAGTTAATCTATATATTGAAATCTTTTTTTGTTACCTATGATGTGAGACCCCAGATTTTATCAATAAAGATTTAAATTTTGTCGAAATAATTTTTAATATTATGGTGTGAATTTGAGATAATATTATAGTTGTGGGTAGTATTTATAAATTTTGCAAAGTATGCAAGTGGTTATATTATATTCGATTGGTCGGGAATATTCGGTTTAGCGGGAATATTAAATATAACTACTCAATCATTGGTGGACCCTATTAATGTAATTATTGTTTTCTACATTGAGAAAACGCGACAAAATATTTTATTGAAATAACGGCGGAAGTTTTACCGTGATTACCGTTGAACTACTCTAAGAGTAAAAATACGATGTACGTGTGGTTGCATAGTAGCACACGGTATTGATTATTGATGCTTATGTGAGAAGTCACTCGGTTTGATTCCATTATTACGATTAATAATATGAATTATTATAGCGATAATGACGTTTTGTTTTATTCGTATTATTAACGTAATAAAATGTAAACATCTTTTATATAAAATAGAATACTTTGTTAAAGTTATTCTATAAATAGAATATATTATATTTTATTATGCATAGTGTTGTATAGTGTTTTGCGTAGTGTTTTGCATAGTGTTTGCATAGTAAAATGTTTTTATATAAATAGAATATATTATATTTTATTTAAAAGATTTTTCTTTAAATATGGACCGTCGATTAAAGTAAATCAATCTGGACCGTTAATGGATTGAATTACTTATGCATTCCATTTTCCTATAAATAAAGCTCATTCCTTCATTATTTTCTTTTAATTCATTGAAACTCTGTAGAGAAATTATGAGAGAAGCTATAGAGAGAAAATTATAGAAAGAAGAAGAGTATTCTGCTACTTCACTACTTCTATATTCGCCTTCTTTTACTGCAGTAAGGGGTATTATTTGTTGTACTGTAAGGGTGTTATTTTTCTTATTCATGAAGAGAACTTCTATTATTACATTCATTATTATTCATTGAATAACTTTTGTAAAAAGTGGTATACCCTATACATAACTCAGATATATAAAGCGTACCTATACTTGGTGAAATCCTTATGTTATTCCATTCTTATTTATTCTGTTGGAATAACTCATGTCTACGCTTAATCCCTATACTTGGTGACATTCTTCTATTATTCTCATTGGAACATCACATGTCGTGTGTTTTACACCTACTGGTTCCGCTTTTTATTATTCTGTTGGAACATCCTGTTTGTGTGTTTTACACCCGACCTGGTTCCGCCTCTTTATCATTCTCGCTGGAATATCCTATCTCGCATGTGTTTTACAATCGGATCCGGTTCTATCTTTATTATTCTGTTGGAACATCCTCATTGCGTGTGAATTTCACCGACTTTGGTTACATTATTATTATTTTGTTGGAATAACTCGTCTATCGCAAGTACCGCATGCACGGTGATTTCTTTTGTTATTCCATTCTTTATTATACCCAAATGGTTAAAACTTTGACTTCTATACTCCATGAAATTAGTAGAATATCCTTGATATTTCAAGTTTCATCCAAAGATCTTTTCATGGAAATATTCTTCCGATCATTCTTGAATTTTACTCTCTGAAACGATGTCATGTTGACAATTTGGACGTTAATAATTCATGGATTAAATAATTCTTGAATTTGTTTTATTGAATTATTATGTCATTGTCATCATCCTCATGTTATATTATGTTATCTTTGCTTACGTGCATAGATGAACTTAGTATGATTATTGTGAGACCCCAGATTTTATTAATAAAGATTTAAATTTTGTCGAAATAATTTTTAATATTATGGTGTGAATTTGAGATAATATTATAGTTGTGGGTAGTATTTATAAATTTTGCAAAAGTATGCAAGTGGTTATATTATATTCGATTGGTTTCAGAATATTCTTGGTTTAGCGAGGAATATTCGCATAACTACTCAATCATTGGTGGACCCCACAATGTAATTATTGCTTTGATTGAGAAAACGACAAAAATATTTTATTAAAATAACTACGGAAGTTTTACCGTGAATTATTGTTGAACTACTCTCAGAGTAAAAGTACAAGAATACGCGTGGTCGCATAAGAAAGTAATTACCAGTATTGATTATCGATGCTTATGTGAGAAGTCACTCGCTTTGATTCCATTATCATCGATTAATAATATGAATTATTATAATGATAATAACGCTTTTGTTTTATTCGTATTATTAACGTAATAAAATGTAAACATCTTTTTATATAAAATAGAATACTTTATTAAAGTTATTCTATAAATAGAATATATTATATTTTATTATGCATAGTGTTGCATAAAGGTTTTGCATATTGTTTTTGCATAGTATTGCATAAAGTGTTTGCATAGTAAAATATTTTTATATAAATAGAATATATTATATTTTATTTAAAAGATTTTCTTTAAATATGGACCGTCGATTAAAGTAAATCAATCTGACCGCTCATGGATTAGTTACTATGCATTCCATTTTCCTATAAATAAGCTCATTCCTTCATTATTTTCTTATTTAATTCATTGAAACTCTAGAGAGAGAAATTATAGAGAGAAGCTATAGAGAAAAATTATAGAAAGAAGAAGAGTATTCTCGCTACTTCACTACTTCTATATTCAGCCTTTTTACTAGTAAGGGGTGTTATTCTTTCTTCTTGAAGAGAACTTCGTTATTCCATTCATTATTATTCTGTTGAATAACTCAGTAAAAGTGGCATACCCTATACATAACTCCGTATACGCAGATACCCTATACTTGGTGAAATCCTTATGTTATTCCATTCTTATTTATTCTGTTGAATAACTCAGTATACATGGAATCCCCTATACTTGGTGACATTCTTCTATTATTCTCGCTGGAACATCCTCGTCATGTGTTTTACACCCACCGGTTCCGCTTTTTATTATTCTCATTGGAACATCCTGTTCGTGGTGTTTTACACCCACCGGTTCCGCTTTTTTATCATTCTCGTTGGAATATCCTATCTCGTGTTTTTACACCGGATCCGTTCCATCTTTATTATTCTCGTTGGAACATCCTCGTTGGTGTGAATTTCACCCGACTCGTTCCGTTATTATTATTCGGTGGAATAACTCGCCTATGCGGCACCGCATGCACGGTGATTTCTTTTGTTATTCCATTCTTTATTATACCCAAATGGTTAAAACTTTGACTTCTATACTCCATGAAATTAGTAGAATATCCTTGATATTTGCGTTTCATCCAAAGATCTTTTCATGGAAATATTCTTCCGATCATTCTTGAATTTTACTCTACGAAACAAAGATTATGTCGACAATTTGACGTTAATAATTCATGGATTAAATAATTCTTGAACTTGTTTTATTGAATTACTATGTCATTGTCATCATCCTCATGTTATATTATGTTATCTTTGGCTTACGTGCATAGATGAACTTAGTATGATTATGACCAGGATCATTCTTGATAATCACGACTTGATATAAATGATGTGACAAAAGTCCTCAAAGGCACTGTAATGTAGTGATGGATAGTTTTTGGTATGATTATGACCAGGGTGTTGTTTCAGATAGTCATGACCATTGATAATTTGATGAAAATCCTTGACCGTGGTACGTGGATGATTAGATGTGGTGGTTTATTTATTAAGTCGGGTCTCAAATGATAAAAATTGATGAAAACCTTTAAAACCTAAAAGATAGTAGACTTTATTCTCTACTTCACTCTTTTTTAATGGATTGCTTATTCCGCTTCAGCTTAAACCGGTTGTCTATTGTATTTTATCGCTTTAACATCGTTGAAGGCTAATGATAATTTATTCTCGCATTATCTTAGTCATAATATTTCTTCTTGGGCTAGTTGAGCTCACCTTTTCTTTCACCGTTTTCTTCGTGAAATGAGAACATAGCCGGGACGAAGTCTGGGAACGAAGTAATGGTCCAGAGGATAGCATTAGTAGTCCTCACTATTCTCGTGAAATAGTGTGATAATAGTTGTAATGAGGACTCCTTTCGAGTTTGTATAATATCTAGTAGAGAATATTTGTATTCAAACTCACGCTTTATGTCGTATTGTACACCTACGCTTAGGTTAGTAAGTTGTATTTGAATTTATGTACCATGTAAGTGGCGACCCAAGATGGGTGACGATACCTAATTTTGGGGCGCCACAATTGGTATCGAGCTTAGGATATGATCCCCAGCTAAGATGCGAGATAAGAACTAGGAGGGAGAGACGGGAATTCTTCGCTAGTATGACCTACCTAAGTTTATTTGTTATTTAATTGGCTCATTGTAGTATAGGGATAATATTTGATATATTAATTAACCCTTTTGCTTCACAATTCCTTTCAGGTAATAAGAGTGTAGCTAGGTCGAGCGGGGGTAACAGTGGAATAGAACGGTGGTCATCATTTAGTAGTTATATTTGGTGAATCAACTAGGGTGAGGCGAACCCAACGTTGGAAGAGTATTTTGCCACTATCATACAAGATGTCTAATGACATACAACCTCGTGTCATCATAAGACAGGGTTGTGCTCATCCACTTGCTGAATATATTTACGAGCACTACCTATATGATCTTGGTGTTTGTTTGAAGTATAATTCTCAATTTGAGACAAAGGGAGATAATGATAAATCAAGAGAAGACTCACCATCGGGAAGAATATGATAGTAATCTTCTCATTTTTCTTTGGGGTCTATTGGGTAAACCAAGAATAATTACGTGGCCATATGATATCTATCATAACCTAGAAGCATGGCCTCCCATGTACGAATGTTTCCTTGAGCACTTCCCAAAGATTCTAATTTCTAAAACAGCTTTTGACTATACATTTATGTAAGGTGTCATTGTGACGTCTATCCAAAGTTGGGATGAAAGTCATAAATTGGTATTAATGTGACGTACTATCCAAATCTTGGACGAGAGTAACAGCTTTTGAATGATATTTATATCATTAATAAATTTCTTGACGTATTCTTGAAGATTTCCTAGCCTACCCTAGAGCGTGAAATCGAATTTTGTATCACCCAAAGACAAAAACCCATTTCTTAAACCCTCAAATATTTCTTCAACTAAAAGGATCATTTACGAGGATTATGATGAAAGTCATAATAAAAGCATTGGACTAATGAAAATCATGGGTATATGAAGTATTAGTAAGTGTTATGATGAGTTATGTTGGTTATTATGTGAAAACATGAAAGTTTCTTAGAAATCACAAAGAGTTGAAAATCGATTTTGGTGAAAAACGAATATGAAATTCAATTGACCATATCTCCTATTATATTTTGAATTTTTGAATGTGGTTAAATCCTAGAGTTAGATCTATGAGTTACCTAACTAATCCAAGTGGAATTACTGGAAAAGGTGTTGTAGATTTTTGTGTGGACTGATTTTAGCAAAGGAGGCCAAAGCTGTAAATTTTAAAAATGCTACTGCCCAGAAACTTTAAGGGACTGTTTCGGCCACTTAAATTATGAGAAAAATTCTGGCCTTTTGGGACATGAAGGTATATGGTATAAAGTACCTCCTGTCCAAAAATGAGCTCATTCTCGACTTAAAATGAGCAAGTTATGACTATTTCAATATTTAGGTTTTTCCGATTTAAAAATGCTATAACCGAGTTCTATAACTCCGATGATCATGAAATTTAAACTGAAGCTCACGTTAATATGTGTAAGGTCCTGCCAAGATTTGGGAATTTTGGAGTTAAACTTGAGGTAGCTAATTTCTTAAAGAATTAAGTGGAAATTGATTTTTGAAAAATAAAATGAATTTTAAAAATTTTGAAAAATATATTTTCATTATGGGATTATATTATGCTAAATCCCAGAAAAGAAATATTTTGGGACTGATTTGGTATTTTTATGAAAATAGTTTAGTTATGAACATATGAGTTAAATATGTTATGTGAAGTAACAAAGTTGAAAATAGGATTTTATGGCTAAAGAATCCTATATATAGTATATGCATATTTTTTTGATGAGGGATTTGATCATTGGTGATGATATCTTATGAGTATGGCATTTTGAAATGATTAAATGCATTATATGGTAAAAGCGTAAACAATTAAGATAAATTGTTTATAAATTTAAGAAGTGATTAAAATATTGTTATAATATTAATGATATTAGATTATGAGATTATTAAGTGATTGATAACATGGGGATATTCTTGAATCTCGGATAAATTATATTATAAATGTTTAATATTTATCCTTTATCTCATTTGATTGATTCTTATATCATTATCCTCATGCTTATATTATGTTGAAAGTCATCTCAGTGGCTCAGTAGCAAGCATAGATGGACTTGGTATGATTATGACTAGGATTGTTCGGTATAATCATAACCGAATTGAAAACACAATTATCTTTGGAGAAGTGCATGGATAATTTGTGGTTGTGATACTAATGAATACACGATTATCTTTTCGTCCGTAGTGCATGGATAATTTGTGGTCGTGATACTAATGAATACACAATTATCTTTGTCGTAGTGCATGGATAATTTGTGGTCGTGATACTAATGAATACACAATTATCTTTTCGCCGTAGTGCATGGATAATTTGTGGTCGTGATACTAATGAATACACAATTATCTTTCGGTAGTAGTGCATGGATAATTTGTGGTCGTGATACTAATGAATACACAATTATCTTTGCCGTAGTACGGATAATTTGTGGTCGTGATACTAATGAATACACGATTATCTTTGGCCGTAAGTGTATGGATAATTTGTGGTCGTGATACTAATGAATACACGATTATCTTCGTCGTAGTGCATGGATAATTGTGGTCGTGATACTAATGAATACACGCTTATCTTCGGTCGTAGTGCATGGATAATTTGTGGTCGCGATACTAATGAATACACGATTATCTTCGCCGTAAGGCATGGATAATTGTGGTCGTGATACTAATGAATACACGCTTATCTTCGGTCCGTAGTGCATGGATAATTTGTGGTCGTGATACTAATGAATACACTATTATCTTCGGCCGAAGTGCATGGATAGTTTGTGGTCGTGATATTAATGAATACACAATTATCTTTGGCCGTAGTGCTTGGATAATTTGTGGTCGTGATATTAATGAATACACAATTATCTTTGGTCAGAGTGTACGGATAATTTGTGGTCGTGATACTAATGAATATCCTCGCCCAGTAGTGCGGGATGATTCGGCGATATGGATTAATTATCGAGTTGAGTCTCAAAGAATGAAATATTAATTCTCGAATGTGGTAAAAGTCATCTTCGGTCAGTAGTGCATCGATAGATTTGGTATGATTACGACTCAAGGATTATTCTTGTATAATCACGATCAGATTGAAAACACGAATATCCTCGCCAAAGGTGCATGGATAATTCGTGGTCGTGATACTATTAAGTCGCTGCTCAAAGATTATTGGTTTTACAGCTTGTATATCTTTAAATTGTAGTGTAAAGATGAATTGTTAATGAATAAATTTCGCGATTTCAAAGATGAATTTAATATTTTTAAACGATAAAGGTATTCAAGGTATCCTCATCTCTTTATCATACTGTGTATCGCACTCCTAATTTCGAGGGCTTAAATTCCATAAGGAGGGGAGATCAGTGAGACCCCGCATTTTATTAATAAAGATTTAAATTTTGTCGAAATAATTTTTAATATTATGGTGTGAATTTGAGATAATATTATAGTTGTGGGTAGTATTTATAAATTTTGCAAAGTATGCAAGTGGTTATATTATATTCGATTGGCCTGGGAATATTCGGCTTAGCAGGAATATTCGTATAACTACCAATCATCAGGACCCCACAATGTAATTATCATTTGGATCGAGAAAACGACAAAAATATTTTATTAAAATAACTACGAAAGTCTTTTACCGCTGATACTTGCTGAACTACTCTAGAGTAAAAGTACAAGAATACGCGTGGTGGTCAGATAAGAAAGACACCAGATTGATTATCGATGCTTATGTGAGAAGTCACTCACTTTGATTCCATTATCACGATTAATAATATGAATTATTATAATGATAATGACGCTTTTGTTTTATTCAGATTATTAACGTAATAAAATGTAAACATCTTTTATATAAAATAGAATACTTTATTAAAGTTATTCTATAAATAGTATATATTATATTTTATTATTTATAGTGTTGCGTATAAAGTGTTTTGTATAAGTTTTGCGTATAAGATTGCATAAAGTTTGCATAGTAAAATATTTTTATATAAATAGAATATATTATATTTTATTTAAAAGATTTTTCTTTTAAATATGGACCGCCGATTAAAGTAAATCAACTGGACCGCTCATGGATTAGTTACTACGCATTCCATTTTCCTATAAATAAAGCTCATTCCTTCATTATTTTCTTACTTAATTCATTGAAACTCTAGAGAGAAAATTATAGAGAGAAGCTATAGAGAGAAAATTATGTAAGAAGAAGAGTATTCTCGCTACTTCACTACTTCTATATTCGCTTCTTTTTACTTGTAGTGGTATTATTTGTTGTAAGTGGTGGTGTTATTTTTCTTATTCATGAAGAGAACTTCGTTATTCCATTCATTATTATTCTCATTGAATAACTCGTAAAAGTGGCATACCCTATACATAACCTCGTGATACGCCAGATACCCTATACTTGGTGAAATCCTTATGTTATTCCATTCTTATTTATTCTGCTTGAATAACTCAGATACGCTAATCCCCTATACTTGGTGACATTCTTCTATTATTCTTCTCGCTGAACATCCTCGTCAGGTGTTTTACAATTTGACCGGTTCCGCTTTTTATCATTCTCGCTGAATATCCTCGCTCGCATGTTTTTTACAAGGTTTTTACATTCCGGATCCGGGTTCCATCTTTATTATTCTCATTGAACATCCCGTTGGTGTGAATTTCACCGACCGGTTCCGTTATTATTATTCTCATTGAATAACTCGCCTATGCGGGCACCGCATGCACGGTGATTTCTTTTGTTATTCCATTCTTTATTATACCCAGTTAAGTTAAAACTTTGACTTCTATACTCCATGAAATTAGTAGAATATCCTCGATATTTCAAGTTTTCATCCAAAGATCTTTTCATGGAAATATTCTTCCGATCATTCTTGAATTTTACTCTACGTAAACAAAGATCATGTCGACAATTTGACGTTAATAATTCATGGATTAAATAATTCTTGAACTTGTTTTATTGAATTACTATGTCATTGTCATCATCCTCATGTTATATTATGTTATCTTCGCTTACGCAGCATAGATGAACTTAGTATGATTATGACCAGGATCATTCTAAGATAATCACGACTTGATATAAATGATGTGACAAAAGTCCTCAAAGGGCCGTAATGTAAAGTGATGGATAGTTTTTGGTATGATTATGACCAGGGGTGTTTCTAAGATAGTCATGACCATCGATAATTTGATGAAAATCCTCGACCGTGGTACGTGGATGATTAGATGTGGTGGTTTATTTATTGTCGGGTCTCAAATGATAAAAATTGATGAAAACCTTTTAAACCTAAAAGATAGTAGACTTTATTCTCTACTTGACTTTTTTAATGGTTTGCTTATTCACCGCAGCTTAAACCGGTTGTTTATTGTATTTTATCGCTTAACACTGTTGAAGGCTAATGATAATTTATTCTCATTATCTTAGTCATAATATTTCATCGGGCTAGTTGAGCTCACCTTTTCTTTCACCGTTCTCTTCGTGAAATGAGAACATAGCCGACAAGCCTCGGGAACGAAGTAATGGTCCGTAGGATAAGATTAGTAGTCCTCACTATTCTCGTGAAATAGTGTGATAATAGTTGTAATGAGGACTCCTTTTGAGTTTGTATAATATCTAGTAGACAATATTTGTATTCAAACTCACGCTTTATGTCGATTGCACACGGCGCTTAGGTTAGTAAGTTGTATTTGATTTTACGTACCATGTAAGTGGCGACCCAAGATGGGTGACGATACCTAATTTTGGGGGCGCCACAATTATGACTTCGTGGATCATTCGCAGATAATCACGACTTGATATAAATGATGTGACAAAGTCCTCAAAGGGCCTCAGAATGCGTTGATGGATAGTTTTTGGTATGATTATGACCAGGGTGATTCTTATAGTCATAACCATTGATAATTTGATGAAAATCCTCGACCGTGGGTACAGGGATGATTAGATGTGGTGGTTTATTTATTAAGTCGAGTCTCAAATGATAAAAATTGATGAAAACTTTTAAAACCTAAAAGATAGTAGACTTTATTCTCTACTTGACTCTTTTAATGGATTGCTTATTCCACCGCAGCTTAAACCGGTCAGTTTCATTGTATTTTATCAATTTAACACCGTTGAAGGCTAATGATAATTTATTCGCATTATCTTAGTCATAATATTTCATCTTGGGCTAGTTGAGGTCACCCTTTCTTTCACCGTTCTCTTCGTGAAATGAGAACATAGCCGGGACAAGCTCTGGGAACGAAGTAATGGTCCGCAGGATAATAGATTAGTAGTCCCTCACTATTCGTGTGAAATAGTGTGATAATAGTTGTAATGAGGACTCCTTTTGAGTTTGTATAATATCTAGTAGACAATATTTGTATTCAAACTCACAGCTTTATGTCGTATTGTATACGGCGCTTAGGTTAAGAAGTTGTATTTGATTTTATGTACCACGTAAGTGGCGACCCAAGATGGGTGACGATACCTAATTTTGGGGCGCCACAATTATGACCGTGGATCATTCTAAGATAATCATCGACTTGATATAAATGATGTGACAAAAGTCCTCAAAGGGCTTCGTAAATGCAAAGGATGGATAGTTTTTGGTATGATTATGACCAGGGTGATTCTAGATAGTCATAACCATTGATAATTTGATGAAAATCCTCGATCGTGGTACGAGGATGATTAGATGTGGTGGTTTATTTATTAAGTCGAGTCTCAAATGATAAAAATTGATGAAAACTTTTTAAAACCAAAAGATAGTAGACTTTATTCTCTACTTGACTCTTTTAATGGATTACTTATTCCACCGCAGCTTAAACCGGTTGTCTATTGTATTTTATCGGGCTTAACATGTTGAAGGCTAATGATAATTTATTCTGCATTATCTTAGTCATAATATTTCATCGGGCTAGTTGAGCTCACCCTTTTCTTTCACCGTTTTCTTCGTGAAATGAGAACATAGCCGGGACAAGCCTGGGGAACGGGTAATGGTCCGAAGGATAAAGATTAGTAGTCCCTCACTATTCGTGAAATAGTGTGATAATAGTTGTAATGAGGACTCCTTTTGAGTTTGTAGAGTAATATCTAGTAGACAATATTTGTATTCAAACTCACGCTTTATGTCGATTGCATACCTACGCTTAGGTTAAGTAAGTTGTATTTGATTTTATGTACTACATGTAAGTGGCGCACCCAAGATGGGTGACGATACCTAATTTTTGGGGCGCCACAATTATGACCGTGGATCATTCTTGGCCTAATCATGACTGATATAAATGATGTGACAAAAGTCCTCGAAGGGCTTTAAATGCGATGATGGATAGTTTTGGTATGATTATGACGAGGGTGATTCTAAGATAGTCATGACCATTGATAATTTGATGAAAATCCTCGGCCGTGGTACAGGATGATTAGATGTGGTGGTTTATTTATTAAGCGAGTCTCGTGATAAAAATTGATGAAAACTTTTAAAACCTAAAAGATAGTAGACTTTATTCTCTACTTGACTCTTTTAATGGATTACTTATTCCTACCGCAGCTTAAACCGGTTGTCTATTGTATTTTATCGGTTTAACATCATTGAGGCTAATGATAATTTATTCTGCATTATCTTAGTCATAATATTTCTTCTCGGGCTAGTTGAGCTCACCCTTTCTTTCACCGCTTCTTCGTGAAATGAGAACATAGTTGAGACGAGTCTGGGAACTGAGTAATGGTCCGGAGGATAAGCATTAGTAGTCCTCACTATTCTGTGAAATAGTGTGATAATAGTTGTAATGAGGACTCCTTTTGAGTTTTTGTATAATATCTAGTAGACAATATTTGTATTCAAACTCACGCTTTTATGTCGTATTGTATACCTACGCTTAGGTTAGTAAGTTGTATTTGATTTTATGTACCATGTAAGTGGCGACCCAAGATGGGTGACGATACCTAATTTTGGGGGCGCCACAATTATGACCGTGGATCATTCTGGCTAATCACGACTTGATATAAATGATGTGACAAAAGTCCTCGCGGCTTCAGTAATGCGTTGATGGATAGTTTTGGTATGATTATGACCAGGGGGTGATTCTTAAGATAGTCATGACCATTGATAATTTGATGAAAATCCTTGACCGCAGTGCATGTGGATGATTAGATGTAGGTGGTTTATTTATTGTCGAGTCTCAAAGTTGATAAAAATTGATGAAAACTTTTTAAACCTAAAAGATAGTAGACTTTATTCTCTACTTCGGACTCTTTTAATGGATTGCTTATTCCGGCAGCTAAACCGGTTGTCTATTGTATTTTATCGCTTAACATCTGTCAAGGCTAATGATAATTTATTCTCGCATTATCTTAGTCATAATATTTCATCAAGCTAGTTGAGCTCACCCTTTCTTTCACCGCTTCTCTCGTGAAATGAGAACATACCGACTAGCCGAGGAACTAGAGTAATGGTCCGTAGGATAAGATTAGTAGTCCTCACTATTCTGCGTGAAATAGTGTGATAATAGTTGTAATGAGGACTCCTTTTGAGTTTGTATAATATCTAGTAGACAATATTTGTATTCAAACTCACGCTTTATGTCGTATTGTACACGACGCTTAGGTTAGTAAGAAGTTGTATTTGATTTTATGTACCATGTAAGTGGCGACCCAAGATGGGCGACGATACCTAATTTTGGGGGCGCCAATTATGACCGTGGTTCATTCTAAGATAATCATGACTTGATATAAATGATGTGACAAAAGTCCTCGATGGGTCTGTAATGCAATGATGGATAGTTTTGGTATGATTATGACCGTGGGTGATTCTAAGATAGTCGCTGACCATTGATAATTTGATGAAAATCCTTGACCGTGGTACGTGGATGATTAGATGTGGTGGTTTATTTATTGTTTGAGTCTCAAAATGATAAAAATTGATGAAACTTTTAAAACCTAAAAGATAGTGACTTTATTCTCTACTTGACTCTTTTAATGGATTGCTTATTCCACGCAGCTTAAACCGTTTGTCTATTGTATTTTATCGCTTTAACACTTGTTGAAGGCTAATGATAATTTATTCGCATTATCTTAGTCATAATATTTCTTCTTGGGCTAGTTGAGCTCACCCTTTCTTTCACCGCTTTCTCTTGTGAAATGAGAACATAAATTGGGACGAGAGCCTGGGAACTAGAGTAATGGTCCGTGAGGATAGCATTAGTAGTCCTCACTATTCTGTGAAATAATAGTGTGATAATAGTTGTAATGAGGACTCCTTTTGAGTTTGTATAATATCTAGTAGACAATATTTGTATTCAAACTCACAGCTTTATGTCGATTTTACACGGCGCTTATATTAGTAAGTTGTATTTGAATTTATGTACCATGTAAGTGGCGACCCAAGATGGGTGACGATACCTAATTTTGGGGTCGCCACAATTGGTATCGTAGCTTAGGGATATGATCCCCAGCTAAGAGGTGAGAATAGTACTAGGAGGAGAGACAGGGAATACCTTCACTAAAAATGACCTACCTAAGTTTATGTGCTATTTTATTGGTCACGTAGTATAGGATAATATTTGATATATTAATTAACCCTTGTGTTGTGGCGGTGTTTGGAAATGGCAAATGAAAATATTCACAATGGAGTGAATGTGACCAGCAGACACCTTTAATCACTAATCGTGTTAATGCGAAGGTCGACGAGGAACAAATTAGAGATATCCACGTAGTGAATGAAGAACTAATTGTTGCACCCGAGGAGCTAGTTGCGAGGTAGCAAATTGAAAGTGAGGAAAGAAGAAAGAAGAGAACCCCGAGGAGAATGGTTAGAAGAAATTTATGATCAAAACTTAGAATTACAAAATCGTGTTCGTGAGCTAGAAGAACAGTTGAAGAACGCAAAAATCTGGGTCGTGGAACAAAGGGATACAACAATTCAAAATTGGGTTACCCGATATGTGATGCTCGAACAAAATCACGCTTTGGCGGTGTAAGATATTAAAGTTGGAATCGAGAATTTAAAAGAAGAAACAATCGAACGAAGGAGAATAAGCGATGCATGGGTAAAAGTCGCACAACGCGGTTGATAGTGTAGAAAAAGACGTCCGATCCAATAAAGCCAAAATAGATGAAATGGACTTTGCTTTTGACAAAGAATTGGAGAATTTAACATCGAATTCGGAATTACCCTGTGCATAGCACAACCCGAATTCGATATGGATCGAGAATAATGATTCAAATCATGGATCGTGAATGTGAAGAAGCACTTAAGGGTGGAATGTACCCTATAGTAAAGTCAAACTTGCACTTTTAAGCGGTAGCGTTTGTCGAGAAACCGAACGGGTTATTACGGGTAAATTAATTATTACAAGTCTATACCGTGATGAATACCGGTTCTACCCATTCTTTTATCTCTCTTGCTTGCGCTCAACGCTTAAATTTGACTCGGGAGAAGTTAGACTTTGACTTATTGGTTGAAACTTCATTAGTAGGAGCCTTCGTTACCACTACTATTTTTAAATCTTGTTTGATTCAAATAAACACTTTCACGCTACTTCGTCGATCTTATCTTTTGAAAATACTTGCCTTAGATGTGATTTTAGGAATCAATTGGTTAACTACTCATCATTCTTTTCGTAAAGTTGTTAGCTTTTATATTCATAACCAACTTGTTGTGCGAATTCAAGTAACCAAACTACTAAAGTCAATTATCATCATATCAAGCCATAAGAAAAGAGCCCCAACCTTTCGTTGTTGACTTCCTTGTGTGGAATGCACCAAGCCGGGACTTTCTCAGAGGCGACATCGTGAATG
Source organism: Panax quinquefolius (assembly GCA_020205615.1). Lineage (NCBI taxonomy): Eukaryota > Viridiplantae > Streptophyta > Magnoliopsida > Apiales > Araliaceae > Panax > Panax quinquefolius. The sequence continues at coordinate 24,438,633 of CM035156.1, forward strand.
AAGATGGCAAGTTTATAGGTATCATTGTGAGGTGCTATCTAGGTTAAGGGATAGAAGTCACAGCTGGTATCAATGTGACGTATTATCCAAGTCTTGGATGAGAGTCACAGCTTGAAATGATATTTCTATTATTAATAAATTTCTGGCGATTCATGAAGACTTCTTAGCCTACTTAGAGCGTGAAATCAATTTTGTATTGACCCCAAAGATAAAAACCCATTTCTTAAACCCTCAAATATTTCGTCAACTAAAAGGATCTGTTTACGAGGATTATGATGAAAGTCATAATAAAAGCATTGGACTAATGAAAATCATGGGTATATGAAGTATTAGTAAGTGTTATGATGAGTTATGTGGTTATTATGTGAAAACATGAAAGTTTCTTAGAAATCACAAAGAGTTGAAAATCAGATTTTGGTGAAAAACGTAACATGAAATTCAATTGACCATATCTCCTATTATATTTTGAATTTTTGAGTGTGGTCAATTCCTAGAGTTAGATCTATGAGTTACCTAACTAATTCAAGTGGAATTACTGGAAAAGGTGCTGTAAATTTTTGTGTGGACTGATTTTAGCAAAGGAGGCCAAAGCTGTAAATTTCGAAAATGCTACTGTCCAGAAACTTTAAGGGGCTGTTTCAATACTTAAATTATGAGAAAAAATTCTGGCCTTTAGGGACATGAAGGTATATGGTATAAAGTATCTCCTGTCCAAAAATGAGCTCATTCTCGACTTAAAATGAGCAAGTTATGACTATTTCAATATTTAGGTTTTTCCGATTTAAAAACGCTATAACCTAGAGTTCTATAACTCAGGCGTGACCATGAAATTTAAACTAGAAGCTCACGTTAAAATGTGTAAGGTCCTGCCAAGATTTGGGAATTTTGGAGTTAAACTTGAGGCAGCTAATTTCTTAAGGAATTAATTAGAAATTGATTTTTAAAAAATAGTAAATGAATTTTAAAAATTCCGAGAAAAATATATTTTCATTATGGGACTATATTATGCTAAATCCCAGAAAAGAAATATTTTTGGAACTAATTTGGTATTTTTCATGAAAATAGTTTAGTTACAAACATATGAGTTAAATATGTTATGTGAAGTAACAAAGTTGAAAATAGGATTTTATGGCTAAAGAATCCTATATAGAGTATATGTATATTTTTTGATGAGGATTTAATAATTGGTGATGATATCTTATGAGTATGGCATTTTTGAATGATTAAATGCATTATATGGTAAAGCGTAAACAATTGAGATAAATTGTTTATAAATTTAAGAAGTGATTAAAATATTGTTATAATATTAATGATATTAGATTATGAGATTATTAAGTGATTGATAACATGGGGATATTCTTGAATCTCGGATAAATTATATTATAAATGTTTAATATTTATCCTTTATCTCATTTGATTGATTCTTTATATCATTATCCTCATGTTTATATTATGTTGAAAGTCATCTGTAAATTCGTAATGCATAGATGGACTTGGTATGATTATGACTGAGGATTGTTCGGTATAATCATAATCAGTAAATGAATACACAATTATCTTTGGTAGTAGTGCATGGATAATTTGTGGTCGTGATACTTAATGAATACACAATTATCTTTGGTAGTGAGTGCATGGATAATTTGTGGTCGTGATACTAATGAATACACAATTATCTTTGGTCAGTAGTGCATGGATAATTTGTGGTCGCGGATAATAAATGAATACACAATTATCTTTCGCCGTAGTAGTGCATGGATAATTTGTGGTTGTGATATCTAATGAATACACAATTATCTTTGCCGTAGTAGTGCATGGATAATTTGTGGTCGTGATACTAATGAATACACAATTATCTTTGTCAGTGTAGTGCATGGATAATTTGTGGTCGTGATACTTAATGAATACAAAATTATCTTTGGTAGTAGTGCATGGATAATTTGTGGTCGGATACTAATGAATACACAATTATCTTTGGTCAGTAAGTGCATGGATAATTTGTGATCGTGATATTAATGAATACACAATTATCTTTGGCCGTAGTGCATGGATAATTTGTGGTCGTGATACTAATGAATACACAATTATCTTTGGTCAGTAGTGCATGGATAATTTGTGGTCGTGATATTAATGAATACACAATTATCTTTGGCCGTAGTGCATGGATAATTTGTGGTTGTGGATACTAATGAATACACGATTATCTTTGGTAGTAAAGTACGGGATAATTTGTGGTCGTGATACTAATGAATATCCTTGGCACGTAGTGCGGTGGATGATTCGATGATATGGATTAATTATTGAAATGAGTCTCGAAGAATGAAATATTAATTCATGGATGTGGTAAAAGTCATCTTTGGTCAGTAGTGCATTGATAGACTTGGTATGATTATGACCACGGATTATTCGGTATAATCACGATCAGTAATTGAATATCCTTAGCCAAAGAAGCATGGATAATTCATGGTTGTGATACTATTAAGTCGAGTCTCGAAGATTATTGGTTTTACAGCTTATATATCTTTGGCCCAGTAGTGCAAAGATGAATTGTTAATAAATATCTTTGGCTGTAGTGCAAAGATGAATTGTTAATGAATATCTTCGCCGATTGCAAAGATGAACTTAATATTTTCAACGATAAAGGTATTCAAGGTATCCTCATCTCTTAATCATACCAGTGTATCGTACCCTAATTTCGAGGGCTTAAATTCCATAAGGAGGGAGATTGTGAGACCCAGTATTTTATCAATAAAGATTTAAATTTTGTTTAAAATAATTTTTAATATTATGGTGTGAATTTGAGATAATATTATAGTTGTGGGTAGTATTTATAAATTTTGCAAAGTATGCAAGTGGTTATATTATATTCGATTGGTCAGGGAATATTCGGTTTAGCAGGAATATTCGTATAACTACTCAATCATTGGTGGACCCTATGAAATTATTATCATTTGATTGAGAAAAACGACAAAAATATTTTATTAAAATAACTACGGAAGTTTTACCGTAGTTACTTGTTGAACTACTCGGTAGTAAAAGTACGATGAATACGTGTAGTTGCATAGTAGCAATACCTGTATTGATTATCGATGCTTATGTGAGATGTCACTCAGGTTTGATTCCATTATCATCGATTAATAATATGAATTATTATAATGATAATGACGTTTTGTTTTATTCGTATTATTAACGTAATAAAATGTAAACATCTTTTATATAAAATAGAATACTTTATTAAAGTTATTCTATAAATAGAATATATTATATTTTATTATGATAGTGTTGCATAGTGTTTTCATAAGATTTTGCATAGTATTGCATAGTGTTTTGCATAGTAAAATGTTTTTATATAAATAGAATATATTATATTTTATTTAAAAGATTTTTCTTTTAAATATGGACCGCGATTAAAGTAAATCAATCTGGACCGCTCATGGATTAGTTACTATGCATTCCATTTTCCTATAAATAGAAAGCTCATTCCTTCATTATTTACTTACTTAATTCATCAAAACTACAGAGAGAAAATTATAGAGAGAAGCTATAGAGAAAATTATAGAAAGAAGAAGAGTATTCTGCTACTTCACTACTTCTATATTCAGCCTTTTACGGTAAGAAGGTATTATTTGTTGTACAGTAAGAGGGTGTTATTTTTCTTATTCATGAAGAGAACTTCATTATTCCATTCATTATTATTCATTTGGAATAACTTTGTAAAAAGTGGTATACCCTATACATAACTCTGTATATGCGGCATACCCTATACTTGGTGAAATCCTTATGTTATTCTATTCTTATTTATTACATTGGAATAACTTTGTATACTGCTGGAATCCCCTATACTTGGTGACATTCTTCTATTATTCGTTGGAACATCCATGCGTCATGTGTTTTACACCCACTGGTTCCGCTTTTATTATTCTCCATTGGAACATCACATGCATGTGTTTTACATCGGACTCGTTCCGTCTTTATCATTCTCCGTTGGAATATCCTATCTCATGTGTTTTAACGGATCTGGTTCCATCTTTATTATTCTATTGGAACATCCTTTCGGTTGTGAATTTCACGGACTGGTTCCGTTATTATTATTACATTGAATAACTCGCCTGCTGGGCAATCGCATGCATGGTGATTTCTTTTGTTATTCCATTCTTTATTATACCTAGTTGGTTAAAACTTTGACTTCTATACTCCATGAAATTAGTAGAATATCCTTGATATTTGCGTTCATCCAAATATCTTTCATGGAAATATTCTTCCGATCATTCTTGAATTTTACTCTACAAAAAAGATCGTGTTGACAATTTGGGCGTTAATAATTCATGGATTAAATAATTCTTGAATTTGTTTTATTGAATTATTATGTCATTGTCATCATCCTCATGTTATATTATGTTATCTTTGGCTTACGTGCATAGATGAACTTAGTATGATTATGACCGGGGGATCATTCGGTATAATCATGACTTGATATAAATGATGTGACAAAAGTCCTCAGTGGCCTGTAATGTAGTGATGAATAGTTTTTGGTATGATTATGACCGTGGGTGATTCGGTATAGTCATGACCATTGATAATTTGATGAAAGTCCTTGACCGTGGTACGAGGATGATTAGATGTGGTGGTTTATTTATTAAAATCGAAGTCTCAAATGATAAAAATTGATGAAAACTTTTAAAACCTAAAAGATAGTAGACTTTATTCTCTACTCGACTCTTTTTTTAATGGATTGCTTATTCCGCTGCGCAGCTAAACCGGGTTGTCTATTGTATTTTATCGGTTTAACACCGTTGAGGCTAATGATAATTTATTCGCATTATCTTAGTCATAATATTTCTTCTTTGGGCTAGTTGAGCTCACCTTTCTTTCAACCGTTCTCTTCAGTGAAATGAGAACATAGGCCGGGACTAGCCTGGGAACGGAGTAATGGTCCGAGGATAGCATTAGTAGTCCTCACTATTCGGCGAAATAGTGTGATAATAGTTGTAATGAGGACTCCTTTTGAGTTTGTATAATATCTAGTAGACAATATTTGTATTCAAACTCACGCTTTATGTCGTATTGTACACGGCGCTTATATTAGTAAGTTGTATTTGAATTTATGTACCATGTAAGTGGCGACCCAAGATGGGTGACGATATACCTAATTTTGGGGTCGCCATCATATACGAATTCAACTGAGAGTGTAATACAATTTCCAGATTTGTTCAATACAATTTTGTTACGCATACAAAGTTTTGGGGACATTCATATAAAGATTTGTTTACCTTGGGTTAAGTGTTCAATATTTGGCAAATCACCTTCACGACATCATAATTTGTGTTTTGAATATGGAAGGAATGAAAACAGTAATTTACAGTATAAAAGATACCAATAATGTATATTTTGGTTACTATATAATGTTAATTTGGTAACCACTTAAATAGCTTTTTTAATTTCAGTAACCAAATAGAATTTGTTACAAATTCATAATTTGGAAGCATTTATATAAAAATTTGGCAACATTCATATACAGATTTGGATTCCTTGTTTTTAGTGTTTAATATTTAGTATTTCATCTTCAGGACATTATAAATTGTGATGTGTTTATAAACAAATTAAAAGCAGTTTGATGCATAATAATTGATACTAAATACGTCTACTTTGGTTACTGAAAAATGTTTGTTTAGTATCCAAATAATGAATATAAATTATTTCAGTTACAAAATTTTTTTTGATACACATTCGATATTTTGACATAATTCAAATATTTGTTTTGGGAACTTGCATATACAAATGTTTGGTTACCTAGATTTAATAATTGATATTTTAGTATTTCACCTACAAAACATCTTAATTTTGGATTTACATATTTGATTTTAAATAGGAAAAAGACTGAATGATTAAAAAGTATGTATACTAAAAAAAACTATTTTGGTCACTGAATAATGTTAATTTGGTCACCGCTTAAAGAATATACTTTATTACAGTTACCAAAGCGTATTTGTTAGACAAACATATTTCATTACGCAAACAAAGTTTTGGGAACATTCATATAAATATTTGGCTACTAATTACATTCTTATGTGAATGTTACTGTTTCAGTATTCGGAACATGGATATGCTTCCAATTGTAGTTTACTTCAATCTAGCACGTGGACCGATAAAGAATCAATATCAAAATTTCGGTTACTTAAACTACTAGTCCCTTCAAATTGTTCATTCATAGAAATGCACAACTTGATATGTACTGCATTAAACCTAGACTACAACACAACGGAATTGTCAATCAAAGTTCAGATTAAAAGCAACATTCCTCCGATCAAGGTGACAAATGAAGCAACCTTAAGATTCTATATGGAAGTTAGTAGAAGTTCAGATGAACATGGCAAGTTTCCATTGATTATAGATTTTGAACACAGCATTGGAGGGACTACAAGCTTACATAACGTGATCAATGAAGAAGAATATATAGTGCAAGCAGAAACGCCAATGAGATTGACACAATAGAATTCTGAATTTGTTTTGTTGGCAACACAAGAAGACCAAATTGGATCATAATATGTTGAGCAACTGGCAATTGAAGTTATTGACAAAGAAAAAGTTAGAAACCAAAACATAGCAAACACTGGAGAACAATGTGATGAGGTCATTTCAGATCCGAATAAGTTTGAAGTCAAAATACATCAAACTTACAAAGACAAGAAAATTCTTTCACAGGAAATAAGACTACATTCCATAAGGCAAAATAGACAGCACAAGGTTGAAAGAACAAGTGGTTGAGATTTTGTTCTGGTATGCATAGACAATGGAAATTGCAAATGGAAACTAAGAACATCAAAGTTTCAGAAAACAACTATGTTCAAGGTAAGAGAATTTAATGATGTACACACTTGTTCGTCCAACATACTGCTTGGAGATCATAGACAAGCAAATAGTGATATGGTTAGTGAGTGCATAAAGCATAAACTAACTAACTTCAAGAAAATTTACACACCAACTGACATTATGGAAGACATGATGATGGAGTATAATGTGTCGATCTCTTACCAAAAAGCATGGTGATCAAAGGAAAAAGCAATGAAAAAAGTAAGAGGAAATCCACACGAGTAGGGGTGCTCATCGGTAAAAAAACCGAACCCAGATGCAAAAAAACTAGAAAACCAAGAACTCAGAATGCAGATCAAAAATCCTGGTTTAAATTACCGATTAAGATACAAAGTTGGTAATTTAGTTTTTCGGTTCGGTTTTCGGTTTTACCACAATAATTAAATAATTTTTTTATATCACCAAATTTTTTAAAACTAAGAAATGAGACTAGTAAACATTTAATTAAAATTAAAATTTATGTAATAATAATATTTATTTACTAGGAACCACTTAAATATTAACAGTATATGGTAAATATGAAATTATACCATGCATTAAGAAGTTGACATATTATACCATACATTTAATTTCCTATATAACTACAGTATATGGTAAATATAAAATTATAAGCATAAGGGATAGATAGGTTGGATCAGTAGAAGGACCACAATAAGTAATAACTATCTGGTACTTGTGACGCCCCCAAAATAGGCATACATCACCCATCTTGAGTCGCCAAATACATGGTATAAAATTCAAATACAAACTAATAATACAACAGTCGTGTAAAAATATGACAAAACATATGCTGTGACTTTAAATACAAATATTGTCATCTAGACAATATCCATTCTCAATTGAGTCCTCATAGATAGTATACAAACTAAAATTCAGTCATCATTACATTTACTGTCACACTATTTAATGTAATAGTGAGGACTACTAATACTATCATCTGAACCGTCACTCCATTCCCCGACTAGTCCTGCTACGTTCTCATTTCACTAAAGAGAACGGTGAAAGAAAGGTGAGCTCAACTAGCCCAAAGAAGAAATATTATGACTAAGATAATGTAAAATAAATTATCATTAGCCTTCAACAATGTTAAACCCGATAAAATACAATAGACATCAAGTTTAATCTGCGGTGGATCAAGAATCCATTAAAAGAGTCAAGTAGAGAATAAAATCTACTATCTTTTATGATTTAAGAAGTTTTTCATCACTTTTATCGCTGAGACTCAACTTAATAAATAATCCACATCATCCCTGCACTACGGCCAAAGATGTTCATTAGGGTCACGACCACAAATTCCATGCACTACGTGTGACGCCCTCAAAATTAGGTATACGTCACCCATCTTGGGTCGCCACTTACATGGTACATAAATTCAAATACAAACTTAATTATACATCCGTCAGTGTAACATACGACAATACATAAACCGAGAGTTCTAATAGGAATATTGTCATTTAGACAATATACATACTCAAGAGTCCTCATTACATTTATTGTCACACTATTTAACGTAATAGTGAGGACTACTAATCTATATCTTGGGACCATCACTCTTTTCCCGACTAAATCCTAGCTATATTCTCATTTCCTGAAGAGAACAGTGAAAGAAAGGGTGAGCTCAACTAGCCCAGTAAGAAATATTATAACTAAGATAATGCAGAATAAATTATCAATAGTCTTCAACAATGTTAAACTGATAAAATACAATAGACAACCAGGTTTAATCTGCAAGCAAAGAATATCTGATCCATTAAAAGAGTCAGTGGAAAATAAAGTCTACTATCTTTTAGGTTTTAAAAGGTTTTCATCAATTTTATCACTAAGACGCAATTAAATGAATAAACCACAATATCTAATCATCCTCGTACCACGGCCAAGGATTTTCATCAAATTATCAATGGTCATGACTATACCGAATCACCCCTGGTCATAATCATACCAAAAACTATCCATCAACGCATTACAGAGCCATCGAGGACTTTTGTCACATCATTTATATCAAGCCATGATTATACTTCGAATGATCCTCGGTCATAATTATACTAAGTTCATATATGCACGTAAGTCAAAGATAACATAATATAACATGAGGATGATGACAATGACATAATAATTCAATAAAACAAGTTCACGAATTAATTTATTCGAGAACTAATAACGTCCAAATTGTCAACATGATACTACTTTGTAGAGTAAAATTCAAGAATGCTCGTAAAAATATTTTCATTAAAAATATCGGATGAAGCGCAAATATCAAGGATATTCCACTAAATTCATGGAGTATAAAGTCAAAATTTTAACCAACCGAGTATAATAATGAATGAAATAACAAAAGAAATCACCACGCATGCATGCCGTATGAGATGTATAAAAGTTATTCCAATGTAATAATAAATACGTAATAATAAAAAGCGGAACCAGTCCGGTCCTGGTAAACACATGCATGTGATATTCCAATAGAATAATAAAAGATGTAATAATAAAGATTTAAACCGTGTCCGTAAAAGCCTGTGCATGCAGTGATGTTCCAAATCTGAATAATAAAATAATAGAAGAATATCACCAAGTATAGGGGATTCAGATATACAAGTTATTCCAATGTAATAAATAAGAATGGAATAATATAAGGATTTCACCAAGTATAGGGTATTCCGTATATACGAAGTTATGTATAGGGTATGCCACTTTTACAAAGTTATTCCAATGAGAATAATAAAGAATGGAATAATGATCGCTTCTCTTCATGAATAAAAAAATAACACCCTACGAGTACAACAAATAATATTCCCTACCTTAGAAGAGTGAATATTGGAAAAGTGAAGTAGCAAAATACTTTTCTTCTTTCTCTATAGTTTCTCTCTCAGTAGTTTCAATGAATTCATTAGAAATAATGAAGGAATGAGCTTTCTATTTATAGAAAAAACCTGAGGGTGGCTCTTGGTCTTAACGAAGGGTCAAAATGACTCTTGGTAATATTGAAGAGACAACTACTATT